>JAHDVF020000792.1:0-600000 GCA_022606425.2 Lepidostoma basale | reverse complement strand
ATCAAATCAAATGAAATCAGTTTATTTTCTCAAAAGATATTACAAACAATAATTATAGTTTAAGGCATCTATTGAGAACAGGTAAAATATAATAAATATATTATATAATACCAGGAACGCATGAGAGATGGTTCGACATTAGGAATACAATATACTCTCCAAAGTCAAGAGTATTTGTCTTCTGAACGTAATATGATCGTGACCATGTCAGAAGTCGAAAGAATCGACGTGCATGTATGACTCGTTGTATGAATATGGTGGAAGCTAGAGATGTGTGTCAGGATAGAGTAGTGTGACGGTCTATTCTCTATGCCTACCCTTTTGGTGAAACCGTGTGATGGTTTGTTGCTGTTGTACTGGTGATATATGGCTATTTTGAATAATAATGAGTTTGCCGACCACTGGTTTATTGGAACGCACTGATAATTCGCTTATATATTAACGTAATGTAGCTGTGATGCATGAATTTTTAGAGTATTTTCGATACAATCTCTTTAATTAATCTCACTTCAATTGCACACAGTCGGTTGCGTTGGAACCACGTAATAGCTTTGTCTTCATTACTTTATAATACCATTTATGTTCCCCATGCTTCTCATACTTGCTCCAAATACAAATGTTATCCATCCCTTATTATTATACTCAACTTGGGAACCTTCAAACAACCTTTGTGGCAGAGTGGTAAGAGTTATTTATTTATTTATTTATTTATTTATTTATTTAGGGTAACATACAGCGATATCAATAACATATATATATAAAAGAAACATTCAGAATAATTAAAATAAGGCCAATTACATGCTACCACAGATTAAAAATAATAGTTAACAATCAACAAATGATAGTGAGAAACATTGAAGTTAAACTAAGACAAAATAAGGTATACATAATATTTAAGAGTTAAAATACTTATAGTACTGGAAATAAAAATTAAATTAAGATAAAATAAAATAAAAAGTAATATACAAGTATTATAATATCATGTTACATCGTGGTCACATCCGCGCCGAAATGTTGCTCCGATCACTTTTTTAAAATTTCGCTCGCTCAAATGAAAGACGTCAATGTCTCCAAAATGTTTGTTGTAGATATCACAGATTCGATACAGTGCCGCGCTCAGAGCGTAATTTGTGCGATAAACAGGAAGGTGGAAAACTTGGTTCGCGGTGTGTCTCGTGCGAGACATGGGGGTATTGAGTGACAATTTGCTGAGAAGTTCAGAATTGTCAATTTTAAAATGAATTATTTTATGAAGTAACATCATATCATGAAGAGTACGTCTATTTTCAAGAGAGTCCAAGGAGTGAAAAATTAGGGCAGATTTGTAATCAGAGAATGACTTGCACATTTTAAAATTAATATGTTTAATAAACATTTTTTGTACTCTTTCAATGCGTTGGATATGTGCCGCATAATAAGGAGACCAAACGGGAGATACATATTCAAGGCGTGAGCGAACCATGGTTGTAAATAATACTTTAAGGGCAGTGATATTTTGGAAAGGTTTGCATGTGCGTAGTATAAATCCCAACGTTCTGAGAGATTTGTCCACCATGTCATCAATATGACTAACGAAAGTGAGTTTAGGGTCGATTGTGACTCCAAGATCTCTCACGCGGTCTGAATCGGATATTATGGAACCATTGATGGAGTACACATGTTTGTGAGGGTTCATTTTACGCGTCAGTGAAAGCTTATGACATTTGTTTGCATTTATGGATAATTTATTTAGTATACAGTAATGAGAGAGTCTGTCAAGATCTGACTGGAGTCGAAGGCAGTCAGAAGTGTCTGAAACCTTCAGAAAGACCTTCATATCATCAGCAAAAAGGAGATGCTTGGAGTGGAGAAAGCAGTTGCCAATGTCGTGTATATATAGGATGAAGAAAAGAGGTCCTAGATGGGAGCCCTGGGGAACCCCGGAAGGTATTCCCACGAAGTTTGATTTAAAGCCACCAGTCACCACTGCTTGCCTACGATTTTTTATATAGGAGTTTATCCATCTAAGGAGATCACCGTGAATTCCTAGTCCACTCAATTTAGCCAAAAGTACATTGTGGTTTACTCTATCGAAAGCTTTGGCATAGTCAGTATATATGACATCAGTCTGGAGTCCGCGGTGCATGTTCGATATAGCATAATCTGTAAAAGGTATCAAATTTGATAGGACAGATTTATTACGGAGAAAACCATGTTGTTGTTCGCTCAAAATACATTTAAGAGAAGGATATAGATTGTCATATATAATACGCTCGAAGATCTTACTTATGGTAGATAGAATGGAGATAGGGCGATAGTTTTCAATGTCGTTTTTGGATCCTGATTTGTGAACTGGAGTTATTAAGGCTTCTTTCCATTTATCTGGAAAGCAGCCTTCAGACAGAGAACGAGTGAATATAATGGAAAGTGGTTCAGAGAGCGATTTAGCACAGTTGGACAGATATATTGGTGGTATTCCATCGCTTCCAGCACCTTTGTTGATATCAACGGCTGATAAGTATCTGGCGAGTGTAGGTCTGTCAGTGGGGCAGCCAGCGATAGTATTGATGATAGAGGACTCGCAGGGATTGGGGGTGACAGGGGTGGTTTCGTCAACAAACACGGATTGAAAGTAATTTGAAAATGCATTGCAGATATTATTACCACCGCATATTGAAATACTTCCACCAACACACATTGTCTTAGGAAGAGAATTATTATTCTTACGCTTACTTTTAACATAATTCCAAAAGTATTTCGGATTATTCGCAATATTCAGCTCTGTAGAATGAATGTATTGAGACAAGCACTCCCTGGCCATGCGTTTCTGGCGGGTTCTCAGCAATGAGAAGGTATAATAGTCAAGAGGATTTTTGTACCTTGTGAATCGTTTATGATACTTGATCTTCTCTTTTGTGAGTTTAATTAGAGGAGTATTATACCAGAGTGGAAAATTGGCACTGTTCTTGAAGTGCTTAAGAGGTACGAATTGGTCGATTGAGCTGTGTAACACGTCATAAAAAGCATCCACAGCGGTGTTAAGAGGAGATGTGGATAAAATGTTGGTCCAGTCAACGCCAGATAAGAAATTATTAATTAATTCGTAGTTTCCCTTTTTGAAAAGGTAAACACTGCGTTGGGATTCGCGCAACGAATGAAGAGATCCCGACGATAGAATAAAATCAATGGCTGGATGATGAGAGTCTTCGGGTACAAGTGGAGAAGCTGAGTGAGATATTCCAGACACACGATATGTGTTACTGAGTATTAAATCAAGGGTGCGATTAAGAGAGTTTTTAACTGAGTTAAACTGGTGAAGACCTAGTTATGACTGATACATCGAAGGTCCCAGGTTCAATTCTCGTCGATGGCAATTTGATTGTCAAATTGTCTTTAGTCTGATGTAGAATTCACGTGACAATAAAATGGCTATAGGAAAGCTACATATAAATATCATCTCCAACTTCTTTAGATGTAAATATGACTAAATCACAACCAAAGAAATAGTTATGAAGTAAATACATTACTTACTAAATAGGTAACATTACTTGCTCGTTTGAACCCATGTTTTTTTCATACCAATGTGTTTTTAGCTACTCATGACATGTGATAAGTAGCTTTTCTATCGCCATTTTATTATCACGTGGATTCTACACCAGATAAGACAGTGTGATAATCACACTGCCATTGCCGAGAATCAAACCCGGTACCTTCGGCGTGGTAGTCGTAGCTCTTGCTACGAAGGTCGTCATATTATTAAAAATACCGATCGAGTTCGCTCCATGCGGACCTGAGGAAGCTCCGCTTGCGGTAGCGCTCCGTAGTTATAAAAAAAGAGGTTTTATTAAATGTGATTTTATAACATATGACAGTTGATTTGTGTTCATTGAAAGAAGGATCACCTGAGATGGAATAACAAGAAGTGAAGTCGACAGCCGCATACATCAGGAAAGGTCCAGAAAGAATCCAGTATAAACATTGCAACCAGTCAGAATCCAGTACAAACATCGCCAGGAATCGAACCCAGGACCTTCGGTGTGACAGTCGCAGCTCTTGCAACTGCCACGAAGGTCGTCAATGAGAACGTGTCATGGGAATCAATAAAATAACTTAAATATATATTGTGTACAGAAATTCGGTTTAAATGACTTGTTGCACACAAAAAAATAATTAAAATTAAAATATTTACATTGTTGGCGAGGACCGTCGTGCACATGGATGAAAGAGTCGGCATCGTCCTGATCCATCTCAAAGCCTTTTTGTTGGTGAGGATGGACACGCAGGACGACTTTCTCGACAAGGACTCTCCGTTCTTGCTCTGCCTCCTTTGGTAGGGTGCATCTTCGTCACTGCTGCTGCTGTTCCTTCGCCCTTCCTTCCCTTGGTTGTCCAGGTTGAAGGTAACGCGCATGCTCAGGTCCAACCCGCTATAAAAATCCCCATCTGGAAGGGTGCCTTTCCTACCCAACGTCTCCAGTTTTATTCCGGCGAAATTATCGACCAAACAATAACTTGTGTTGACAATGTTTTGGCTACAATCATCATAGAATATCTTATCATATAATTTAGGTTTTCTTGTTTCTTCTTCGTCAGTTTTGAATTCAATTTCATCGTAGATATCTCCTTCTTCTATTGTTTCATAACTTGAATCGCTTGCGTCACCGTGTGAACAATTCTTTTCAACAATTATATTTTCTGAATTACAGTCTTCATCTTGTGCTTGTTTGGAGTAACCTTTAATCACGTCTTGATCATCGTCACCAACTAGATTGTAGCTTTCTTCATCGGATGAGCTATTGCTGCTTATATGATCATCCACAATGTTAAATTCTTCATTATCAGAATTAGAACTTTCACTTTTGACTATAGGATTACTTTTTGTATCCAAATTATCATCAAACAAATCGTCATTACATAATATAAGACCATCTGATATTTGTACAATACTTAGAAGCAAAGGATCTGAATTTTCTGTTTGTTCATCACATTTTAAAGTGATTTTATTTTCTATATTGTATTCTGTTTCAGATAAATCATGCGTTGTAATTATTTCTTGTTTTAAATCGTTTATATCATCAACGTTAACATGTTCATAAAAATGTTCAAAGCTTTGACATTCACAATTTTCTAGCTGATGTGTTTTTTTAACAACGTCGTAAATTACGAATTCTTCTTTATCTTCGAACGCTATTAGTTCGTAATCATTATTGTCATATGTTTCATCTTGTTTATTAATTATACCTTCATTATCTGCATGTTCACTTATGTTTATTACAGTATTATCCAAATCAAATTCTACGCGTTTCTTCTTTATTTTATTTTCTGTGATCTGATCATTTGAGAAATCTTTGAAGATGTAGATGTTGTTTGTAAGTACTGGTGGATCTCCAAGAGATACAGTTTCCATCCAGCATGTTGCCCTTCCTCGATACTCCAGCCTCTGTACGCGGGGCATATCTGCACACCTTAAATAGTATCATTCTCTTCTTAAGTCTTCTTTTTTATATCACGCAAACGGCATACACGAAATCTCTACACGTAAAAAATAACATGCATTTTGATTATTCGAAATACAATTGTTTCCAATGCTTTTACTCGAAATAACTAACTAGATTTGCGTATAAATATTCTAATATCACATGGTTAATTCGCACACTTTTTTTTCATAAACTTTTAATATCCAGATTCAAAAATATCACTGTACATCCGTTTTAACTATGACAAGGAAATAACAACATTTTGTTTTATGTATTTTTTGCTTCAAATATTGATTATTTTTTATCCCATAAGAAATGTATTGAAACTAGTCAACAGTAGAAAGTGATCAGGGGTTTTATCATTTACTATCTGACCCGGCGAACTGCGTACCGCCTCAGAATCAATAAATGTTATGTTAACTTATTGGTTGAATTAAATTCAGTTATTTATTAAGTTAAAATGAATACTCAAAATTAATTAAGTTCAATAAATGTGCAATAATCGAAATGAAAAGTATTCGAATTAAATTGATATGAATGTAATTCACATGGCAGCAAGGGATTTGCTGTATTGAAGCGAATCGAAATGATTTGATATTGTTGCATTGCTATCTGATAAACTATTATATTTGCTGGGTCGATAATTTGCGATATTTTAATAGTTATTCTGCTATTCGGGATGGAGACAATTCCAACAAATCAAAGATAACAAAAATCGGTCCAGCCGTTCTTGAGTTATAAATGGTGTAACAAACACGACTTTGTTTTATATACTCGTATACAGATGTATGCATTCTAGCCTAAACATGCGAAGAAATTGTCAAAATAAAAGTACTATATATTCTATATTCACCATCACTTTGTGTTGCATCACATTTAAATATATATTTTTTTTAATATTGTATTTCCACATTTCACAATCATGTTTCGGACAGCAGACATCATTCAATTCAAGTTGTATGTATGCGATTCGAAACGTGTTCGTAAAAATACATGCAAGTTAAATGCTATAAATATATTAATTACTCAACGGTAAGATTTTCTTAGTACTTCTAGGGAGTTGAAAAAAAAATACATAAAATTAAGGGTAGTTAAAGCTTGTGACAATGCAATTAATGTATATAAAATAAAAAATGTTCACTTCAACACTTAATAAATACGAGTACACAATTATGGATCCCGAAAAAACACAACACAAATATTTATTGAAATGAGTTAGTCTTTAGAACAATAAAATCGCGTTTGAAAATAGCGCTTTCTGGACCGATTCCATCGTAACACTTGCATCTCGCGAGATGGCTGCATGATGCGTGCACACTGCAGCCTCTAGTGCAACTATCATCTCGACAGATAGCCCCTCCCCCTCGGATCCCGCAGCCTCCCGTACGATGGAGATGTGGTCCAAGAAGGTAGTCTGAGTTCCGTTTTTCACTGAATGCGCTTGCATGCACTCTTAGGCGGGCTGCGCACCGAGCACGAATGCGGGCGACAACGGCGCGACGGATGTCTCGTTGATGTGAGACATTGAACTTAATTATGTGAAGTGGAATAAAAGAATAATTGACAATGGCTACCATTCATTACTCAAAGCGTGAAGATCATTTTGTCTTAGAAGGAAAAACTAAAAAAAACTAACAATAATAATATGACGTATCAACCGAATAACTAACCGAAGAGATGTAAGCAGAAAGAAAATACAATCACACTGGTTAATAATATTCTAACGCACTTATCTAGGATCTTCTTTATTCATACAGCGTATCAAGTATGCACGACAATTATTCATATTATGAGCATAGATTGTCGTGCGTTTGATTTCATTTCATTATGCTTATATATTTTTTTATTGTTTCTAGAACAATGATGTAAAACTCCATATTAAATAATGAATATGAATAAAAACGTCAGTTTCTAGAAGTTTTATTATATTTTATGGGAATGACATGTTTCGCCCTTCTAAGGCATTATCAAATGTCATTTGACAATGCCTTAGAAGGGCGAAACACGTCATTCCCATAAAATATAATAAAACTTCTAGAAAACTGACGTTTTCATTCGTATAAATTACTTATTAATTACTTTCCATTATGCAGAAAAATACTGTGTCTTGAACAATGATGTAAAAATAATGCCTTAACAAGGCGAATCATGGTCATTCCCATAAAATATAATAAAACTTCTAAAAAACAGAAATTTCCAAATGTATTAATAAAAAAATATAACTAACTAACCATCACGCCGTCTACCCTTCGGGGTAGGCAGAATGTTAATAAATTTCGGGGTACTCTGCTTATTTTCTGTAGGTTCTGGTAAAATTATGGAAAAAATTACTTTAAAAAAATAAAACGCTTTGATGATAACATACATAACACTACAATGAAAAAATATATTTGTATGTTTTTATTACACTTATTATATTAGCTTCAATCAACTTTGGCATCTTGCTGTTAACTTCTGGTGATTTTTCCATCTACCATCTTTCAGCAGAAGATGGCAGTGCTACCAAAACCAGTCGAAACTAAAGAATAAGATAAATTTAATTCAATTGCATTAGAAAGATATTTTTTAAACATGCAATTTATATTAATAAAATAAATATTTTGATAACGTATGACGTTTAAGCAAGGGCAGACAAAGTAAGGACAAAACAAGTTTTAAGGACTTTCGGGACGAGATCGCGTGAGGAACACCAGAATTAGATATATGTGAGGTTGAGAATATTATAAGATGGAGCAGACAGCGAAAAAGGGACTGGTACGGTTATGTCCAAAGAATGGACACCACCAGACTCCCCTATATTGCACAAAATAATCAGCCTCATGGGACTCGTCCTCGTGGAAGACCTCCTAAAAGATGGAAGGACAGCTGGGTGTCGACCTCACATGAGGAGCAACACTCTGTCGAACAGGCAAGACACTGAGAGATCGCGCGAGGAACACAAGAATTAGAGAGATACGTGAGGTTAAGGATATTATAAGATGAAGCAGACAGCAAAGATGGGACTGTTACGGTTATGTTCAAAGAATGGACACCACAGACTCCTCTATAACACTACATAATCAGCCTCACGGGACTGGTCCTCGTGGAAGACCTCCTAAAAGTTGGAAGGGCAGCTGGGAGTCTATCTCACAGAAGGAGCAACACTCTGGAGAACAGACGTCTACAACGTCAACAGAAGAAGATTTTTTGGTCAGTTATATCACACGTGCTTCTGAATAGTGATATGAATATGTGATTTCTCCGATAAAATGCACTGAGTTACAAATACCGTACGAATTCTGTTGCGGTTTAGCCATTACAGACAAGTATTTCGGTTCAAATCGTAAAATTAAGTTTAAGACACGTTCTAGTACATAAACCCATTAAAACTTCATACATCCTCATGTATTATCTATGAATCTTAGTACTGCATGAACTATAGCGGATCACAAAATAATTACCTTATTGAAATATGGTTATTATTAAACATTTATTGTGTGGTGATAAATAAATGAATAAATAATCAAATAAATTTAACGTCAAATCCATGATTTATTTCCTTTGCTGTAAGTAATTTGTTGTTGTTGTTGTAAGTAACCTGAACCCCAATAAGAATTTTAAATTATTATTTTAAAATTTAAATTGATTCATAATAATTGTTATAACAAAAGCATAAACGTTTCAAAATAAATATTTTTAACATCTTCATAACATTTGAAATATCTTTATAATATCACTGAGGAAGGACCGGGTTTTCCGAAACATGTCTGATATTTAATTAATTTTTTTTTAAAGTTAGTGTTGTATACAAAGTATATATTATAAAAAAGAAACTGGCGAAACCGGTCGCTGTCGAAATAAAGACAAATGTGGAAGTAGTTATAAATAACATTGTTTTATGAAATTTAATTGTATCTCAATAGAGACGAAGATGCAAACTGGAAACTGAATATAGTTGATCAAGGTGTTTACAGGACTTATGACCTGTCATTGGACATGACCAATGACAGGTCATAAGTCTAATGATCAACCTCAGTTTCCAGTTCATCATGAACTAATCACCCACCGTGGGTGAAATCCAGTATTCGTATACAAGTACGAGTATAAGTATACATTCACAAAAAAACATTGTTTTATTTAATTGTTATTTACAATGAACTACCATTAAGAGCTTTCAGTTAAATAATTTGATATATTATTTTATCTGTTCTCAATAGATGCCTTAAACCTTAATTTTGTAATGTCAATTGATGAAATTTACTGATTTGATTTGATTTATTTTGTTTTTGTAACCCTGATGAAGCTCCCGCAAGAGCAAAACCGATTGGTTCGATAAAACAAAATAAAGTGGAGTAAAAACAAAGTATCAAAGTGTTTTAAATGATTCATTATTATGTCACACCACGAATTAAGTAGTTTTACAAATTGTTTCGTCTTCCTCAAATTTAAATGTCATAAAAATCGTCGTAGCTGTATAATAAGATGAATGTATTTATATTGAGAAGGCAAGATTAGAATTCCTTAATGGTACAGTAACGCCAATGCATTTTCCCTGCTTATTTCATAGAGTATTTTTTTAAGTGCCTAATTACTGCTAATTTAAAAAAACGGTGGATACATGGAACATAAATTAAATAGACAATATGTACACCATCTAAAAATAACATTTTGTGTTAAATTATTTTTATTATGTTATTTTATTTTAATGGTTAAAAAGTTGTACACAAGCAGCGTGAGTGGGAAAAGAAGCCGAGGACGACCGAGGAAAACATGGCATGACCAAATAAATCAATTACTAAAAGGCGGCCACATTCGAAGTCGGAATAATCGACGTGCGTGCATGGTACGATGTATGAATGTTGATGAATCCCGAGAGTTATGCCAGGACAGGCCATTGTGGCGATCCATCCTCTCTGCCTACCCCTACGGGGAAATGGCGTGATGGTTAGTTAGTTAGTTAGTTATATTTTATATCATTGTATTTTATATAATTTGTTTTAGATTTATTTTGTGGATGTTAGGACTATCGAAGTGTGCGCGGGAGATGCCTATTGGTGGCGATGAGGTTCGCAACCCGTCACACCGCGTCTCCCGCGGGGCGAAAAGAGAAGGATGGAGTACCGCATCGGTTAAAGTGTGACAGTCCATTCTTTCTGCCTACTCACGGAGGGACGGGTTGATGGTTAGTTAGTTAGTTAATTTCATAGAGGTTACTGCGGGATGGTTAGTTAATGATTTTTATGAAATGAGGCACGTGAGTTTTGAATTCGAACGTTGAATAAGCTGGAGTGTCAGGATAAAACACGATAGTATTATAATTAATCCTGAGCAGTTTGGTTACCATTGTACTTGAAGTATTGTAGCTTTTATCGGAAGGAGTATAAAAAAACGTAAATTTAATAAAAAAAACTATTTTGAATTTAAAATAATCAAGTATCCCTTATATGCGCGTTTTAAAGCAATGTTTCCTGAATCGCTTTATAAATTTCGCGTTTAAAAGTCGAGAAAGTTTTTATCGAGAGAGAATCCGTGATTGGTGTAGTGGTAGCAGTACTTATATAAAAATAAAACAAGAGTCCAAGTACGCAGACATAATTTTTATAAATTATTATTTTAAGTGAGATGGAGAAGGCAGAAAAGACGATACTGGAGGGACCACGTCAAGAAGATGGACCCAGCGAGGATTCCAACCACCACCATGACGACCACTGAAGAGATGGATGAATGGAAAGTTGGACATCTGAGAGCTGGACATTACAAAGGTACCAAACTAACTAACTAACTAACCATCACGCCGTCTCCCCGAAGTGTAGGCAGAAAGAATGGACTGCCACACTTTTCTTTCCTGACATATTTCTCTCGCTTCCTCAACATTCATACATCGTGTCATGCACGCGTGTCGATTTCTCTGACTCATCACATGGCCGGCTTTCAATATTTGAATTATTTTATCGTGCCACGTTTTCCTCGGTCTTCCTCTATTTCTGGTTCCATTTGGTTCAAAATGACATTTTATCATTGTAGGTAGACATTTATCACTGTAAATTTGGAGCAAGTAGATGAGTTCGTGTGTTTAGGTAGTATGTTTACAAGAGATGGGCGAGTGGAGAGGGATATTGAAAGAAGGATTGGGGCAGGCAACAAAGTGAATGGTGCACTTAAAGTTGTCATCGCAAACAAAAACCTATCCAAAAAATCTAGAATGGCAGTGCACAATGGTGTTCTTCTACCGACCCTCATGTATGGAAGCGAATCATGGAACTGGCAAAAGAAGGATGAAAGTAGAATAAATGCAGTAGAAATGAGATATCTTAGACGAATGTGTGGATACTCTGTGTATGATAGAGTGTCGAATGAAAATATAATAAGTGAACGCGGTGCGAATGATGGTGTTATGAACAAAATAATGAATCATTAAGATGGTTTGGACATATGGAAAGAATGAATGAAGAAAGAATGGTAAAAAAATTATATGTTAACGATGTAAATGGAAACAGAAATCAAATCAAATCAGTTTATTTCATCAACAGACATTACAAATTTTATTTTTAAGGCATCTATTGAGAACAGGTAAAATAATATATTATATATAGTATACTATCAGAAACGCATAAGAGATGGTTCAACATTGGGAAGACAGGATACTCTCCAGAATTAAGAGTATTTGCCTTCTGAACGTACTTTCACTAACATGAAAGACGTCGATCTCCGAGGAGACCGCGTTCAGCAGACTAATTGCTCTTCCCACCGGTGTCACCAGAGGCAGATTGGTTCTGGCGGCCGGTAGGTAAAACAATCTGTGCTGTCGCTGTCGGAGATATCTATCGGGGACAAAAAGCCGAACACCCTCCAGTACGGCCGAGTTCTCGAAGTATCCCCTAATTAATCTAAAGAAATGAGATGTCCATCTCTTCGAAGCTGTAGAGAATTGGTTCCGAGCATTCCCAAAAGAAATGCCGTGGGATAGAGCCAAGGATAGCTACCATACCCCCTCATGTAGAGATACCTCAGAATTTTTTTCTGAACCCTCTCCAGCATAACGGAATATCTCGCCTCATGAGGACTCCATATCACAGAACCACTTTCGAGTATGCTCCGAACCAATGCGTTGTATAGGACTCTGAGCACATTAGGATCCCTGAAAACTCTGCCGGTCCGGACGATGAAGCCCAACATCTTCAGTGCAGTGCCACAAATCCTCTCAACATGTGCACGAAAAGTCAGCCCTCTCATAGATGATCCCGAGATCTCTCATCGTAGAGGAAATAGAGAATGTCGACCACGTGAGGAGTCAGAGAAATCGACGCGCGTGCATGACACGATGTATGAACGTTGAGGAAGCGAGAGAAATATGTCAGGAAAGAAAAGTGTGGCAGTCCATTCTTTCTGCGTACCCCATTCGGGGAGACGGCGTGATGGTTAGTTAGTTAGTTAGTTAGTTAAGAAGACAAAAAAACGTGTCAGTGGAAATGGGATTATATATAGTTAGTAAGATTCGATTTGTCTGCTTACTGCGACTCTTAGACCGGTCAAATACCGTGAGCCATAAATGGAGTCCACATCGGCGGCTCACAAGCCTGTCCTAACCTAACTGACCAGATCGTTCCTGCTACGCTATGCTGAGAACTTGTATAAGGGAACTTTCAAGCCGCATGATGCACGTCGCTATAGAAAACAAGAGAGAAATACAGATCAATCCAATTACTTAAAAAATGCAACCATTACTTTTGATAAAGCAACTAAAACTAAGATTTATATACTGTTTACTTGAAGATAGGAATTTACGATAAAAAAACAGTAAAAAAACAAGTGTACTTATGTACGCACGTAAGAAGTTATTCTTCTTTGGTGGAACAAAACAAAACAAAAAAATTTAAGTCCAAAAAATGTTAACTACTCGTAAATGTTATAAATAACTTAATTCCTTCTTATTCCCCATTAGTATATAGTCAATTAAAAACTTCTCCCCTGTACAATCTAACTAAAAAATAATAATACTACCTTCAACTTTTATCACCTTTCCTATTAATGTAATCTATGTAGTACTTCCTGTTACTTTTTATCGTTTTTGACTCTATATTATGTGTAATTGTTCCTTCTAATTACTGTATTATTATGATTATTATTATTTTATTATTATAATATATTTTCCACCTTTGATATTTTCTCCTATAAATAGTAACTAATCGTTCTTTTAATCAAAATATTTAGGTACCTAACTCAATTTTAGCAAGAACTTCAAAATTATATCAAAGAAATTATTCAAATTGACATAGGAACAAATATACATCGTATTATTGTAACACCTGATGATGCAACTAGGTTGATGAAACAGCTGTCGCGTAAAATAAAACACAATTGTGATACAAAAACAAAGTTATTTAATTCAACAATTTAAAATGTTTCGGCCAAAACAATGGACTATTTAAAACAAAAATACTTACAAAACTAACCCCATCTTTTAAAACTTTTTAAAGTTTTTAAACACAAGTTTTGTCACTGATAATTTTTGAATAATGTTGAATTATCATAGTGTTTCGGCCATAACAATGGACTATTTAATAAATTTAGACATTTTACACTTTCCTAGTTAGAGTAGAAATTATGTTTTATCGTTGTGAATAAGCAAAACACTGTGTGATTAGTATATTTTCATCTATACAGCTCGTTAAAAGTAAACGTTTAAGCGTATTTATTATAGCTGGAAAAAAATGTGTAGAGAAAATGCAAAACACGTTTGCAAAAAAATTTGAAAAAAATTAAACACGTATTAGGAAACGAAATCCAGGAAGTAAGTAAAATTATCGCATGCAAATCCAGTGATATTATAAATGAATATGACCACAAACATTAGTTGCAGAAATATTAAATTCACTTTCTAATGTTGTCTTGAATGTCAACACGGTATTGCAGCTCGGAGTCCTTGACTTATCTCGTTGCAGTTGACAAGGCATTTTATCCGTCAATGCTATATTTTCAACCTTTGACAAAACATTACAATTTTTTTATTCAGAATTAAATTTGCAACAACAACAAAGCATCACGCCGTTTCAACTGAGGGGAAGATAGATAGAATGGACCGCCATTAGGAGGTAGACAAACTCCTTAGTGTTCTTTAGTGGAACTCCTGACATCACTACTCTCATCTGATGTTTTAATATTTATTATTGGTTGTCGATACAGCTGTCGCGACAATTTTGTGAAATATATAATAAATAAATAAATTGTGAAATTATAACAGTGTTCCAAGTTCAACAGTTAAAATTATTAAAAATGGTAACTTAACGAATGGTAAGAAATCAAACCTGTATAAAAAAAATACGAATATATTTTTTCATAGTTTTAAGGTAGTAGTCTGGTAACTTAACCGTCGCGTTGCCATGTGGTCAATTGAGTTTCCACTGCCAATTTAAAGTTGATTTTCTTAAAACCTATGGACCCTAATATTATAAAAAATTGTAATCCTCCATTGAAGTGTTCTCAATATTTCGTAATAAAAAAAAGCAAAAAATTACTTCCTTCATCCCAAAAAAAAAAATTTTTAAGACTGCCCTCACCTTCATTCGTGTTAAGGTAGAATTTGTTTTGCTAATATTTACAACTTTATCAAAAGTGACAAATACTTACTCGCTGTTTTGAACGTATTATAAATTATATGTTTGGCCTTTTCTAATAGGTACGTAATAATACCGACTGTGGACGGAAACGCAGCACGCAACTTAATAATATCAGAACTGTGAAAATATTAACACTTTACCAAAAGGGACAAATATTAATACGTACTCGTTGTCTTGAACGTACTATACATTTTGCCTAGGTGCCTTTATCATACGTAAAATTATAGCGGCGCAGCGGAGCGAGACAAGATCATACTTGGTGTCAGTCGCTCGTATGCTGTGACGCATTCCATATCAGAAATCGCATGGTTTCAGAAAAAATTTAATAATGATATGTTTTTCAAATAATCCATGTATGTTAAAGATATCGATCTATTCCTAATGAAATTCCCTACAAGATGACATAAATGAAATTTTGATTCATCGAGTCATATGCTTGATATTTAGATAAAGTTAGCGGTAAACTGAATTGACCACATGGGAGCGAGCGTTTTGTTTTGAACACGGTACGTTAAGGGTTAAGCCGATTTTCATGTCTTTTTTGGAGGGCGTTTTTTTTTTAGGAAAATAAAAATGAATCGTTTTGGAAATTTAGGATGTTTTTATTTACATATAAAAGTTACACGACTACGTAATGACTAAGACACAGAATTGACGACCTTCGTGGCAGAGTGGTAAGAGCTTTGACTTCCATGCCGAAGGTCCTGGGTTCGATTCCCGGCGATGGCAGTGTGATTGTTACACTGTCTTTGATCTGGTGTAGAATTCACGTGATAATAAAATGGAGATAGATTGGCTACCTATCACATGTCACGAGAATCAATATAATAGTTAAAAAATTAAAATTGTATACAGTAATTGGGTACAAACGACCTGTTTTGTACACAAAAATAAAAAATAATAAAATAAAAAAATAAAAAAAATAAAAAAATAAAAATTAATAAATTAACTTTTTGAAATAATTGAATAGTTTATTATTATTATTATTATTAATCGAAGTTGGCACCTCGAAAAAAAAGCGCGTGGGTGGCCCGGGTGATTTTGGCTCTTGATGTTATCTGAAATCAAAAATTCTTGAAAATTCTTAATCTAAAGACATGTTATTCACGTCGGAACTACCGAGACATTTTTTCACCCCTAACTATTTATTTTACAACCCCTTCTTTGCTGACTTTTTTTTTTCAAAGTCCGCCATTTTGTTATTTATCCATGAAATTGAACTTCTTTAGTTCCGACGAGAATGACATGTCTTTAGATTAAGAATTTTCAAGAATTTTTGATTTCAGATAACATCAAGAGCCAAAATCACCCGGGCCACCCACGCGCTTTTTTTTCGAGGTGCCAACTTCGATCAATAATAATAATCTATTAAATTTAAAAAAAAAAAAAAAAATTCGTATCTTAACTAACTAACTAACTAACCATCACCAATTTTTATGTCATGGACCTCCTCGTTGTGATGATGTGGTGCGGGTCGATGACGGTTTAGCCTCTCTCGGGATAATTAGAGGTGGAATTATATATTTTCACTGATAAGACTTTGTGATTTTCTCCTCGTCTCGTATATTTAAAGTTTACTGTTTAGCTTTCTGGGATGATCTGACGGTTCTCAGATCTGGGAGGGCTATATAAAGGCAACGGGTTAATAGGGACGCTATCCTTGAAAAGAGTGTGGTAAACAAAATGCCTATGGCCTAATCCCAAAGGAATTCGTATGTTAGAAAAATGCGTAGTTTAAAGTATGAAAGAAAAGCATTGTTCTCGGTAATACATTACACTAAAGCTTGGTACTCGATATTGGTCAACCGAAATGAGTCACCCGAAATGGATCGGAATACATTACACCATCACCCTTAAAAGAAGGGGTAGGCAGAAAGAATGGACTGCCACACTTTTCTTTCCTGACATATTTCTCTCGCTTCCTCAACATTCATACATCGTGTCATGCACGCGCGCCGATTTCTCTGACTCCTCACATGGCCGACATTCAATATTTGATTTATTTGATCGTGCCACGTTTTCCTCGGTCTTCCTCTATTTCTGGTTCCATTTACATCATTAACATATAATTTTTTTACCATTCTTTCTTCATTCATTCTTTCAATATGTCCAAACCATCTTAATGATCCTTTCATTATTTTGTTCATGACAGAATCATTCGCACCGCATTCACTTCTTATATTTTCATTCGGCACTCTATCATACACAGAGTATCCGCACATTCTTCTAAGAGATCTCATTTCAACTGCATTTATTCTACTTTCATCCTTCTTTTGCCAGTTCCATGCTTCGCTTCCATACATAAGGTTCAGTAGAAGAACACCATTGTGCACTGCCATTCTAGCTATATGATGTTATCTTGATGATGCTATATATCTTTAATATGTAAATAAAAACATCCTAAATTTCTAAAACGATTCATTTTTATTTTCCTACATAAAAACGCCCTCCGAAAAGACATGAAAATCGGCTTAAGTTACCAGACTACTACCATCAAATAATGATAAAGAAATCAGAACACAACACGTAGATCGCTCGCCGTACTGCGGAATGTTTTGAAACTTTAAAAAAAGATTTCTTAAAAGTGTCTGTTGTAGGCGTTAGATGGCGCTAGAGCATTTTATATAATTTTATTATAAACTTGTCCAAGTAACAAACCAAATTTATGTTTCTTGTGTATACGTTAAAATAAAAATAAAATAAAAATCTCCAATATAAGCACAACTAGCCCATTTTTATGAATCAAATCAGTTTATTTACTCAAAAGATATTACAAACAGCATGAATGTTTAAGACATCTTAAATTATGGAAGTGAAGCATGGAACTGTCAAAAGAAGGATAAAAGTAGAATAAATGCAGTAGAAATGAGATCTGTAAGACGAATGTGTGCCAAATCTGTATATAATAGAGTGACAAATGATAGTATAAGAAGTGAATGTGGTGTGAATGAAAGTGTTATGAACAAAATAAGGAAAGGGTCATTAAGATGGTTTGGACACACGGAAAGAATGACTGAAGACAGAATGGTAAAGAAGGTATATGTAAACAGCGTGAACGGAGCTAGAAATAGAGGAAGGCCGAGGAAAACGTGGCACGATCAAATCAATCAAATATTGAATGTCGGTCACGTGAGGAGTCGGAAAAATCGACGTGCGTGCATGACAAGATGTATGAATGTAGAAGAATCGAGAGAAGTATGTCAGGACAGAACAGTGTGGCGTTCGTTAGTTAGTTAAATATTATATAAAACTAACTAATTAACCATCACGCCGCCTCCCGGAGAGGTAGACAGAAAGAATGGAACGCTACACTGTTCTGTCCTGACATACTTCTCTCGCTTCCTCTACATTCATACATCTTGTCTTGCACGCACGACGATTTCTCGAATGCTCCGTATACCGTGGACCGATAGGGTCAGTAATGCAGACATACTACAGAGAGCCAGAGCCAATAGAGAGCTGTTGTGGAGTGTGAAAATAGGAAAGGTCTCATATTTGAGGTCATGTGCTAAAGGGAGAAAAATACCACCTCCTTCAACTGATATTAATGGGTAAAGTGGAGGGACGTCGGGGAGTAAGTAGAAAGCAGCTGTCCGGGCTGCGGAACATTAAAGAGTGGACAGGAATTACAAGAATTCAGAACCTGTTCCAAGTGACGCGAACAGAGATGCCTTTGCTGCAGTGATCGCCAACGTTGGGGGGACCTGACACGGCGCCGAAAGAAGAATTATTTTACAAATAGGAATTTATTATGTAAAAATGAAATATTTCTTCACACACACTCCACCCTTATTGTGAATGAAAATTGAAAATTCGTTTTCGTTAGTCGAAGAATTTTTTTAGATAACAGGCGTTTTCATTCCTTCGTGGCAAGTGCTATGAAGGTACACAGAAGGTCCCAGGTTCGATTACCGGCGATGAGTGTGATTATCACATTGTCATTGGTTTGGTGTAAAATTCACGTTACAATAAAATGGCGACAGATCAGCTACCTATCATATGTCATGAGAATCAATATAATAGCTATACCCTTTATATCGATTTGGCACGCGCTTTAATGATGTACAGATCTATTCAATAAAATAATAATAATAATAACAGTTAAAAAGTTTTAGTATGGATAGTTATATAAATTACTCTAAGATTATACTTTATAGTTTATTTTACGTTAAGCTAAAAAGAAATCGATGTTTCTTAAGCAATTGCTTGTAACGTTAGCTCTCGTTCCCTTGAAAAGTTACCCAACTAAAACCACGCCGATTAAATGTATCATTGATGCCTAACAGCAGATTACTGATAGTATTACTAGTCACTTACGGTTGTTAAATATGGACCCCAACGCAGAGAGAACAAAGTAAGCTGGAAATAATTGAACGAAAGATTTTTAGGGACATTTTGCACCTACAATGGAGGAACTTACAGAATCCAAAGAAATGAACTAGAAGTTCTAGCGGCCTTTGCATTTGCCGTCCCATCAGCTTGGAACAATCTCATCTCCCTTCGGTGCGTAAATGATCCCACAGATTTCATTTCTTCTAAGCTGAAAACTTATATTTTTCATAGTTTACCCTCAAATGAAAACACAGAGAGAGAGAGAGAGAGAGAGAGAGAGAGAGAGAGAGAGTGAGAGAGAGAGAGAGAGAGAGAGAGAGAATATTTAGAGAATATTTAGAGAATATTTAGAGAATATTTAGAGAATATTTAGAGAATATTTAGAGAATATTTAGAGAATATTTAGAGAATATAAAACAGAACTTTAGAAGTTAGAGTATTGTTATTATTGTGATGACTTATATTTTAAGTGCGCCGTTTTGTTAAATCAATTACTCCAAGGGGGCACTAGGAAAAGAAGCAAATATTTCCTAAATTTCCTAGTTTCCTAAATTTAACGTTCCTATCCTCATACATAATAATAACATGGAGGCTACTCTACGCCAACGGACCCGCAACGCTGAAAGCACAGAAACTTGCTTTATTGCCTCTGACTGAAGTTGTCATGTTGTTTGCATTTGTTTCTACTAATCGGAGTGAACATTGCCTTTCCGTTGGCATGGGTGTCACGCAGAGTTCTGAAATATACGTTGGCGCTCTCTGATGTCGAGCCTTAAACACTGACCAACACAACAACAAACCATCACACCGTTTACCCGTAGGGGTAGGCAAGGAGAATGGACCACCACTCTACTCTATCCTGGCACACCTCTCTAGATTCCTCCACATTCATACAGCGAGTCATACACGCACGTCGATTCTTCCGACTTGACATGACCAACCTTCAAAATTTTATTAATTTGGTCATGCCATGTTTTCCTCGGTATGCCTCGACTCCGTACTCCATTAACATCATTAACGTATACTTTCTTAATCATTCTTTCTCCATCCATGCTGACAAACACAATTTGTATTTTACTCGCTCTCGGATTTTAAGCGAGTGAAGTTACTTCAAGAGAGGTGTGATATGACAGTATTTTTGTTGCCCCATAATCAATCGGGCAGCAGCATTGAATACGCTTTGTATTCTGCTTAATTGATTATTTGGCAATCTAGCGTACATTCCGTTACAATAATCTAAACGTGACGCTACAAAATAATTTATGAGAGTCCTAGCTCCATCAATACGTATTTATGTTTTAGCTTCTTCTTCCTCAACTTATTCCCGTCCACTCCTGGATAAAGGCCTCCTCCATTCGCTTCCATGTTGCTCTGTCCTGTGCAGACTGCATCCAGGTTATTCCGACGTGTCTGTTCAGATCATCCTTCCACCGTAGTTGCGGTTGCCCTGAACTTCTCTTTGCCGTCCACGGTCTCCAAGTCAGCAGTCTTCTTGTCCACTTTTCATCTAAGCTTCTGGCTACGTGATCTGCCCATTGCCATTTTAGAGTCGCCACCCGGTGGATCATATCAGTGACCTTTGGTTTTTCTCTCACAGAATCGTTTCTGACTCTGTCTCTTAGGCTTATTCCTAACATGGCTCTTTGGGTTACTCGTAGTTTTTCGGCACTTTGTTTGGACAATGTAACAGTTTCAAAACCATAAGTACCGACTGGCAGAACGCAGGCTTCATAAACTTTTCGTTTCAGGTTGATCCGTAATTTCCGGTTTTTAAGAATGTAACTCATGTTTCCGAAAGCTGCCCAGCTTAGTCCAATTCTTCTTTAGCCGTTGTGTCAGTGGAGAGCTATTGTGGAGGAGACCAAATCCCACACTGTGATGTAGAGCAGAAAGAAGAAGAACAGTCATCAATTTAATGTTTTCGAACATCAGCTGTGGAGCATGTCTGTGTTCGACACACAGTGTGTGTGAGATAATATGAGTTTCTTTGTAAGAATGTGTGTTTTTCACACGTACATAGGAGGCATATGCAGCAGCTAATGGATATGTAGCCACAGAAGCTTGTATCAATAATGAAATGAATCATGCGCTAAGTATTAGCAACCTGTTAAATCATTATTTGCAAGTGGGGTGACCATTTGTTTGAAACGTTAAATATTATATCTAATTTTTATTTTAATCAAGAATCTTATTAGTTGCGTAAAATTACTATCTAACTTACTTACCATCACTCCGTCTCCCAGAAGGGGTAGGCAGAAATAATGGACTGCCACACTTTTCTTTCCTGACATATTTCTTTCGCTTCCTCAACATTCATACATCGTGTCATGCACGCGGGTCGATTTCTCTGACCCGCGTTAGTTAGTTAGTTTTATAATATAAAACTCCAAAATAAATAACGAATATGAAAGAGTTTCATTATATTATATTTAGATTAAATATTTCGCCCTTCTAAGGCATTATACATTTGATAATGCCTTAGAAAGGCGAAACATGTCATTGCATCTAAAATATAATAAAACTCCTAGAACACAGACGTTTTCACTCATATTAATTAGCAAATTCTTCTTTTATGTGTTTAATAAGCGCGCAAATTTAACCGCAGACAATGCATTAATTTGGTTTCAATATTGATAACAGAATGGTCACTCTATATTTATAGCGGTGTATGCAAATGGCAGCGACTACATCTGGCTAAGTCTGCCAGTGCGAGAAATGGATATTAAATAAATCGATAGTGTCGGGGCAGCACCCGTCAGTAGAGTCTACCTGCCTGTGATCTTGCAACACCGGCGCGTGACATCGGTTTGGGTCAATGTTGCCTCCCAAGAATCTCACATTCTTCTAAGTACGTGACACCACTGTGGAACTAGCCTACAAGTGGACTCGTTGTAAAAAGTATCATTATAATATGTATTTGGAATGGAAGGTATCAGATCGGATGGGTTCTATGATACGGTTACTTGACCTGCTGCCATCTATCGGGAAAATTTCTAACACACAAATATTTCAATTTAAAAAAATCTAAAATGGTTTCCTTTTAAATGGTTTCTGTATAAATTATTAATACAATTTAAAAATAAGCAGAAATTGCAACTATTCAACAATCGCGGCTATGTACCGGATTTGCGACAGCTAAGTATCTATCTATCTATCTATCTAACCATCACGCCATTTCCCCGGAGGGGTAGGCAGAGAGGATGGATCGCCACACTGGCCTGTCCTGGCATACCTCTCAAGCTTCCTCTACATCCATACATCTTACCATGCACGCACGTCGATTGTTCCGACTTCGAATGTGGCCGCCTTTTAGTAATTGATAAATTTGGTCATGCCATGATTTCCTCGGTCGTCCTCGGCTTCTTTTCCCACTCACGCTGCTTGTGTACAACTTTTTAACCATTCTACTTTCATCCATTCGTTCTATGTCCGAACCACCTCAGGGATCCTTTTTTAATTTTATTCATGATGCAGTCATCTGCCTTACATTTCTTTCTTATTTCATCGTTCGGTATTCTATCATACAACGTTTTCCCGCACATTCTTCTCAGTGATCTCATTTCTACGGCGTTTATCCTGCTTTCATCCTTCTTTTGCCAGCTCCAAGCTTCACTTCCATACATGAGGGTTGGCACTAGAACTTCATTGTGTACTTCCATCTTTGCTTCTGTGGATATATTTCTATTTGCAGCAATGACTTTGAGTGCGCCATTTATTTTATTCCCAGCACCAACCTTCCTTTCGATGTCTTTCTCCATTTTTCCGTCCCTTGTAAACATGCTTCCCAGATACGTAAATTCAGTAACTTGCTCCAATTTCTCGCCCATCGCACTTATATCACAAATCGTCATACATTCTTTAGATTTAGACACATTCATCACCAAGTCACTCTTTTTGCATGCCTCATACATCCTTGACACTAAGGCTTGCAAATTTTCTTTACTGTCAGCGATTAACACAAGTACAAGCTAAGTATTTTAGTAATATTGATGATTTCCATCTGAAAGAGCGTAATTAAAAAAAAGATTGAAGCAAGCTTTCGGTGTAGATGACAACAATAATTATTATTGTAAATCTTTAAAATATGTTGTCTGTATTATTTGATTTCATTTCATTAGTCTATATTATATTCATGATAGCATTCAATTGTTTTTCGTTTTTTTTATAAATATATATTGTATAAAATCGCTGTTTGTTACCCTAAATAAATAAAAATAAAAATTATTATCCATCATAAGAAGCAATGGTAGATCATCATTTTTTTATAATATACGAAAAACAACACAAAATTAATAATGAAAGCTAGAATACTCCACATTAAATCTTTACTACGAATAAGAACGTCATTTATTATTTTGTTTCGAAAAGCTTGCTGCTCGCTACCGTATTTTGGTGTCTAAATCAATTTTTTTATGTTTATATTCGGAATACTAATGGTAGGGGTTAAAATTTAAAGAGTCTATTTAATTCAATAACATTATTTTTTTCAAAAACATTTGAATTATCGTTAGCTTTATGGCAGCTGCAACAGAAATTCCTCCATTGACGGCACGGGGAAGCCACTCTGGGTATCAATAACTAGGATTTTTTTATGAATTAAAACACTGTTTGTTCACTTTTGAGTTTATTTTTCTGGACATGTTTCAAAGGCTTACAACTTCATAATCCGGAAAACGAAATAAATAGTTTAACTGGTCTGTTCTGACGTCAGTTTATTCATGGTAAAATGGCAAAACATACTGACTACAAATCATTTGTCAACTGTTAAATTGACAGTCTGTAGAAACAATGTTGCCAGTTTAAAAACCAAACCTCTAAAAAAACAGTTGTTCTTCTGGGTCTAGACTTTGCTATGTGCATCAATTTCTTTTTTGACTGCTAGCTGTTAATTTTTTTGGAGGTCGTCGTTTTAGGTCGGTTTCCTTTAGGTGAACTATCCCTTGCTGTTCTTATGGTCCTTGATTCCGCCCTATATAAAATATCGTCATTATGGAATTCCACAGTGGTATCGCCTTAAATTTATCTAACATTATCATTAACTATTTCATCAGAAGAGTTTTCAAATGTTTTTTTCTTTAAATAAATTAAATGAAAATAACGTCATGCCTCCCGAGTCCTGGACGACCCTTGAATATGTCTGGAGTGATTGCCTAAGACGAAGATGCCTACTTTCAAATGATAGTCAACGTCGGGAGGACTCGACATGACACAAGAAGAAGAATAAGGTATTATGCGAGTAGTTTTACCTTCCCATTGATGACGGCCTGTATGATGAGCACCTGCGCAGCCTTGTGGTACTCCAGCACCTCCCCTGGCAGGCTGTGGCCGACCCCAGGGTCGAACCACACCAGCGCTCCCGTGGCCCACTCCATCGCGCACGCCTTACTCCACAGCGCTTACTGACACATCACAACTGGAACAACAAAAAAACAGACAATTAATTAACGTAAAATTATAGGTTTAGATTATTTTAGATTGGTTAGGCTAGGTAAGGTTATCTTGATATGGAGACCTTGTTAAGAGAATGGAGATATTGGTCGATACATATTTGCAAAAAAATACTCTTTAAAAACACCCCTGGCACTTATGAAAATAAAGTGTGAATTTTTTAGAAAAATCGGTTTAGTAGTTTTTGAGTCTAGGGGGCACACGTAAACGAACGTTTCATTTTATTAATAAAAACTTCATCTTCCACTTGGATATAATTTTTTTTATTAATTTGCTCATGTTTCCCAAAGTTTTTTCTTATCACAACAAATAATGTTTAAGAACCAATTTATTAAGTAGTCCATTGTTTTGGCCGAAACACTATACTACCTTAACATTTTAAACTGTTAAATTAAATAACTTTGTTTTTTGTATCACATATGTATTTTTTTTACGCGACAGCTGTTTCATCAACCTATGTTGACATCATCAGGTGTTACAACAATATATCAAAAATATATTATTTTGATATATTATTGTAACACCTGATGATGTGAACATAGGTTGAGGAAACAGCTGTCGCGTAAAATAAAATACAATTGTGATACAACAAAACAAAGTTATTTAATTTAACAGTTTAAAAAAAATTATTTAAAATGTTTTTTTTAATGTGTTATGCGTCCTAGTTTGGAGAAATATTTATTTCTTATAAAAAAATAAAACTTTTAGAAAACCAACGTTTTCATCAATTTGAAATAATGAAAAAATGTAGTATTATAACATTATTGTTAAAACCAATAATGCAGTATTTCCCCTTAATAACATTTTTTTTTAGTTTTTGCCATACCGAAATCGTTTTACCCTTTTTTATATACTTATTTTATTTATATAAACTTTTTACCGTAGAAAGTTGGTAGTACCAACAAGGCAATCAGTGCCGGAATCCTCATAAAAATACCCAAAAAATCATGAACAAACACATCAAAGTATTGGGTACAATGATTCGAGTGCACTTTTTTCGGTACGAATCGATAAAAGTGGAATAGAGTGTCACGCGGAGCGACAAAAGAGGGCCCCATTCGCAAATAAATAATTGAAATCACGTACATTTTACCGAAGCACCTATATACCCAGATATCAGAACCGCCGGGCAAGAGACCAATACTGAACTTGGCCGAATGCCAAGTGGGTGATTGGGTATTGGATACAACAGATTTTGCGGTCAACGGGAAAGCCGCAAATGATTGAATCTGAATTAAAAATGGTGTTCTTCTACCGACCCTTATGTATGGAAGCGAAGTATGGAACTGCCAAAAGAAGGATGAAAGTAGAATAAATGCAGTAGAAATGAGATCTCTTAAACGAATGTGTAGATAATCTGTATATGATAGAGTGTCGAATGAAAATATAAGAAGTGAATGCGGTGCGAATGATGATGTTATGAACAAAATAATGAAACGATCAGTAAGTTGGTTTGGACACATGGAAAGAATGAATAAAGAAAGAATGGTAAAAAAATATGTTTACGATGTTAATGGAACTAGAAACAGAGGAAGACCGAGGACAACGTGGCATGACCAAATTAATCCAATTTTAAAGGTTGGTCATGTCAGAAGTCGGAAGAATCGACGTGCGTGTATGACTCGCTGTATGAATGTGGAGGAATCTCGAGAGGTATGTCAGGATAGAGTAGTGTGGCGGTCCATTCTCTCTGTCTACCCCTGCGGGGAAACGGCGTGATGGTTTGATTGTTTTGTTATTAAAGTGGTTTCCGTTGGCTTCTCCAGGGATTTTCTATAGGGGTTTCCTTCTCTTAGCTGTTGCGTTTCGGTTTTGTGTCGCCGAAGATACGCCAGACGCTCTATCCATGACCCTGATGATAAGGTCAGTGATCACATTCCGGAGACTCACGAGGACCACTCCAAAACGCCAGGGAGACGGAGTCTTACTGGATGTCTTACTGTTGTCATGGAAGGTGGCGTTTCATGGCATTTTATAATTATATATGTATGTATAAAAGTTACGCTTGGAGCTGGCGAAAGAATGATGAAAGTAAGATAAATGGCGTAGAAAATAAAATCACCAGGAAGTATGTGCGGGAAAACGATATATGATCTATCATATATCGTTTTCCCGCACATACTTCTTGGTGATTTTATTTTCTACGCCATTTATCTTACTTTCATCATTCTTTCGCCAGCTCCAAGCGTAACTTTTATACATACATATGTAATTATAAAATGTATCCTAATACTGAACGACGAAATAAGGAAGAAATATGAGACAGATGATTGCATCATACATTTATAATACATAGTAAACACGATTGTTTAGTATTTTTACTTGGATTTAATTAATATAAATTGTGACAAATTTGTTTCACCTTACGAGGGCATTCTCGAAATCCAGTTTGAGCAGTTTGAGAATGCCCTTGCAAGGCGAAACAAATTTGTCACAATTTATATAATTTATATAAATTAAATCCAAGTAAAACCACTAAACAATCATTATTATAAATTAATAATATAGTTTTACAAAACTAATACCTCAACCATCAATAATGTCTTACTGGATGACTAGCTGTTGTCATGCAAGGTGGCGTTTCATGGCAATTTATAATGACATATGTATGTATGGAAGTGAAACTTGGAGCTGGCAAAATAAAGATGAAAGTAGGATAAACGCCGTAGTAATGATATCACTGAGAATAATGCGCGGGAAAACGATATATGATAGAATAC
Source organism: Lepidostoma basale (assembly GCA_022606425.2). Lineage (NCBI taxonomy): Eukaryota > Metazoa > Arthropoda > Insecta > Trichoptera > Lepidostomatidae > Lepidostoma > Lepidostoma basale. Next base: position 572,448 of record JAHDVF020000792.1, on the reverse strand, counting down.
CGAACGACGAAATAAGGAAGAAATATGAGACAGATGATTGCATCATTAATGAATTGAAAAAAAGGAGCCCTGAGATGATTTGGACATATGGAACGAAAGGACGAGAGAAGAATGGTTAAAATGTTGTATACAAGCAGTGTGAATGGAAAGAGAAGCCGTGGAGAAGCCGTAATCAAATATCAAAAAGCGACAACATTCGAAGTCGGAAAAACTTCGATGTCACTTCCGCAAAGACTTTTCTGTCTTTGCCGCCCGGATTAACTCCTCCACACTTCTTATTCCAGATCAATATTAAATGTTGTGAAACAAAAACGTTTGTCTTCGATCAGAATCACGTTGTCCTTCAAATTAATTTATTTTGCACCATAAATAGTTTATTAATCTGCAATAATAAACGTTGTATCTAGTATTCAAATTAAGCGAGACAATAATAATATAGATACAACATGTACACATATAATTTAAACAGGTATTAAAAATATAAAGGATGGATTTTTAACATAAACCTGAAATCGTCGGATCAATAATGCACCTAATGTTTGAAGGTTAGTTAGAAAGTTTTAATCCTGGGGTTGGTTTGCAGCAATTTCTTCTATTATTCTCTTCCATTCTTCCCTGTCTTTTGCGGCTCTTTTGAAATCTGCATATGATGAGCAGCGCACGTCCACCAACAGGTCCTCCAGGTACTCTCGGCGTGGGCGTCCCTTACAGTTGGTCCCCTCGGTCATACTCTCCATTATGGCATGCAAGAGGCCCTCCTGACGTATTACATGGCCGATCCAGATTGCACGCCTTTCGGACAAGGTCCTGAGCAGGTGACTTCCTCCTTCAATGAGGAAGGTAGTTTGTCTAAATTGATGGGCTAGCTGCCAATCAATCTCTGAAATATCTGCCAGGACAATGCTTCAGATAAACTAACATATCTATTGTCTAGGAATGCGCCATGGATTTCCTTGAATTTATGCTATCAGTTTTACAGCGTTCAGACATATAACTTAGTGGCATTCCATGTAACGCTTTAAAAACAGTAAAGCAGAGTATATACTGAATTCTTTCTAGAATGTGTGTTGTCAATAATGTAAAATGTTACAAACAATATCGACATTATGAATACATGTAAAATAAAGTTGCGATGTATGATGTAATATAGCATGAAATCAAGAAAGACAGAAAAAAGCGTGTACATTAAGTATTTAATATTGATGAAGTAACGCTTTAAAAACAGTAAAGCAGAGTATATATTGAATTCTTTCTAAAGATTTGTGCTGTCAATAATATAAAATTTTACAAACAATATTTTTATGAATACTCGTACATGTAAAAATAAAGTTGCGATGTATGATGTAATATAGCATGAAATCAAGAAAGACAGAAAAAAGTGTGTACATTAACTCTTTAATATTGATGAAGTTGTCTATTTTCTCGAAGTTTTATTACCGTATTACACCGGTAATAAATTATACATATATCATTTACTGATTTTATAATATGCTTTTTGGAGGAAAAAAATAACATTTCACTTACCATTGTGTTATGAAAAGTAAAACACTGAATGTCTCGAGAAACGTGCATGCAAGTCATGTTATTGTAAAGGATTAATTATTTCCTGTGATATCAATTTGTCTGACATGCGCACAGTTGTTGATTGTTTCTGCACCACACATTACCATAACCTTAAAATTGGAATTACCGCTTCTATGTATTTTAATTATAATAATATATATTTAATAAGGCAAATACATGCAAAACGTACAGTACAAACAAGCACTTTAAGATTGTCAGAAATGGCTACGCGAACGTTAGGTGTACCACCTTTAGTGTTACACTCTTTACAATGTTGCCAATTCGCTAATTGTAAGAACTTAATTTATTGTTACGTGCTAAGTTTGTGTCAATTGAATAAAGTAACCCACCTTAGACACATTTATTTATATACAAAAAGTCACGCTTCTATCACCATTTTGTTCATCGAGAAGGTACAGAAAAAGTTCTTACGATTTCTGTACCTCAAAGAAAACGGTAACTACCCCTGGCTGTACCCTACTGATTTCTTGCTGCGTATGCTGGACTACCAATCATTGGAAATTAGACGAACTATCCACCTGGGTGTTCATTTTTTCAACTGATTCGTGGTCGAATACATAACTCTGATATTTTGAATGACTTGACTTTGTTTGTCCCCGACAATTATCTGCGACAAAGGCAACATAGATTATTTTACCTGCCACTGTGTAAAACGAATCTACCTAAAGTAATGCCCGTGGGCAGGGCAAGAATCCTATTAAACCGCATCTCTTCGGATATGGACATTTTTCACGATAGTGAGGCTACCCTCAGAAAGCATCTATCTCTTATGTATTAAATTACTATTTGCTTCTCTTCTTAATGTATTTTTACTAAATTGTTCTCGAATATTTTTTTAAATTGTCTTCTGTTTGTTTTCTAATTATATTATTTGTATTTCTTTTTTATTATTATTATTTGTGTCTTAATGTTTATATATATTTTTAAATAAATTGAATTGAATTTTAAAATTTATATCATTCAATTCTAGGGATAGGTTTGCATCAAAGTCTAATATCTTGGGATGTTCTTGGGATCCCACTATAATCAGGTAATTTCCCGATGTTTTCCACAGGTTATTCAAACCCAATTACTGAATGGAGGCCATGTTTGGCTGGAGAAGTGTCGGAAGACAGACCACTAGGTGGAGCGATGATATTGTGATAACGGCGGGAAGGGTCTGGAGAATACTGGCGAGAGACCAAGAGGGATGGCGTGAGGGTGGAGAGGCTTACGTCCAGCAGTGGATGGAGATAGCCTGACGATGAACTATTTCCAACGTTTGAGCTGTTGATTCTCACGACATAGGTATCTATAATTTAGCAATTTTTAATGTCATGTCCATTCTATCACTCCAAACACAGCGTGAGATTTTTTTAAAGCTGTTATTGTCGGGAATCGAATCCAAGACCTTCGGTGTGGTGTTCTATTAATGTGGCTGTAGTATTTTTATCACTCAATAATAAAATATAATAATTATGAACGGAAGTGAAGCATGAAACTGTAAAAAGAAGGATGAAATTAGAATAAATGCAGTAGAAATGCGATCTCTTAGACGAGCGAGTGCTAAATCTTTATGATAGAGTGTCAAACGCAAATATTTAAAGTGAATGCAGTGCGATTGAAAGTGTTACACACAAAATAATGAAAGGGTCATTAAGATGATTTCGATGTTATTCGATGTATGATAGGTGAAATGTTCAATCGTGGGTAAGAACTACCATCTATGAAAAAGAACAACAACAACAGCAAACCATCACACCGTTTCCCCGCAGGGGTAGGCAGAGAGGATGGACCGCCACACTACTCTATCCTGGCATACCTCTTCCTTACAGCGAGTCATACACGCACGTCGATTCTTCCGACTTCTAACATGACCAACCTTAAAAATTTAATTAATTCGGTCATGCCATGTTTTTCTCGGTCTACCTCGACTCCGTACTCCATTTTCATCATTAACGTATACGTTATTAACCATTCTTTATTCATCCATGCGCTCTATATGTCCGAACCAACGCAGCGATCCTCTCATAATTTTGTTCATAATACCTTCTTCCGCTCTACATTCCTTTCTTATATCAACATTAGAGAATCTGTCGTATATCGTTCTACCACACATACGTCTTAAGGACCTCATCTCTACCGCATTTATTCTCATCTCATCTTTCTTCTGCCAGTTCCAAGATTCGCTTCCATACATAAGGTTTGGTACCGCATTGTGCCTTACCAATACACGTATAGTAACTCACACAAACAATAAATGGCATTATATTTAATGGGCAACTCAGTTATAAAATATCGTACAGAACAATGATAATAATATTGGTGCATTTCTGCGATGTGTATATTTTATCTGACTGAAGTGGATCAAGGAAACACTTTGTCGACTACTGCGGTTGTATTTACTGCCAGACTTCAGACTACTCCAAGATATAAACAAGTGAATTGAAAACACTTCGGCATGGAAGAGTCGAAGGGGATCAATCCCCAAAATCACAAATTCACAAAATATCACGATGTGCACCTAACCAGCACTTTATAATAATTTATTTATTTTTTATTAACAATTTACGCCGGCTATTAATAGTACATGATTATAACTAACTAACTAACCATCACGCCATTTCCCCGGAGGAGTAGGCAGAGATGATGGATCGCCACAATGCTCTTCATACATCCTCTACATTCATACATCGTACCATGCACGCACGTTGATTATTCCGACTTCGAATTGATTAATTTGGTCATGCCATGTTTTCCTCAGTGGTCGTCGGCTTCTTTTTCCACTCACGCTACTTGTGTACAACTTTTTAACCTTTCTACTCTCATCCATTCGTTCCATATGTCCAAACCATTTCAGGGATCCTTTTTTAATTTTATCCATGATGCGGTCATCTGCCTGAGATTTCTTTCTTATTTCATCGTTCGGTATTCTATCATATAACGTTTTCCCGCACATTATTCTTAGTGATCTCATTTCTACGGCATTTATCCTGTTTTCATCCTCCTTTTTCCAGCTCCAAGCATGATTATTAATACACAAAAATGTTTCTAACTTAATATCCATTACGCCGTCTCCCCCGGTAAGCAGAAAGAATGGAAGAATAGTTAAGAAAGGATACGTTAAAGATGTGAATGGAATACGAGTTCGAGGAAGACTTATAAAAACGAATACTTGACCAAATTAATCAAATTTTAAAGTTCGCCCATGTTAGCCATAACTGTTATGAAACTTCTGTACAAGCGAAACTAGTTGGCATCAATTATAATTATTATAATACCGTGGTTTGATTATTTTATATATATTAGCTTATGTGTGAAAGCGAAGCATGGAACTGACAAAAGAAGGATGGAAGAAGAATAAATGCAGTAAAAGTGAGATCCCTTAGACGCATCTGTGGAAAACTGTATATGATAGAGTGTCGAATGAAAATATAAAAAGTGAATGTGGTGCGAATGAAAATGTTGTAAGAAAAAACCAAAGAATTATTAAGATGTTTTGAACACGTGGAAAGAATGAGTGAAGAAAGAACAGTAAAAAAAGTGTATGTTAACGATGTAAATGGAACTTTAAATAGAGGAAGACCGAGGAAAACGTGGCACGATAAAACATCAATCGACGTGCGTTTATGACACGATGTATGAATGTTAAGGAAGCAAGTGAAGTATATCAGGAAAGAAAGGTGTGGCAGTCCATTCATTCTGCTTACCCCTTCGGGTGGGGTGATGGTTCGTTCGTTTTTAAGTTTAAAAATATATTCCAATCAAATCAAATCAGCTTATTTCATCAACAGACATTACAAAATTTATTTTTAAGGCATCTTTTGAGAACAGGTTAATTATTAATAGTAATAATATATTGTGTAATAATAATAATATATTGTGTATAGTCGAAAAAGAAGAAGCCGAGGACGACCGAGGAAAACATTGCATTGCAAAATTAATCAATAACAAGGCGGCCACATTCGAAGTCGGAATAATCGACGTCCGTGCATGGTACGATGTATGAATGTAGAAGCCCGAGAGGAATGCCAGGACAGAGCATTGTGGCGATCCATCCTCTCTGCCTATCCCTCCGGGGAAATGGCATGATGGTGACAGGATACTCTACAGAATTAAGAGTATTTGCCTTCTGAACGTACTTTCACTAATATGAAAGACCTCGATCTCCGAGGAGACCGCGTTCACCAGCATATTGGTATTAATTGAGTGATTTGTATCATCTATACACTGTGTCATGTAAACTCGCCAATCTTCCGATTAAAAAACTAATTTCTTTGATTGAAGGATGGATAAATTAAAAAAAAAATTGGGTTTGTTTCATTTTGCAAAGACACAAAAATAAGTAAATTATTTGACAGCAAATATTTATCGTTCTTGCAATAAGAGGAGACTCAGCAAACATTATGTATGATAAATCGATGCGAAAATATGGCATGGGCCAGCTGTGTTGATCCCAGAGACAGTGAGGCATCACGAAAGAATTACCGCAGTGGGCGACATTGTTTGTGGAAAACGTTAGTTGGACCGCCATTTTGTTTTTAACACAAACCATTTATGCATACAATAACATGATTCGAAGTAAATAGGTCATGAACACATAATTAAATTTATATTTATTTCTTCTATATTCGCCATTACTTTGTGTTGTAGATGTTTAATGATTATTTTTTTAAATACTTAGTATACAACACTCACTTTATTCAAAAAAATAAAATTAAAAACCAAACATGTTTCGCACACACAAACCCTTCATCAGTGATATTATATAAATAGTTTCGATAAAAATGACATCATATTTCTACATACAATTAACAATAGCAATAAATTAAACAAACTTGAAATTTTTGAAATCCTCAAGTTGGTGAAATTGGGTGAAAACATAATTTATAATCAGATTCCTCCTTTTACTGCTTTGTCTAAATTTAATCTCCCAAGCTCCCATTTCCAATCATATGCAAATTAATCATTTTTTTATTTCTATTATATATAAAAAATGTATTTTCAAATGTATGTTTTTTCTAAATTTCAATTTTTGTATAATATTTTTTTATATTATCATCAGGTATTATTATTGTTCAATATTATTTATTAGTTCTTATTGATAAAAGTAAATTTTTAGTACTTATAGGTTAATTCTTAAATTTTAATTATTGTATCGATTTTTAAATGAGTTTTTTATATTAGTCTTTCTTAACTAACTAACTAACTAACCATCACGCCGTCTCCCCGAAAGGGTAGGCAGAAAAAATGGACTGTCACACTTTTACTGATGCGGCACTCCATCCTTCTCTTTTCGCCCCGCGGGAGACGCGGTGTGATGGGTTACGAACCTCATCGCCACCAATAGGCATCTCCCGCGCACACTTCGATCGTCCAACACCCACACAATAAATCTAAAACAAATAATATAAAATACAATGATATAAAATAAATTAACAAAATAAAAATAATTTAACACAAAATGTTCTTTTTAGATGGTGCACATATTGATTATTTAATTTATGTTCCACGAATCCACCGTTTTTTAATTTAGCACATAATGTTTGTTTCGATGTTGCACATGTTGACATGGACGATCCGGACTTTTGTGTTTATTTAATTTATGTTAAACGTATCCACCGTTTTTTAAATTAGCTGTAATTAGGCACATATATTACGCATGTGTGTAACCGAAGGAAAAATCTCATTTATGATGTCGAAAGAAAAGAAATGATAAATCTTGACAATACTAATCAAGAGTGTAGCGTCCTACAATAGCCCTTCAAGGATATTGTGTGATTGTTAGTGAGTATGTTAGTGAGTTAGTGAGTATAGTCTTTCTTTGTTTAGTTTTTATAATATTTTTACACCTGAAGATGGAGGTATCCTCCGAAATATGTTTGATGTATATTTTTTTTTAATAAAGTGAGTGTTGTATACAAAGTATATAAAAAAAGAAAAATTAAATTTATTTATTTGGTTGGTTCGGACATATGGAGCGCATGGATGGAGAAATAATGGTTAATAAAGTATAAGTTAACGATGTAAATGGGGTACGGAGTGTATGACTCGTTGTATGTAATTTGGAAAAAGCAAGAGAAGTGTGTCAGGATAGAGTAGTCTGATTGTCCATTTTCTCTGCCTGCCCCTGCGAGGAAACGGCGAGATGGTTTGTTTATTTATTTTATAAAACATATTTTTAGTAATAATAAAATCGAATCATTTTACTAAAATCTCTCGATAGAAGTTCATTTGAAATAAAAAAAATTTAAAACACGCGAAGAGTCGGAGAAATCGACGTGCGTGCATGACACGATGTATGAATGTTGAGAAATCGAGAGAAGTATGTCAGGAAAGAAAAGTGTGGCAGTCCATTCTATCTGTCTACCTTTCGGGGAAATGGCGTGATGGGTAGTTAATTAATTATTACATATATAAAACGATGGTTTTTTTAAACTACTTTCGCCAGGCTCGCTGGCATCGACAGACTGGTAGACAGACAGATCGTCGACAGACTGAACTGGACCAGCCTGTCGATGCCAGCGAGCCTGGCGAAACCGGTCGCTGTCGAAATAAAGACAAATTTGGAAGTATTTTAAATTATTTAAAATGAACTTCCATCAAGACACTTTAGTTAATTCTATGCATTATCTTAAAAACATATCATTCACGTAAAATATAATAAAACTTATAGAAAACAGACGTTTTCATACATATTAATTATTAAATATGTAGTTTTACATCACTGTTCAAGAAACAATACTTTCTAACCGATCGCAAATATCAGATGCAGCGTTCATATTTACATTTTTATATTTAAAACACGCCTTAATGGGCCCTTGAGGTGATAACATCACCAAACCAGCGTTTTACAAGCATATTATTTTTATAATAAATAATTATTATTATTATTATTGAAGCACATGCGTATCGACAGCAAGATTAGAATTTATAAAACATGCGTGCGACCTATCATGACGTACGCTGTAGAGACGCGGGCTGACACTGTGCGAACCATGGGACTACTAAGAACATCGGAGATGAAGGTCCTAATATCAATTACTGGAAAAACTCTCCGAGATCGTGTCCGCAACGTAGACATAAGAAAAACTTGCGAAATGGAGGATATCGTTCAGTGGAGTAGATCCAGAAGAGGTGCTGGAGGGACCATGTAGCCCGAATGGATGGTGACAGACTTGCATATATGGTACAGCCGCTTATGAAATCCCCTCCGGACACCGCCCACCTTGAAGACCACCTAAGAGTTGGAGAGACAGCTGGATCTCATCATCCGACGAGATATGATTTCTGTGTCACAGATCGTCAGATCTATTAAAAGAACAAGAAGAAGAAATTGATAATTAAAATCCCCTTTTAATTAAATAACTTTTTAATTATTTTAGTGTGGAAAATTTTCGATTGTACTTCCTCTGTTGAAACCTCTGTTTTGAATCTTCGAGATATCGCATTGAATACACGCAGTCATTATTTTCTCATTGTGTTATGATATTTCGCTCCACCCATCGTCATCCATCGCCGAGATTGAATGTATACCAAATCTGTCCTCATTTTGAGATGCTTTGAATTGATCTAGTGAATTCACGAACTGGCTTAATGGTTCGAGCCACTACTCGCGAGAATAAAGAACAGTTCAGTTGTATGACAATTCTAGAGTATTAACGAAAAATTTAAACCTTACACGTCACTGTTACTTTGTAAATACATAGTTATCGAAGTAGTGTTAATTACTTAAAAGGTGCTCCGAAAATTTCGAATCATGTTCTAAAACAGCATTTATTGTTTCTTAAACAATTATGAAAGCACTGCTAGTGTCAGAGTAAATGGAGATCTTACAGCCTGGTTTGATATCAATAAAGGTGTCAAAAAGGGTTGCGTAATGTCCCCGTGGTTATTTAATCTATATATGGACAAGTGTATGAAAGAGCTGAAAGGGTTGGATGTAGGTGCCAAAATGAGCGGAGTGTCAGTAAGCTGTCTCTTGTATGCAACAATACAATACAATGATGTAAAACTCTATTTTAAATAATTTATACGAATAAAAACATCTATTTTCTAGAAGTTTTATTATAACTTATGTGAATGACATATTGATGACACGGATTACCGCCCCACAATAGTATTTATAAAATTACAACTTATTGAAATACAGTAATATTAAAATAAATGTATATTTTTTTTAAACATGAAATATTAATATGACAGCTCTAATCAATTTAAATTCCATTGTATTGAAAACATAATTCTCTTAAATAACTATAAATCAATTTTAATTTTACATAATTATTTATATATTATTTTTTATAATAATTAATAACAGTGTCGCCAGTGTGTCGATGCCAGCGAGCCCGGCGAAACTGGTCGCTGTCGAAATAAAGATAAAAGTGGAAGTAGTTAAAAAACGAGGTTTTATTTAATTATTATTTAAAATGAACTTATGTACATCAAGAGATTTCGGTAAAATCATTTGATTTTCGTTTTGTTTTATTATTTTTTTGAATGATATGTTTCGCCTGTCTAAGGCATTATCGAATGTCTTCTAGAAAACATACGTTTTCATTTGTTTCATGCTTCGCTTCCATACATGAGAGTCGGTACAAGAACACCATATACCTACCTAACTTATTAACTAACTAACCATCACACCGTCTCTCCGAAAGGGTAGGCAGAAATAATGGACTGCCACACCTTTCTTTCCTGAGATATTTCTCTAGCTTCCTCAACATTCATACATCGTGTCATACACGCGCGTCGATCCCTGACTCCTCACGTGGCCGACATTCAATATTTGATTTATTTGATAGTGCCACGTTTTCCTCGGTCTTCCTCTATTTCTAGTTCCATTTTCATCGTTAACATTTTTTTTTACCATTCTTCCGTCATCCATTCTTTCCATATGTCCAAACCATCTTAATGATCCTTTCATTATTTTGTTCATAACACCATCATTCGCACCGCATTACAGAGTATTCATACATTCGTTTAAGAGATCTCATTTCTACTGCATTTATTCTATTATACTTTCATCGTTCTTTTGACAGTTCCATGCTTCGCTTCCATACACAAGGGCCGGTACAAGAACACCATTGTGCATTGCCATTTTAGCTTTTTTTATAGGTTTTTGTTTGCGATGACAACTTTAAGAGCACCATTCACGTTTTCCTCGGTCTTCCTCTATTTCTAGTTCCATTTACATCGTTAATTTTTTTTTTTCACAATTCTTCCTTCATTCATTCTTTCCATATGTCCAAACCATCTTAATGATCCTTTCATTGTTTTGTTCACAACACCATCATTCGCACCGCATTCACTTCTTATATTTTCATTCGACACTCTATCATACACAGAGTATCTACACATTCGTCTAAGATAATAATCAATTAAGCAGAATACAATGCTGCTGCCCGATTGATTATGGGGCAACAAAAATACTGTCATATCACGCCGCTCCTGAAGGACCTTCACTGGCTTAAAATCCGAGAGCCAGTAAAATATAAATTGTGTTTGACAGTGTTTAAGGCTCGACACCAGAGAGCGCCAGCGTATATATCGGATCTCTGCGTGACACCCATGCCAACGGATAGGTAACGTTCACTCCGATCAATAGCGTGCAAACAACATAACAATTTCAGTCAGAGCCAATAAAGCATGTTTCTATGATCGTGCTTTCAGCGTTGCGGGTCCGTTGGCGTGGAATAGCCTCCATGTTAGTTTTAATTGTATCTCAATAGAGACGAAGACGTAAACTGAAAACTGAACATGGATGATCAAGGTGTTTACAGGACTTATGCCCTGTCATTGGTTGGGTTAAGCGCACGCTTTATGTAATTACAACATTCCCCATTCCACCTTTGTTATTAGTGATCATGCATGACAAATTTTGGAAGATGTATACATACTTCAAAATCCATATTTATCTTCACGTGGCAGTTTCAGTCAGCCATAAATGTAGATTTGGTTGCACTAGTGAATTTTTTCAAGAATTAACCTATACAACCGACCCACTAACGCCATCTATGGAGAATGATTTTCGGCATTTAGCAAACTACCTTATTAACACAATGTGAAGGCTGTTGACCAACATATTGTTAGAAGCCGCTAGGAGTATTATTCCATTCTATATGCCAAAGAGTTCCATGTTAGTATTAAGTATGAGGATAGTGACGTTAAATTTAAGAAACTTCTGAAGACTGCACTGTTCGGTCAGTCATTTCCTAGTGCGCCCTTGGAGTGATTGATTTTACAAAACGGCGCACTTAAAATACAAGTTATCAGAATAATAATAATAATAATAAAGATCTCATTTCTACTGCATTTATTCTACTTTCATCATTATTTTGCCAGTACAAGTGTCGATTACAAGAACACCATGTATTATATTGTAATTAGATTGTCAGATGCGCAATGCTCGTCTGCATCCAGCAACACACGTATTGCCGGCGAACCGAGTACGTAAACATCCGTCTTGCACATTTTCCCATGGAGCGACTAGCGCGCCGCGGTCGCACAGGTGCGCGGCCCCGCCAGCTCGCAGCCTGACCCACTTTAGGGTGGCGACGAAATGCCGCACTATCTCCGCTCGTGACGTAACGCCGGTGGAAGCCATCACTCGGAATTCCTCGCCGAAGAATGCAGATGTATCCGGCTCGAAGGACCAATTACCCGGCTATTGGGCCGGCCGCGTCGGAGAATGTTTGCGATTATTATGCATTCTTAAAAATTTAATTGAATTTAAACAAATCATACAAATAAAACTAGATTAACTCACCCTTTAACTGCTACTATATCTCAAAAATACAAGTGAGAAGTACAAAATTTATTTTTAATTTTTAAAAGACTTACTAGAAGAGAAGACAGACTGACAGAAGGAAGACAGACTGGAAGCATTTGAAATGTGGCTCCATCGCCGAATGCTCAAAGTTCCCTGAACAGACATGGTTACCAATACCAAAGTCCTGAGGCGAGCTAGAGTTGACTTGGAACTGTTATCAACTATCAAGGTTCGAAAGATCTCACATCTGGGTCATATACTGCGTGGGGAAAAGTACCACCTTCTCCAACTGATATTGGAGGGAAAATTGAGGGACGCCGAAGGCCCGGAAGGAGACAAATGTCCTGGCTGCGAAATTTAATGGAGTAGACCGGCATCCGAAGTGTGGAGGAGCTGTTCCTAGCGGTGCAGAACAGGGACAGGTTCGCCGAGGTGATCGCCAACGTTGGGGGGACCCGACAGGGCACTTGAAGAAGAAGAAAAGACTTAACACCAATGATATTAAGATTAACTAACTAACTAACCATCACGCTGTCTCCCCGAAGGGGTAGGCAGAAATAATGGACTGCCACACTTTTCTTTCCTGACATATTTCTGTCGTTTCTTAAACGATTTCTCTGACTCCTCACGTGGCCAACATTCAATATTTGATTTATTTGATCGTGCCACGTTTTCCTAGATCTTCCTCTATTTCTAGTTCCATTTACATAACTAACTAACTAACCATCACGCCGTCTCCCCGAAAGGGTAGGCAGAAAGAATGGACTGCCACACTTTAATCGATGCGGCACCCCATCCTTCTCTTTTCGCCATCGCGAGAGACGCGGTGTGATGGGTTGCGAACCTCATCGCCACCAAAAGGCATCTCCCGCGCACACTTCGATCGTTCAACGTCTACATAATAAATCTAAAACAAATTATCTGAAACACAATGATATAAAATAAAATAACAAAGAAAAATAATTTAACACATATTCTTATTTTAGATGGTGCACTTGTCGTCAGCTGGACGATCCGGACATTTGTGTTTATTTAATTTTTATTCCACGTTATCCACTGTTTTTTTTAAATTTACTTTAATTAGGCACTTAAAACAATCCAACACCAGCAAGAATTTAAAAACATTATTGAAGAATTTATTCAAATTGTCATTGGAACAAATGAAAAATTAATTTTTACACCTGTCAAAATTCTTTTTATAAACGAAAAAACTTATATAATTTTAACACCAAAACAGTAAAAACGTATTTTTTGTCTCAAATAACTATCATAAAGAGCGGCAATAATCAAATTGACCAAAACAATTCACTTATACACGAAATATCTCCAAATTGACGGGAACACCATATGAACCAAACCAAATTTTCAAAATCAGAACCAATGTCCATTTACATCGTTAACATATACTTTTTTTACCATTCTTTCTTCGTTCATTCTTTCCATGTGTCCAAATTATCTTAATAATCCTTTCATTATTTTGATTAAAACACCATCATTCGCACCGCCTTCACTTCTTATATTTTCATTCGACACTCTATCATACACAGAGTATCCACACATTCGTATAAGAGACCTCATTCCGACTCCATTTATTCTACTTTCATCCGTTTTCTGCCAGTTCCAAACATATGGGTCGGTACAAGAACACCATTGTGCACTGCCATTTTAGCTTTTTTGGATAGGTTATGTTTGCGATGACAACTTTAAGTGGACCACCCTATGACATATTCTACTTTTCTCGCTTCCTTAAAATGCATACATATTCTTCTTCTTCTTTCTTCTACTTATTTTTAGAAGTTCATTGCAAATAATAATTTGTTAAATGTATTCTGTTTCACTTGTTATTTAGTTTCGACCGGTTTGATTAATTTTTTAATTCATTACTTATATTGAACATAATACGAGTATGTCGAGTATTTTGAAGATTTTGCAGCAAAAAAGCAAATAAATATTCATATAATCTATAATAGTTTTATGTTTGTTTTATAGTTCGAAACTAAAGAAGAAATGGAATAAAACTAAATTTATTATATTATATAAAAGATGTGTATGTAATGCAAATGCAAGTGTTATGAACAAACAATGAAAATACCATTTTAATAGTTTGGATACATGGAAAGTATGAATGAAGAAAGAAAGTATATATAGACGAGGCAAATGGAACTAGAAATAGAGGAAGATAGAGGAAAACGTGGCATAATAAAATTATCAAGGAGGCTAAAACTCTACAAGAGTTGTATGGCCTTATGAAGTAAATATATGTAGAATGAAGTCATTTAACCTTAGACGTGCTAAGTTCATCGGCACTTTCATTTTACGATCACCTCGCTGCTGCCACCGCCCAGGGGTCTTAGCGCGGCGCTATAATGAATGCCAGACAGTCTACATTGCGATCAGCTAAGTCTTCTGCGATGGGTAGATTGACTGTGCCGAAACGCTGTCTAAGCACAAACTTCGGTGACCGAGCCTTCGCGGTAGCCGGCCTTTCAGTCTGGAACAATCTTCTAGCAGACCTTAAGTGCACTGAGAATCAGTCAGAATTTAGATCGAGACTCAAAACGCACCTTTTAAAATAATCATTTCCTGATAGGAAGGGCTGATCGACTACGTCAGGCGAATCCCTTATATTAAACATTTTTATTATTATTATTAACTAACTAACTAACTAACCATCACGTCGTCTCCCCGAAGGGGTAGGCAGAAAGAATGGACTGCCACACTTTTCTTTCCTAACATATTTCTCTCGCTTCCTCAACATTCATACATCGTGTCATGCACGCGCGTCGATTTCTCTGACTCCTCACATGGCCGACATTCAATATTTGATTTATTTGATCGTGCCACGTTTTCCTCGGTTATTATTATTATTTTTATCTAATTCATAAAACGGAGCATTTTCTACAGCGCCCTTGAGATGAGTAATTCATAAAAATGGCGCTCTATAAATTATCCAATTTATTATTATTATTATAATGAACATATTATCCCGAAATCAGTAACCGTCGATTGGTCGGCTCTCGAAGTGGTATAGGAATGCACATATCTTGGGCAAATCATACAATACAATTCGATAGAAACAATTCCGAAAAAGATGCCGACTGAAGAATTCAGTTGGGTTGAGCCAAGCATGGCTCTTTCCATGGCGCATTAGGCAACCTTGAATCTGAAGACTAGACCTTTTGTCAGTGTCCACGTCCCGGCTCTGTACGTCATGACTGGCAAGACGCACTGGTTGTGGACTTTAGTATTGAGGCATTGTGGTATTTTAGAAGTGAGAACATGACGTAATTTTCCAAAGACTGCCCAACCCAACTGAATTCTTCGGTCGGCTTCTTTCTCGACATTGTTTCTACCAAATTGTATGATTTGGCCACGATATGTGCATTCCTATACCACTTCGAGAGCCGACCCATCGAAGGTTACTGATTTCGTGATAATATATGTTCATTATACATGACTTTGTCCAAATTCATCCCGAGACCCGCTCGTCTCGATGCAGTATCCAGTTCATCAAGCATGCCTTCAAGCTCCCCCACAGATTCCGCCAGAATGACAATGTCATCTGCAAAGCGATGGTGATAAATGTACTCGCTATTTATGTTGAGGCTACGTTCAAACCAGTCGTATTTCGATTCTATGCCCTATTATTCAGTATTTCGAGTCTATTCCTGAAATGTAGATGTCCAACTGTCATATTTTGGGTGGTCTTCTTGGAGGCCGTTTGTTGATATTTTATATGCATCAGTAATTTAATTAATTACAAAATCACAGTTATGAAATTGCTCAGTATTAATGCCCGAAAATTCTCAAAACTGTGATTATTTTATAAACATATTTACAAAATCAATGTGGCTTTGTACTAGGGGCCCGGGTCACGTCGCGATTGTAGGCCAAGCAAGCAAAAACGCACACTGATATGAACATTGCACGGGTGTTCGTTTGTTTTCCTCGAGAGCCATTGGAAAGTTAACGCATTGTGGCCCCTGGGGTCACCACAGTTGGTGCCGACGCACGTGAAGACACCAACCCATTTGCAGGAAGTTATCTTGCGTTTAACATCTTCGATCGACACGCGGTCAGTTACAGAACTAACTAATTCCCACGGCTATCCACTTTTAATAGATAACGTTTAATATGGTACTCTTGTACTGATACCTTATGTCTTCTTCGCAGTTTCCATCTTAAGGATTGGTTTACAGTAAAAAAAAAACTATTTATAATAGTAAACACGATTATTTAATGGTATTAGTTGGATTTAATTCATATAATATAATAAATTGTTATTATTTTGTTATTTTATTTTATATCATTGTATTTTATATTATTTGTTTTAGATTTATTTTGTGGGTGTTGGACGATCGAAGTGTGCGCGGGAGATGCCTATTGGTGGCGATGAGGTTCGCAACCCATCACACCGCGTCTCCCGCGGGGCGAAAAGAGAAGGATGGAGTGCCGCATCAGTAAAAGTGTGACAGTCCATTTTTTCTGCCTACCCTTTCGGGGAGACGGCGTGATGGTTAGTAAGTTAGTTAGTTAATATAATAAATTAACAAATATTCTATAAATAGTGCGTTCTGCCAGTTGGTGTTTATGATCTTGAAACTGTTACATTGTCAAAACAAAGTGCCGAGAAACTACGAGTGACCCAAAGAGCCATGGAAAGAGCCATGTTAGGAATAAGCCTAAGAGCCATGTTAGGAATAAGCCTAAGAGACAGAGTCAGAAACGATACGGTGAGAGAAAAAACAAAGGTCACTGACATCATCCACTGGGTGGCGACTAAGCGACTAGCACGTAGCCAGAAGCTCAGATGAAAAGTGGACAAGAAGACTGCTGACTTGGAGACCGTGGACGGCAGATAGGAGTGCAGGGCGACCGCAACTACGGTTGAAGGATGACCTGAACAGACACGTCGGAAAATAACCTGGATGCAGTCTGCACAGGACAGAGTGACATAGAAGCGAATGGAGGAGGCCTTTGTCCAGGAGTGGACGGGAATAGGCTGAGGAAGATATAAATAGTAGTGACAAGTTTGTTTCGCCTTGCGAGGGTATTCTCAATCTCTAGTTTGAGAATACCGTAGAACCAATGGTTAAGGGAAGAATGGTTAGAATATATATGGGGAGATAGAGTCTACCTCCGCAATCTCGCTATCACGCATATACGTGTGGTCGGCAGTTAATATGTTAAAATACTTGGACTACTTGGATCTTCTGGCTTACAGAGGTTCAGCTCATGTGGATATTCCTCTTACGTCTGATAGGAACATTGTTGGGAGGTGATTTGGTGGGGTGTTAGTTTATGCGGTGGCATGATTTGTGTGGCCCGGAGTGTTCCTCTGAAGGAGGATCAATTTTTGGCGCTTGTGGCGGCTGGAGGTGTTTGGGTCGTAATTTGAGAGGTATTTTATTGTGGGGTTAGGATGTGAATGAATTGCATTGTAAAAATGTTCGGTACGTTTCAGAATCATCAGTTAAACCAGTATAATTAGCTTATTTTTTTTTTCAAAAGTACAAACAACAATAATAGTTAAAGGCATATATTGAGAACAGGTAAAACATAAAAAATATATAATACTAGGAACGCATGAGAGATGGTTCGACATTATGAATACAAGATACTCTCCAAAGTCAAGAGTATTTGTCTTCTAAACTTTCTTTCACGAATATGAAAGACGTCGATCTCCGAACCGATCATGTTCAGAAGTTTGATTGCTCTCCCCACCGGCATCACCACCGGCATCACCAGAGGCAGGTTGGTTCTGCATGCTGAGAAATAAAACAGTCTGTGCAGACGCTGTCGAAGATAACCATCTGGAACATTAGGAAGGATAGCCTCCAAGATAACGGAGTTCTCAAAGAATCCCCTGATAAGTCTGAAGAAATGGGTAAGTGTGCACCCATCTCTTCTTATCTGCAAACTATTGGTCCCCAGCATGCCCAAGAGGAATGCAAGAATGAATTCTTGAGTCGGATATTTGCGGATATTTTTAAATCAGTCGTTTCCTGGGTTGAATAACTGGATCGCTAACCTTCGAACGCAGTCGGCATAATGAAAAGAAGATTTAAAACCTTGATTCAATCTAAGATTCTCTAGACAACATCAAATGGTACAGGTGTACATCTTGATAAGCATCTCTAAGAGAGCTCAATTTATCAAATTCTCAGAATTTGTCACTCACCCGATGCCTCGCATAGTATTTCAATTCTACGCCGGCATACCTAAAAAAATATCCCATCGCATTTTCTAAGAACCTCTATTGATGGCTCAAGCGGACTGAACCCGAAGTTTGTCGTCACAACAGGTTGCTTTAACCGTTAAATGGTTGTCAGTACTCACGGTGAAGATAGAATCGCAAACAGATGTAGTTTTGTATTTCTTTTTCTTATTTATTTTGGACCATGTCCTGTTATTTCTCGGATCCTATTCCTGGGATGTAGATGTCCAGCTGTCTCGCTATCTTTTGAGCGGTCTTTCTGGAGATCGCGCCGATTTATACGCCCTTGAGATGATTACATCACAACAAAAACGGCGCTTTAAAAGTTAGCATATATATCGATTGCCTGTTTTTGGTTGTCGCTTAAGTTATCAACTAACTAACTAACTAATCAACCATCACGCCGTCTTTCCGAAGGGGTAAGCAGAAAGAATGGACTGCCACGCTTTTCTTTCCTGGCATATTTCTTTCGCTGTCTTAACATTTATACATCGGGTCCACGCGCGTCTGTTTCTCTGACTTGTCACGTAGCCGACATTTTAAATTTGATTTATTTGATCGTGCCACGTTATCCTCGGTCTTCCTCTATTTCTAGTTCCATTTACATCGTTAACATATAATTTTTTTAATCATTCTTTCTTCATTCATTCTTTCCCTATGTCTTAACCACCTTAATAATACTTTCATTATTTTGTTCATAACACCATCATTTGCACCGCATTCACTTCTTATAATTTAATTCGACACTCTATCATACATAGAGAATCCACACATTCGTCTAAGAGATATCATTTCTACTGCATTTATTCTACTTGCATTCTTCTTTTGAAAGTTCCATGCTTCGCTTCCATACGTAAGGGTCAGTACAATAACACCATTGTGCACTGCCATTTTAGCTTTTTATTTGCGATGTCAACTTTAAGTTCACCATTTACTTGACATATAGAACGAAACTACATACTTTTTTTTGGTACTTTGTGCTTATTTTACGTACACCATTCAAATTATTAAAAACTAAGTATTATATTCGCACGAGCATGAAATAATGTTATATTATGCTAAAGAAAATCAATCGGCGTGTTCCGTATCGATATGATCGATTGGAAACATTGAAGGAAGTATATTTTATCTGTCTGCATAATCATGTGCACCCAGCCAATACCATAGAAAGAGATTCGCGTGCAACGTTATAGTTAGGAAAAGACAGTTATATAAAACGTATGATTATTACTACATTATCGGCCATAGACATGCCTCACAATTTGCCAAGATAACGTTTCATGTCTATTAAAACAGATAATAAAAATATCTGTTCGAATTTTTTAAAGTGTGGCAGTCCTTTCTTTCTGCCTACCCCTTCGGGGAGACGGCGTGATGGTTAGTTAGTTAGTTAGTTAACAAAATGTTTATTCTGAACCAAAATGTTCACTTTAAACAAAATGTTTATCTTCAACTAGTTCATAAAATGGAGCTACAGCGCCCTTGAGATGATTAATTCATAAAAATGGCGCTCTATAAATCATCCAATTTATTATTATTATAATATAATAGCTAACAACAATTAAATATGTTTGATACAAATCTAACCAAATTATTGATAGACGATTTTTTAATTGTTTAAGGAACAACAAAAAGCAAAATAATTGTTATTATTTAATAATTAGAATGACGCATTTAAACTTCCACATGAATAAGTCATATAACGCGGTTTCTGTTTAGCCTTGTATAAAGTGAGCGATTGTTTCGCGTAAACAAGAAATTCTCTATGGTCATAAGATGTGCCAATTTACATAAATATTGTTTGAGAATCAATAATATTGAATAACCTTGTAATAAACAGTACTCCTTGGATCTTTTGTTTTTAATTTTATCCGTGTACGAATTTCAATGAAATTTAAATAAACAACACACACCTCATGCGGTTTTTTCACAGGGGTGTGCAGAGAGAATGGACCGTCGCACTACTCTATACTGACACACCTCTCTAGCTTCCTCCACACCAGTGGCGGATTTGCAGTCTTGACCGCCCTAGGCCGAGTAGAAGAGTCCGTTCACGACAGGGAGATCGTTTGCAAAAGTATGAATGACAGTGAGACGTTTGGCCGCCCCTAATATCTGGCCACCCTAGGCCCGGACATACTGGGCCTAAGGGGAAATCCGCCTCTGCTCCACACCCATACAATGAGTCATACACGCACGTCGATTCTTCCGACTTCTCACATGACCAACATTTAAAATTTGATTAGTTTGGTCATGCCATGTTTTTCATTTCATTTAATTTATTTTAATAAATTTCACAAACATTACAGACAAATAATTCCAAGAATCACAACATTGATATTGCATCCCTGAGGCAACTCACACTATCCCGAAATACGTTTTCCTCGGTCTACCTCTTCTTCGTCTTCCTGGCGCTATTTAAACTCATTGTCTAAGCTGACTGTTGGGGTCGGTTCTTCTCGATCTCAGGCTGTACTTCTTACGGTTCTGAGTATCCCCTTCACTCAAGCCATTTCTCTGCAAGACGCTATTGCACCTAATCATCCACGTGTTCCTAGGTCTTCCTCTGGATGGTTGACGAGGAAGATTCACAGACTCCATGAAATATGAATATCCCCTAAATAATATTTTTTCGTATGAAGCACTTAATTTGTGGTGTGACGTTGATAAATATAATATTAATACACTTTTAATTTGTTTTTACGATGTGTCTTTTTTAAGATCCGGCGGGAGCGAAACCGGTTGGTTGTTAAAAAATATAGTGATGTAAAAACAAATTAAAAGTTTACTAATATTTTAATCTTGGTTCCTGGGGAAACCGGTCGCTGTCGAAATAAAAAGAAAAGTGTAAGTACACTTTGGAATTGAAAATAATTTCGACTTAAATATTAAATATCACGACATGCTTCAGAGGAGACCTCCATCTTCAGGTGTAAATATAACAAAACAACTAACAAAGAAAGACTTTTTAAAACGCATTTAAAAATCGATACAGTACAAAGGAACAATACAATTGAATAATAATTAAATAAAACGATGTTTTTTAATTACTTCCACTTTTGTCTTTATTTAGACAGCGACCGGTTTCGCCAGGCTCGCTGGCATCGACAGACTGGTCACTGATGCCAGCGAGCCTGGCGAAACCGGTCGCTGTCTAAATAAAGAAAAAATTGTAAGTAGTTAATAAAAAAACATGGTTATATTTAATAAGAATAAAAACGTCAGTTTTCTAAAAGTTTTACAATATTTTATGGGAATGACATATTTCGCCCTTCTAAGGCATTATTAAATGTAAAAAACTGACGTTTTTATTCGTATTAATTGTTTAATTTGGAGTTTCACATCATTGTTCAAGAAACAATAAACGGTTTTATTTAATTGAGATATTAATTAAAATGGACTTCTTTCAACATATTTTAGTAAAATCATTTGATTATTTTAAATAACTCGCGACATCTGTTTCGCTTACCGATGTTAGCATCGTCAGGTCTTACAATCAACAAAAATAATCAATTGTGTTATTTATAACAAAGTTTTTTATTTAAACAGTTAATTATGTAGAAATATCAAAGTGGATTATCTATTAAATAACTCGTACATTCTCTCTCGCTCATCCCAGTGTCATGGCAGGTCCTCCCGATATTGCATATCTCTTGAGAGTAGGCATGTCTGTCTCTGGCAGCTAGAAACAGTTCTCTGCGTTTTTATTATTATTTAAGTCCAATCATTTATGTTGTGGAGTGCGGGACAAATAACTTACTAACTGAATCATCAAACCGTTTCCCAGATGGGGTAAGCAGAAGTTATTTTCCCGAGATACATCTCTAACTCTCAACTCATCAATATTAATACATCGTGTAACGCACGCACGTCGATTTCTCTGACTTCTCGTGTGGCCGACAATTAAAATATAATAGATTTGAGCGTGCCACGTTTCTCAGATCTTATTTTATTTCTAGCTTCATGCACATCGTTAACGTATACTATATTTAACATTTTTC
This sequence comes from Lepidostoma basale, assembly GCA_022606425.2. Classification (NCBI taxonomy): domain Eukaryota; kingdom Metazoa; phylum Arthropoda; class Insecta; order Trichoptera; family Lepidostomatidae; genus Lepidostoma; species Lepidostoma basale. The sequence continues at coordinate 549,896 of JAHDVF020000792.1, read as the reverse complement.
AGCAAATAGAGAGTGTTTTTTTTTTCAATTAATTTTATACTTTCCAATGTACTAGCAACATAAGGCCTACAAAAGGTTTTAACGTGTCCCGCATACTATGTGTTAAGCAACATCGGGAGACAGTGAGTCATAAGTGGGTGATAGACGGGCGAGCAAGTACGCGTACTTATGGCTCGACGACCTTTTTCGCTCGTGTGTCACCGTAAGTACGCGTACTTTAAAACCGCCGAGTAAGTTCGTCGGCGATCCAACCGGTTTGAAATCTTACTCGTAGCTCGTCTTGGCTCGTACGTGTGGCAGCACTGCGAGCCGCGAGCCGCCATTTTGTACGATATAATTCCTAAATACGATATAATTATAATACGATATAATTATAATACGATATAATTATAATACGATATAAATACGATCCTAAATACGATATAATTATAATACGATATAATAAATACGATATAATTATAATACGATATAATTCCTAAATAACACAAAGCTTCTTCAGTGGACGACATCGCGATACGGTATGAGTAAGTTGGCGCGTGTATCGCCGACGTCGAGTCAAGTAAGTTCGCGATCTTAAAAACCGCAGACTTTAAGTTCGTACGTCTATCACCACCTATACACTTCCTAAGCTATCAAGATCAAACCACAGGTTCCCAAACATTGATGGGCCACCGCCCATTCTGCAAGACTTCAAATTTGTAACGCCTCCCTATTAAAGGAATGTTTCGCGTTCAGAAAATTTAATATTTTAAGGGATTACACCACCTGGAAATTTAAAAAAAATCAGAGGATATCAAAAGGAATCAGAGGACATCATAGCAACAATAGAAGACCTCATGTACGGTTCAGGAATCGCAGACTACATGTAATTTCAAAAAAATATTTTATTTAAAGACGCTGATGTCATACTTTTTTTTCTATTGCGTTTTTCTCGAAACCACTTTTTTCAAAACGGTGAACACGATATCTCCCGATCTACTCACCCGATTTGGTTGAAATTTATAATAGATATTTTCCATAATATTATCCACAATGAAACGTGGGATTTTTTTGATTGGGTGTCATGTTCAAAAGTTATAAAAAAAATTAACTCATAATTTGAATGAAAATTTGAGTTTTTTTTCCAAAATTTTCTACAAAAATAAAATTAATCCATATCCCTACGTCTCTTGATAGCTATTACAATTCTTAATAATAAACTAATTGTTTTTGATTTCGGATAATGCATTATAAAGAAATCATGTACACCATCAGCAAAGATTTTCAAAACAGGGCTCTACATATCGGTATGTATCTCCATTTTTTATTAATATATTTTTTTTTTCAATATTTAATATTGTAAATTGTTGTACATGTATAAAATAATGATTATACGTCGGAGAAGAAGAGTTTATTTTTCTTGGCATGTTTTGAATGATTTAAACCATCGTCATCGGGTGAACGATATGAGTTTTCATATCTTTAGCGTTACAAATAAGATTCGCTGATACGCGGATATTGTTGTAGTATTCAATAATAATACTGATAAGAAATATATTACTAACTAACTAACTAACTTACCATCACGCCGTCTCCCCGGAGGGGTAGGCAGAAAGAATGGAACGCCACACTGTTCTGTCCTGACATACGCCTCTCGCTTCCTCTACATTCATACATCTTGTCATGCACGCACGTCGATTTTCCGACTCCTCACGTGACCGACATTCAATATTTGATTGATTTGATCGTGCCACGTTTTCCTCGACCTTCCTCTATTTCTAGCTCCGTTCACGCCGTTTACATATACTTTCTTTACCATTCTGTCTTCACTCATTCTTTCCATGTGTCCAAACCATCTTAATGACCCTTTCCTTATTTTGTTCATAACACTTTCATTCGCACCACATTCACTTCTTATACTTGCATTTGTCACTCTATCATATACAGATTTGTTGTGCACTGGTGTTCTTGTGCCGACCCTTATGTATGGAAGTGAAGCATGGAACTGGCAAAAGAAGGATGAAAGTAGAATAAATGCAGTAGAAATGAGATCTCTAAGACGAATGTGTGGCAGAAATATATTATCAAATAATAATCGTATTTTTGCTTCTGCTTACTTCCCCAGGAGAGCAGTTGGGCCGATTTTGAGAAGCTGTGATCTGACCTAACCCAAGCTAGAGATATCGAGCCCGTAACATTATTTAGTAAGCCCGAAATCTCTCCTATTGCAAACGACAGAAACAATAGAGGGCGTTCATGTTTCAATCAGGAAACTGTGTCAAGTTAAAACTACTCTGCGTCACTGCAAGACTAAATTATTACTTGGGCAAGAACAGCACAAACTATGCTGATAAGATCGAAGTACTTTTTTCTTCTATTATTATATTAATATTAAACCTCAAATGTCGCCTTACATAGACATTATCATAATGTAAAAATCTTCATAAATACATTTATCAATGAAAGCAAAAATTACCGTTCACTATGGAGTTTTAGTACCAAACCTGATTAACAAATTATTTAAATATAATTGTTGTTTGTAATATCTATCAACATCATCCACCGGGGGCAACTCTAAAATGGCAATGGGCAGGTCACGTAGACAGAAGCTCAGATGAAAAGTGGACAAGAAGACTGCTGACTTGGAGACCGTGGACGGCAAAGAGAAGTGCAGGGCGACCGCAACTACAGTGGAAGGATGATCTGAACAGACACGTTTACATTATTGTTCAATAAACAATCTATAAAAAAATTGCTTATTAGATTAAATATTTTGAATGATTATATTCGCAAATAGAGTAAAGAAATGATGGAGCATATAGTGATAGGGCATTTATTGTTTTACACTGTTAAAATGCTTGCATTTAGTTTTAAAAATTACGATTTAATAAAAAAAATTGTGGCTATTTCATCAACCAAATAGCACGACGAAGCATGGTGGAGAATTATTTCTTCTCATCGGAGTCTGTGTGCTAAACCAGTTTCGCTCGGCTCGTAATGGACATCTCGGAAGGGGGTCACACCAACTATCCACCGGAAGCCGACATCAGACCCAAAAATCATTTAGGAGTACCGGCGATTAAAAGAAACCACTCATCAAAATTATTAGGCAAGTGAAAATAAAACCACATCGATTTTAGTAAGTAGGGTAAGTGTCCACATTTAAACATATTATTTATTCAAATGCGTTTTCTACGCGTATTCAAATAAAATACTTACTACTCTCGTACAGCAATCTTAAGAGGTCTGTTAGGTTTCATGTAGAGACCAAATGAAGAGGTTCTCAGCAGAGTTGAAGAGAGTAGGCACATGTTGAACACCATAGTGGAGAGGCGCGCAAGATGGATTGGTCATGTGTTGCGTCACGAATGTTTCCTGCATGATGTGTTGAAGGGAATGGTCGAGGGATCGATTGGCAGAGGACGACCTCGCCAAGAGTACCTAGACTAGATTTGCCGAGATATGGGCTGCACCTCTTATGCGGAGTTGAAGAGAGTTGCCGAGGACCGAGCGAAGTGGAAGAGGAGATGCATCGCCTTGCTGCAGACCAATCACTAGATTGAGACCGGAGGAGAAGACGTTCGTACAACAAGTCAAACGCGCATTCAGTAAAAACAATGACATCAAGATTATAATAACTGTGCAATTGATGGATTTACCGAAAAAATTATTAATTTTCCGGTTAATCCACCATTATTAACTTCAAAGAGTGCTCGCAAAGAAAAAAATGTGCATTCATAAGAATAATTATATAAAAATAGTTGATTGTAAGACCTGACGATGCTAACATCGGTTAGCGAAACAGCTGTCGCAACAAAATAAAATCAATTGTGATATTTTTAACAAAGCTTTTTTTTCTTCTTCTATGTTCGCCATAACATTCTGTTATAGATGTTTAATGTTTCTTTTTTATACTCTTATAGTGGTTCTGAGATATGGAGTCCTCACGAGGCGAGATATTCCGTTATGCTGGAGCGGGTTCAGAAAAATATTCTGAGATATCTCTATGGTACATGAGGGAGTGTGGTAGTTATCCGTGGCTCTATCCCACGGCATTTCTTTTGGGAATGCTCGGAACCAATTCTCTGCAGCTTCGAAGAGATGGGCATCTCACTACAAATATCTTTCGATTAATCAGGGGATATTTCGAGAACCCGCCCGTGCTGGAGGATGTTGGTATTTTTGTCCCTGATAGATATCTCCGACAGCGACGGCACAGATTGTTTTATCAGAACCAAGCGACGGCACAGATTGTTTTATCTGGTGACACTGGTGGGAAGAGCAATTAGTCTGCTGAATGCGGTCTTCTCGGAGATCGACGTCTTTCAAATTAGTGAAGGTACGTTCAGGGGACAAATACTCTCGACTTTAGAAAGTACATTGTATTTCTAATGTCGAACCATATATAATGCGTTCCTGGTATTATGTTGTATGTATAGAATACGAGTATTTTACCTGTACTCAATAGATGACTTAAACATTAATTATGTTTGAAATGTCTTCTTCTTCTTCCTTATTGTAGACCTATGTGGTCTGTTCTCCAGAGTGTTGCTCCTCCTGTGAGGTAGATTCCCAGCTGTCCTTCCATCTTTTAGGAGGTCTTCCACGAGGACGAGTCCAATGAGGTATGCAATGCAATATAGAGGAGTCTGGTGGTGTCCATTCTTTGAACATGACCGCACCAGTCCCTTTTTTGCTGTCTGCTTCATCTTATAATATCCTCAACCTCACATATCTCTCTTATTCTGGTGTTCCTCACGCCATCCCTCAGTGTCTTGCTTGTTATCGCCATGCTGTTTGAAATGTCTTTTGAGTAAAAATAAACTGATTTGATTTGATTTTGTTTTGATTTATCTGAATTCAAAGGTTAAGACAGTCAGTACAAGTGACCATTACAATACTTACTTCAGGCAGAAATTATATCGAGGTTATCGTGAGTATTTATCAAACACTTATATGTAGGTATGGTATTTCATATAATGGTCTCACATTTGCTATGTAATATGAACACTTTCTCTTTTTTTTTGTCCGGTGAAAAGTACTTTGAGCTAATTGCGTTTATCGACCAAAACGCGTTCATACACAACTATTTATTGTGATTTGCGGCAGCGGAATAACCAATTCGGCAATTTCACACCGCGTCAATATAACACGCAATGTTGTTGTGAATCGGAAGTAGACGATTTAACTTAATTTCAAGTATTTTACAGATAATAGACTACCTAATAACAGTAAGAAAACGAGTATTATTAAGTAGGATTATTCATACATAAATTTCATAAATAAACTTTATGAATAAGAAAACTACAACTAAGACAGGGGGTGTTAAAGCGTTATGTGTGGTCTGTTCTGTTATATGGGTGTGAGACATGGACATTAAAAGTAAATACAATGAACCGGTTAGAGGCATTTGAAATGTGACTTCACCGAAGAATGTTCAGGATCCCATGGACAGACAGAGTGACGAACACAGAAGTCCTGAATCTTGGAGGAGTAAATAGAGAGCTGCTGACATTAATCAAAGTCCGCAAGATTTCATATCTGGGTCACGTTCTGCGAGGAGAGAAGTATCGCCTGCTGCATCTAACATTAAAAGGAAAAATAGAGGGCCGCAGGGGGGCAGGGAGAAGGCAGATCTCTTGGCTGCGCAATGTGAGGGAATGGACGGGAATTGGAACTGTGGAGGAGCTATTCCGGACAGCGCAGGATAGAGAAGAATTTACCAGAGTGATCGCCAACGTCGGGGGGACCTGACAGGGTACTTTAAGAAGAAGAAGAAATAAGAATTGATAAGACATGCGTGCGACCTATCATGACGTACGCTGTAGAGACGCGGGCTGACACTGTGCGAACCAAGGGACTACTAAGAACATCGGAGATGAAGGTCCTAAGATCAATTACTGGAAAAACTCTCCGAGATCGTGTTCGCAACGTAGACATAAGAAAAACTTGCAAAATAGAGGATATCGTTCAGTGGAGTAGATCCTAAAGAAGATACTGGAGGGACCATGTAGCCCGAATGGATGGTGACAGACTTGCATATACAGTCGCTTATGAAATCCCCTCCGAACACCGCCCACCTGGAAGACCGCCTAAGAGGTGGAAGGACAGCTGGATCTCATCATCCGACGAGATATGATTTCTGTGTCACAGATCGTCAGATCTATTAAAAGAAGAAGAAGAAGATAAATAATCGCGTACGAAACTTTTTCATCTTGGCAAGGCAATATATAATTATAAAATAAGACTCCTATAAAACAAATGTTATCATCCATGTTAATGATTTTATATGAATGATATCATCTGTTTTCAAATTTAAAAATTGTATTTTATGGAAACGACATCTTTCGTCACTCAAAGGTACTAAAAATTGATGATGATAATGCCTTTCATCGTCAGCCTATCTCCATCCACTGCTGGACGTAAACCTCTCCACCCCCACACCATCCCTCTTGGTCTCTCACCAGTGTTCTCCAGGCCATTCCACTCCTCACCCTCCACAACCATGAACCAAAACAGATAATGCCTTAGCAAGGCAAATTCTTTCTTTAGATATTCTATTACGGATTTTTCTTGGTAGCCTCTACTTCCGTACATAAGAATTGGTATAATAATTCCATTGTTTTTTACCATATGCCATTTTTTAATTGTATTTCAAAAGCACTTTTTATTTTGGGAAATTGGTAAGGTAGTTTTATTCGCATGTAATAACACGTGTAAGTATCATTAATAATTGCTAGGTAAGGCAAATCTATCAGTCGCTAGAAAGTAAAAATAAGTGAATAAAAGTGATTGCCTTAGGGCACAGAAGTGGTTTAGAAGACAACTTTTATAGCAAGGCAATTAACCCTATTCCTGCTCAACTTATTAGTACTAACATATACTGCGTACCTACCTACACATACAGGTAGGTACTTGCTTAATTCAAAAATAATTATATATTTTAATTGTTAAATTATTACATTTGTGAATAGAAAGTTTTTCCTATGTTTAACTAACCAACTAACCATCACGCCGTCTCTCCGAACGGTTTGCAGAAAGAATGGACTGCCACACTTTTCTTTCCTGACATATTTCTCTCGATTCCACAAAACTCATACATCGTGTAATGCACGCACGTGGCCGATATTCAATATTTTATTTATTTGATAGTGCCACGTTTTCCTCGGTATTCCTCTATTTCTTGTTCCATTTACATCGTACACGTATACTTTATTTACCATTATTTCCTTGTGTCCAAACCATCTTAATGATTCTTTCATTATAACCCTTTCATTCGCACAGCATTCATTTCTTATATTTTCATTCGACATATCATACATAGTTTTTTGACACAATCATCTTAGCAATCTCATTTCTACAGCTTTTCCTAACCAGTTCCAAGCTTCGCTTCCATAAACAAGAGTTCACACACACATATAGTAGAATAAATGCAGTAGAAATGAGATCTCTTAAACGAATGTGTGTATACTCTGTGTATGATAGAGTGCCGAATGAAAATATAAAAGTGAATGCGGTGCAAATGATGGTGTTATGAACGAAATAATGAAATGATCATTAAGATGGTTTGGATACATGGAAAGAATAAGGAAAGAAAGAATGGTAAAAATATATATATATATGTTAACGATGTAAATGGAACTAGAAATAGATGTAAATGGAACTAAAAATAAGCGTGGCACGATCAAATAAATCAAATATTGAATGTCGGCCACATGAGGAGTCAGAGAAATCGACGCGCGTGCATGACATGATGTACGAAGATTGAGGAAGCGAGAGAAGTATGTCAGGAAAGAAAAGTCTGGCAGTCCATTTTTTCTGCCCACCCCTTCAGGGATACGGTGTGATGGTAGGTTAGTAAGTTAGTCATAAGAATTACTCGTATATATACTCGTATAAAGATTACTACTTATAAATCGGAGCGCTTTTTTACTTTGTAACTATAAAATGAACTGAGTACATTTCTTCAATGTGCTAAAATGACCAGTCATTGAACTCCCGTTCAAGTTCATTCCTCTTGTAGTGCACTAATTTCATTTTTATTCTCATCCAAGCGTTCACGTTTTAGAAAACAAGTGAATTTCCTCGTGTAATGTTACGATTAATAGAGTCGTTCTCTATTTAAAAAAAAACGGTTTCCTTGAATTAGATTTAGCGACTTCAAAATCGTTTAACCTCAAATTAGTTCTCCCGATTTGTCAAATACTAATGGGCTTCAAGGTGATTATTAAAAAAAAAACATTAGAACATCGTGGGACCAACGTTCTATTGCATTTTAAGGTGTAAATAATTTTTTTCCTCGGTTCATTTTTTTATTTCAAAATTAAAAATATTACTGCAAAAAACTGAGAATACTCCTCATCAAGACCTATGTATGGAGTATCTTGTTGTAGGGCTGCAAGACATGAAAGAGATAAACGGAGACTAGAGGCTTTTGAGATGTGGTCCTATATAAGACTATTAGGAATTTCCTGGAGAGACCACATCACGAATGAGGAGGTTCTTCAAAGAATCGAAGGAGGCACCTGTTCAGGACCTTGCACGAAAGGCGTGCAAGATGGATCGGCCATGTAATACGTCAGGAGGGCCTCTTGCATGCCATAATGTAGGGTATGACCGAGGGCACAAACTCTAGGGGACGTCCACGCCGAGAGTACCTGGAGGACCTGTTGGTGGACGTGCGCTGCTCATCATGTGCAGATTTCAAAAGAGCCGCACAAGACAGGGAAGAACGGAAGAGAAGAAAAGAAGAAATTTCTGCAAACCAATCCCAGGATTGAAACTTTCTAGCTAACTGCAAAAACAATTATAAATGTACCTAGTACGAAAAAAATAAACTCAAACGGGAAAAGTTATAAATACGAACAAAAACGTCTTTTAAAGTTTTATTATATGTATTTGCAAATTACATGTTTCGTCTGTCTTAAGTCATTATCAATATTTGATAATGCAATAGAAAAGCTAAACATGTCATTTACAAAATACAAAAAAAAAACTTTTAGAAAACAGACGTTTTTTTAGTATTAAATATTTAATATTGAGATTTGCATCTTTGTTAAAGAAATAGTAAGTAAGTGAAAGAAATGTTTAATATAAAAGTGAATATTAACAATGATATATAAATTCTTCTTGAAATTGAAGAAATCATGACAGTCTGCAACATTAGCGAGAATGGTGAGAATCTGGAGAAACTAGATGAGTTAGTATTTGGGTAGTATGTTAACAAAAGATGGGAGAGTGGAGAGGTACTCGTATATTAAAAGAAGGATTGGGGCAGACAACAAAGTGAATGGTGCACTTAAAGTTGTCATCGCAAACAAAACACTATCCAAAAAAGCTAAAATGGCAGTGCACGATGGTGTTCTTGTACCGACCGTTATGTATGGAAGCAAAGCATGGAACTGGCAAAAAAGGATGAATGTAGAATAAATGCAGTAGAAATGAGATCTCTTAGACGAATGAGTGGATTCTCTGTGTATGATAGAGTGTCGAATGAAAGTATAAGAAGTGAATGCGGTGCGAATGATATTGTTATGAACAAAATAATGAAAGGATCATTAAGATTGTTAGGACACATAGAAATAATGAATGAAGAAAGAATGTAAATGTTAACGATGTAAATGGAACTAGAATTAGAGGAAGGCCGAGGAAAATGGGTCACGATCAAATATATCAAATATTGAATGTCGGCCATGTGAGTATAAATGTTGAGGAAGCGAGAGAAATATGTCAGGACAGAGAAGTGTGGCAGTCCATTATTTCTGTCTACCCCTTCGGGAAGATTGAATGTTGGTTAGTAAGTTAGTTATATAAAAATTCTCCTTCAAAATTAATTAATGATTCATTTTACGATATCATAGAAAGGCAAAACGTGTCATTTTTTACAAAATATAATATTTCTAGAAAATACGTGGATACGTGGAATATAAATTAAATAAACACAAAATTCCGGATCGTCCAGCTGACAACAAGTGCACCATCTAAAAGAACATTGTGTGTTAAATTATTTTTATTTTTCTATTTTATTTTATATCATTGTATTTTATATTCTTTGTTTTAGACAGAAGTGTGCGCGGGAGAGGCATACTGGCGGCGACGAGGTTCGCAATCCATCACACCGCGTCTCCCGCGGGGGCGAAAAGCGAAGGATGGAGTGCCGCATCGGTTAAAGTGTGGCAGTCCATTCTTTCTGCCTACCTTTTTCGGAAAGACGACGTGATGGTTAGTTAGTTAGTTAGAAAATGTTCGTTTTCATAAAAGGAATGTAATTATTAAGTGTGTCATTGCGTTAGTTGGTTTTAATCTTCGAATTAAGAAATTCAGTGTTTAGTATAAATTATTTGTAACCTTCCTTCCTTATACATCACAATAGTTTGAGTTCGCTTCCGCATTTCGTAACAAATTGAGACACTTATACTTTTCTAGAAGGCGAATCGGAAGTAATTGCTCGGAAACAGTGCGAGTGAAGATTTCCAAACAATTATACTCGTTATTTAATATGCACACTGTGAAAATTGGTGGTACGTTGTGAAAGGTGGCGTTTGTGAGAACTAACTGCCTTCAGATTAAATTTATCTTAACATGAATGGTCCATTTGCTGAGTTTGAATACTTATTTTGATTTATTGTTGCTTGAAATACTAACTAACCATCACGCCGTTTCCCAGAGGGGTAAACAGAGAGGATGGATCGTCATTATAGGTATTTTTGTCCCTGATAGATTTCTCCGACAGCGACAGCACAGATTGTTTTACCAACCGGCTACCAGAACCAATCTGCCTCTGGTAACACAGGTGGGAAGAGCAATTAGTCTGCTGGACGCGGTCTCCTCTGAGATCGACGTCTTTTATATTAGTGAAGGTACGTTCTGGAGACAAATACTCTCGACTTTAGAAAGTATCTTATCTTCCTAATGTGGAACCATCTTTAATGCGTTCCTGGTATTATGTTGTATTTTATAATATTTTAACTGTACTCAATAAATGCCTTAAACATTTTCCTGTTTGTAATGTCTTTTGAGTTAATAAACTGATTTGATTTGATTAGATTATCGACGATCTTCGTGGCCGAGTGGTAAATGCATCGACTGCCACCCCGAAGGTTCCGGGTTCGATTCCCGGCTATGGCAGTATGATTGTCACACTGTCTTTGGTCTAGTGTAGAATTCACGTGACATTAAAAAAGCTATAGATTAGCTACCTATCACATGTCACGAGAATCACTTACTAACTAACTAACTAATCATCACGCCGTCTCCCCGAAAGTGTAAGCAGAAAGAATGGACTGCCACACTTTAACCGATGCGGCATTACATCCTTCTCTTTTCGCCCCCGCGAGAGACGCGGTGTGATGGGTTGCGAACCTCATCGCCACCAAAAGGCATATCCCGCGCCCACATAGAAGAAAATATTTATTTTCCCTAAAACACAAATAAATAATTGTAGGCATTTTAAAGGCGCATTACTCGGTTCTTATCAAATTCGTATTTTAAATCTTCCCGAAGTAATTTTAATAATCGGTCGAGGTCGATGTTATATCCACAAACATTGATTTAACTAACTAACTAACTAACCATCACGCCGTCTCCCCGAAAGGGTAGGCAGAAAGAATGGACTGTCACACTTTTACTGATGCGGCACTCCATCCTTCTCTTTTCGCCCCGCGGGAGACGCGGTGTGATGGGTTGCGAACCTCATCGCCACCAATAGGCATCTCCGCGCACACTTCGATCTTCCAACATCCACAAAATAAATCTAAAACAAATAATATAAAATACAATGATATAAAATAAAATAACAAAATAAAAATAATTTAATACAAAATGTTATTTTTAGATGGTGCACATTTGTCTATTTAATTTATGTTCCACGAATCCAACGTTTTTTAAATTTAGCACATAATGTAATAACACATAATGTTTTTCCGATGTTGCACATGTTGACATGGACGATCCGGATTTTTGTGTTTATTTAATTTATGTTACACGTATCCAACGTTTTTTAAATTAGCTGTTATATGATTTAATTAATGTTCCACGTATCCACTTTTTTTATTTGGCAGTAATTAGGCACTTAAAACCATTGATTTATATTAAATATATTTATTGTATTTATATAGATGTGAAAACCAAATTTTTATTTTTAATTAGCAGCAGCCAAACGGTCAAAAATCACTCAATAGACCTCGTTTTTCAATCACAGTTTACAACCAATAAACATCACATTGCTAATTCTCTCGCATTGCGACATCTTGACACATCTGTACCGACGATGTACCTACCGGAGATCAACGGATCAAGCTGTGGTCCGACTTCCGCAATATCAAGTTCAAGGCTGACTTATTCGTAATCTGACGGTCCATTTGCTTTCGACACACTTTCTAACTGTGAATCCCACATGTTTTTAAATCAATAAATTATTTCAATAGAATTACCATTTAGTATGTAAAACCTTGAGTTAGTTAAATGTTTTATGGCCACTTTCTTTCAACAATTTCTTACATCGGCTGTATAAATCGGACATAAATAAAAATGAAAATAAAAATTATTAAATAAAATAAAAATCCAGATGTTTGAAGGTTTTATGCCTTCGTCTCTTAGAGAATGATATAATTTGATGATTCTAATATGAAAGATTTGAAACACTAACTAATTACTATTTTTTATGAATTAAAACACAATTTTTAATATAACGTGGAAAACGCGGCACGATCAAATATTGAATGTCGGCCATGTGAGGAGTCCGAGAAATCGACGCGCGTGCATGGCGATTAGGACAGGCGAAACATGTCATTCACATAAAATATAATAATACTTCTAGAATACCTACAAACGTTTTATTCGTATTAGATAGTGTTTTAATTAATAAAAAATACGTATTTGTTGTATTCCACAGAGTATGAATTTAAAACATCATTAGCGATCTTAATAATGGCAACACTGATTCATTTTTAATTCTAAATATTATCGTTTCTTGAACAATGATATAAAACTCCATATTCAATAATTAATACGAATGAAAACGTCAGTTTTCTAGAAGTTTTATTATATTTTATGGAAATTACATGTTTGTCTTAAAAGAAAGGTCTACGACATGTGTATACTGCCCATGATGACATACGGACTAGAGACGACAACTTTTACAGCAAAAAGTGGCCACAGGCTCAAGTGTACACAGAGGTCCATGAAAAGACAGATACTTGGTGTGAGCTTGCGTGACCGCATAATGAATGAAGAAATCAGACGCCGCACCAGGGTTGATGACGTCATGGACCGAGTGGCAAAATTGAAATGGCAATGGGCTGGACACTTGGCTAGACAGGGTGGCAACAGATGGGCACCCTATGATACTCAGTTGGAGATCATGGGCAAATAGGCGAAGTGTCGGAAGACCACCGATGAGATGGACCGATGATATTGTCAAAAGGGTTTGAAAATCTTGGATACAAAGGGGGCAGGATAGAGACGAGTGGCGGAAATTGGAAGAGACAGTGGAGGGAAGAAGGCTAGCAAAGAAGAAGAAGACATGTTTCGCCCCTCTAAGGAATTATCAAATGTCACAATACACATCTGATAATGCCTAAGTAATGACATTTGATAATGCCTTAGAAAGCCGAAGCATTCCCATCAAACATAACAAAACTTCTAGAAAACTGACGTTTTCATTCGTATAAATAATTATTTTTTATGGTTGTTATATAAAGGAATACGCGCATGCTATATGTTTTATTTTTGTAGAATTTCTCAAAATATTTAAAACAACTTAATTACAAGATTCAATTATATATATTTTTTTCAAATATATTGAATCTTGATTCACCTCCGTTTGTGATTCTATTTATATTTTCTTTGCGCGTATTTTCACCCTCACACTCCGTGGAAGCGAAGAATAAATCATGTGAATACATAATGCATGTATACATGAGGTTGTTATCAGCTCAATTGCCCATTGTAAGCCCTGACCACTTCCTGGAAACTTTCCCACTGTCGCATTTCTTTAACACGGCTCTGTTGATTCTTATCTTCGAGGATGCTATATTAGTATGGACAACGTCCAAGAACTTCAACGATTCGTGTTGTCAATGTCTGTCCAATAGTCTTTTGGGTGGTCCATTGTCTTGGGACTGAGATTTCGCGAGATGTTTGTTTTAAAAATTGTCTTTGGTAAAACCCCTACTTGTACTAACTTCATTTGTTTGAATTGTTATGTGACAGATGATAATGACAATAATTTTCTTTTTGTCATCAGCCATTCTCACTCCACTGCTGGATACAGGCTTCTTCTAAACTCTTCTAACATCTTATATCTTTTCCATTTCAATTTATTAAACAAATCATAAACATAACAGATATTTTCTAATGCGTTTATGATAACAATTGAAAAATATTTATATTTAATAACAATTTTAAAAAAATTAAAGAATACTAGGAAACAGTAGAGTAAGATAAAACATAAGACAATTAAAGAATCTGATGATATGTGGCAAAGAAGTCATGTCTCCTGGGATGATAATGTCCAGCTGTCCCTCTAGTTCTTAATAATAATAATAATAATATGCTAACTTTTAAAGCGCCGTTTTTGTGATGTAATCACCTCAAGGGCGCATTAAGACGTGTTTTAAATCTAAAAATCTAAATGTGACCGCTTAAAAAACGATCGGTTTAAAAGTTTAGTAGAACAAAGTATAAATGTTTAAATTGGGTATGAAATATGAAAAAGATGGGTTTTCAATTTAGATCTGAAATCTGTCGGATCATTTATGCATTTAAGGTGTGAAGGGAGATTGTTCCAAGCTGATGGACCGGCTACCGCGAACGCTCGATCCCCGAAATTTGTACTGGGGCAACGCTTCGGCTCAACTAATCTTCTTAGGTGGTCTTTCAGGTGGACGATGTCCAGAAAGGATTTCGTAAGCGGTTATATATGCGAGTCTGTCACTATCCATTCTGGCTACATGGTCCCTCCAGTATCTTCTTCTGGATCTACTCCAGCGAACGATATCCTCTTTTACGCAAGTTTTTCTTGTGAGAATCAAGAAGTGAGGTTTAAATATATTGAAAGTGTAGTGACTGAACAGTTGACCGGCAATGAGGTTAAATACTCGCGTCACCTTACCAGCCAGCAGTCAACAACCTTCCTTAGCCGGCGCTTGCTCGGGAATGTGAGTCCTAATGGGGAGGTCACTTCCTCCTTCCTTCGGCGGAACTTCCGTTAGCTACCGCCGCTAGCCGCCCAAACTTTACGATTATTCGTTACGTATGTATTATATTATAACTGCGGTCCCGCTAAGCCTGCAAATACGCTGGCAACACTGAAATCGATTGTTGAAGGAAATAAAAATATACCCGCTATGTTGAGACAAGGCAGTGGTCGGCAAACTCATTTATTAAAAGATACAAATATCAATAACAAAAAAAACCTATCCAAAAAAGCTAGAATGGCAGTACACAATGGTGTTCTTCTACCGACCCTTATGTATGGAAGCGAAGCATGGAACTGGCAAAAAAAGGATGAAAGTAGAATAAATGCAGTAGAAATGAGATCTCTTAGACGAATGTGTGGATACTCTGTGTATGATAGAGTGTCGAATAAAAATATAAGAAGTGAATGCGGTGCGAGTGATGGTGTCATGAACAAAATAATGAAAGGATCATTAAGACGGTTTGGACATATGGAAAGAATGAATGAAGAAAGAATGGTAAAAAAATTATATGTTAATGATGTAAATGGAACCAGAAATAGAGGAAGACCGAGGAAAACGTGGCACGATCAAATAAATCAAATATTGAATGTCCGATTTCTTCGACTCCATGTGAGGAGTCAGAGAAATCGACGCGCGTGCATGACACGATGTATGAATGTTGAGGAAGCGAGAGAAATATGTCAAGAAAGAAAAGTGTGGAAGTCCATTCTTTCTGCCTACCCCTTCGGCGAGACGGCGTGATGGTTAGTTAGTTAGTTAGTTACAAATATCAACATTACAATTTTTATTATTTCTTTTAAGAGCAAAATTTATTTAGAGTAAGAAATTCTGCAACGTGGAAGCTGAGAAGACGCTACTTGAGAGATCATGTCGCAAATTAAGTACCAATAGGAAATCGACCAGGAAGACCACTCAAAAGATAGCGAGTCAGTTGGACATCTATATCCCAGGAATAAGGCCCCGAGAAAAAACAGGACGCAGTCCTAAATAAAGCAGAAGAAGAACCTTGTGTTTTTGAAGACCTTTAAAGATATATATACATATATATTTTTTTTTTTATGTACACAACAGGTCGTTTAGACCCAATTACTGTATACAATTTTTATTTTTAGCTATTATATTGATTCTCGTGACATGCGATAGGTAGCCAATCTATCGCCATTTTATTGTCACGTGAATTCTACACCAGACCAAAGACAGTGTGACAATCACACTGCCATCGCCGGGAATCGAACCCAGGACCTTCGGCATGGAAGTCAGAGCTCGTAACCACTCTGCCACGAAGGTCGTCATATGCTAACTTCTTCTTCTTCAAGTGCCCTGTCGGGTCCCCCCAACGTTGGCGATCACCTCGGCGAACCTGTCCTTATCCTGCGCCGCTCGGAACACCCCCTCCACACTTCGGATGCCGGTCCACTCCCTCACGTTTCGCAAACAGAAAATTTGTATCCTTCCCTCAATTTTCCCCTCCAATATCAGTTGGAGAAGGTGGTACTTTTCCCCACGCAGTACCCAGTTGTGAGATCTTTCGAACCTTGATAGTTGATAACAGTTTCCTGTCAACTCTAGCTCGCCCCAGGACTTCGGTATCGGGACCATGTCTGTCTAAGGAACTATGAACATTCGGCGATGGAGCCACATTTCAAATGCTTGCAGTCTGTTCATTGAGTTAACTTTCAAGGTCCACGTTTACATGTTACAATAAAACAGACCACACATAGCATTTGATCATTCTCTGGCGGAGATTCAAGTTTACGTTATCATTGCAGAAGAGTGATTTCATTTTATTAAACGTAGCTCTTGCTGCCTCATTTCTGCATTTTGTCCCTACAACTGGGTCAAGAGATTGCGTTAGTATGCTGCCGAGGTATTTAAAATTTTCCACCCTTTCAACGTTACGGCCGTTCAAATGCAATACTGACCCACTGTAGTCAAACCGTCCGAATGTCATCCATTTGATTTTACTGACATTTATTGTTATTTATCTAGGATTTCGTCAATAAGACTAACTGAATTTTGAAACAAAAATAATTGTATTTTAAACACGCTCGTGAGCCGCAGTTTGCTGACCACTGGACTAGGGCAACAAAGTACATAGTTTACTAACCTTACCTTACATTAATTTAACTACCCACGGCATTTCTTTTGGGAAAGCTTGGGACCAACTCTCTGCAGCTTCGAAGAGATGGGTATCTCGTTACCCTTTTCTTTAGATTACTCAGGGGATATTTCGAGAACTCGGCCGTGCTGGAGGGTGTTCGGCTTTTTGTCCCTGATAGATATCTCCGACAGCGACAGCTTAGATTGTTTTACCTACCGGCCGCCACCAATCTGCCTCTGGTGACACCAGTGGGAAGAGCAATTAATCTTAGTATTTTAACTTTTAAATATTATGTTTAACCTCATTTTGTCTTAGTTTAACTTCAACTCGTTTCACACTGTCATTTTTTAACTGTTAACTGTTATTTTTTATTTGTGGTAGCATGTAATTGCTGAACGCGGTGTCCTCGGAGATCGACGTCTTTCATATAAGTGAAAGTACGTTCAGAAGGCAAATACTCTTGATTCTGGAGAGTATCTTGTCTTCCTAATATCGAACCATCTCTCATGCGTTTCTGGTAGTACCATTCTTCTTCTTTGCGTGCCGTATCAGGTCCCCCTGACGTTGGCAATCACCCCGGCGAAGGATTCTCTATCTTGCGCAACCCGGAACAGCTAGTATACTATACACAATATATTATTTTACCTGTTCTCAAAAGATGCCTTAAAAATTATTTTTGTAATGTCTGTTGATGAAATAAACTGATTTGATTTGATTTGAACTACCCAAACATTAACGACACGAATGTCGGATACGCGAGGAGTCGGAGAAATCGATGCGTGCATGACACAATGTATGAATGTTGAGAAAGCGATAGAAAGATGTCAGGGAAAAGACGAAGAGACGGCGTGATGGTTTGTTAGTTAGTTAAAGCCGTGCCACACTGTTTTAAACAAGCTCTCCACATCGGTCTCCACAGGCGGTTTAAAACTGTGTAGGCATTTGTTTGAAACCATAATTCGTTTGACCTTCAACAAACTTTGTGTACGGACGCGCATAGTATGCGTGTGGATCCACCATTTAAACACGCATTCCACATGTGGACAGCTTGTTTACAACAGTATGTGGACGCTACACCCACCGTGGGCTCCACAGCTCTCCACCAAGGTCACCTCTGTGGAGAGCTTGTTTCAAACAGTGTGGCACGGCCTTTAGTTATAAAATTGTATAATTTAATGCAATGCAATTAAGGGTTAGCTTACCACTTGAATAAATCTTTTGTTCGATCCCGTGTGAACGCGGTATCAAGGGACGAGATATGCCCTACCTACGTGTATAGTGTGGTCAGGAACCAGAGTAGGGCCTGATACCAGCTATTATATGGACGTGCGTCTACAGGTCCGTGACGTGCGATCGGCAGAGCATGCGATTTCATAGGGCAGACTTTCATACAATAAACGCCTTGGATTGATGGGAAAAATTCTACATACGAGTATATATTAATGGTATTATTTGAAAAGAAGTAAATAATTAAATAGAAAAAAAAAAATTATAATGAATACTTAGTTTAATTCCACGTAAGTTTATGACTTCAACCGGTTTCGGCTGCTCGCTACCATCATCTAACACAAGATTTTATTCCATTATATACTCATCACAGGACAACTGTGAATCAGCATTTTTTTTATTAAAGACAACAGAAAATAACTCTGCAATTATTTATAAATAATATAATAAACACAAATGAAAACGTCTGTTTTCTGGAAGTTTTTAATTTTAATTTTATTGATGGTTGAGGTATTAATTTTGCAAAACTCCATTATTAATTTATATATTTTAGTGGTTTTATTTACTTGGATTTAATTTATATAAATTGTGACAAATTTGTTTCGTCTTGCGAGAACATTCTCAAACTGGTCAGTTTGAGAATGCCCTCGCAAGGCAAAACAAATTTGTGACAATTCATATAATTTATATGAATTTAATCCAAGTAAAACCATTAAACAATCGTGTTTACTATGATAAGTTTAAATTTTGACATGATTTCTCTCGCTAAAACATTATCACATGTTACCATGCATAAGCCAGGTGATCAAATACTTTAGCAAGGTGATCAAATGCCTTAGCAAGGCGAAACATGTTATTCCCATTAAAAAAAAACATTTGAAAACGCAGGCGTAACACGTAATTCTCATAAAATATATTATAACTAGATATCAGATGCTTATATTCGTATTGATTATTTAAAATGGAGTTTAATATCATTATTCAAGAAACAGAAAATAAGAAAAAATAATTGTTGATTCAATCATGCCACGTTTTCCTCGTTCATCCTCTATTTCATGTTCCTGTAACATCGTTAACGTGTACTTTCTTTTAAATTCTTTGGTCTTTCATTACTCAATGTGTCCAAACCATTTTGACTGTTTTGTTTAGAACATTTTCATTAGCACTTTTTCAATTCTTATTTTTGTATTTATAAAAAGTAAATCTGTTTATGATAGAGTAACATTTTACATACCTTTAAGGGGTGATAGTTAGTTATTTTCTTTCAATCATTTAAATGAAGTTCATAAAAAATCGGTTTATTCGATTTTAATAAACAAACAATTGAATTTAAATTCATTTCCGTAATAACTCCCCTTTCCTCAATCCTAATAAACCCCCTCCGCCTTTATACATAACTCCACCCTTTTTAGTATATAAGTGATCACTCAATTTTAATTGTATTGTTAAAAATTTAATAACCACAAAGGTTGGGTTACAGCCGAAACATGTCTGTGAAAAGTGTAATAAAGTGTTGTAAAAATACTAAGTGCATTAATATTTATTCAAATATGAATCCACAACACAAAGTGAAGGCAAATCTAGTATAAAATCGGTTTATTCTTTAGATTTGTTGCAACTTAATATGATTATACAGGTGCATCAATGTACCTACGTCATATTAAGTTTCTTAACTTCACCATGTCGTTTAGCTGGTTTCATGCAAGCGAGAATATTCCGTTAGAATCAAGATATGCTGTTTGTCAAGATGGGAGTGTCCTTAGGTGTTACCAGAAGAATGTAATTATTATTATAAAAATGATTTAAAACACTTGTGTACTAGGTATATTCTTACACAGCTTAATTTTGTTTTATCGAACCAACTGATTTCGATCACACCAGAGCTTCAAGGTCACAATAACAAAAACATGTTTTCTAGTTTGTTTGTAATCCTGACGAAGTTCCAGCGGGAGTGCAACCGATTGGTTAGTTGACAAGTACACAAATGGTATACTTATATATAATGGTATACAATTTATCTAATTAAACAGAATTGGCCAGAAATTAGGTTTAAACATTTTTTTTTCCTCAATTAAGAAATTTTTTAGCAAGTGTCATACTATTTTAGAATCCAGACTAAATGCGCCAACTTTTAAAAGTCACTCGCCAAAAGAGCATTGTACTTTTTTTTCAGTACAGTCGGTTTAAGTTGGGCGATGTAATTATTTTGAATTCAATGTTGGGCAAAACTCTTCCATTTTATTTAAAAATGAGGCAGTTACGTTTTAATTTATACTTAAATAATAATTAAATAAAACCATGTTTTTTAACTACTTCCACTTTTCTCTTTATTTAGACAGCGACCGGTTTCGCCAGGCTCGCTGGCATCGACAGACTGGTAACACTATTGTAAACTTAGTCCTTTATATACATACATATCAGGGGTGGTAAACATGATTCTATACAAAATTAATCTTCGAATATTTATGTAAAAAATTTCTGAATTTAACTATTGGTATGACAGGTATTCTTGGAGGTTCGTATTTAATACAATGGGTTTTAATTTTTATTATCTCTTACATATTCATATATAAATTTATACTTAAATTTACCGAAGGGTTATTCATAATAACATTAACTAACTAACTAACCATCACGCCAATTCCCCGGAGGGGTAGGCAGAGAGGATGGATCGCCACACTGGCCTGTCCTGGCATACCTCTCGAGCTTCCTCTACATCCATACATCTTACCATGCACGCACGTCGATTGTTCCGACTTCGAATGTGGCCGCCTTTTAGAAATTGATTAATTTGGTCATTATAGTAACATTACAGAAAAAACATTACATATAGTAACATTACAGAAAAAAAATCTAAGAAAAGTTAATATTTGTAGTCACAGGAATCGAAAGATCATTACGGGGTGTCAGTTTTTCCGAATTATTTTTTGATAGGTATATTATTGATAGGTTGTATTTTTTTATGGAATAACATGTTTCGCTTTTCTAAGGCATTATCAAATGTGACACATCATTGTTCAAGAAATAATAAATAAGGCTCTTTTCTCGAAATCAATCGTCATTGCGCGAATTCTTACTTTGACTATGCACACTCTTGGGTACTAAAATCCTGCAAAATTCAATCCCGAAATCAATTTCCTAATTCGTTCCCTCCCCTGATAACACAGACATGATGCATATTTCACACTTAGGAAAAATGAATTGAAATTAAGAAAGAAAAGACAATGGCTTGCTAAATTTGCATTTGAGGTATTCAGGGCAATTGAAATTTGTTCATGTCAATCGATGCGCCCTAGATCGGTGTAACATTTGTGTACACGTATTTTTCTAGCAGCCAAAACACCTGTGGCTCGACACAATGTACAGAGACCATTGGTTTGTACGGTAATGCATTATTAACCCGTAAAATAGTACATTTGCATGATGTAAATGTAACGATTCCGGTAATTGCTAGATGCGATTTCATTTCCTAACACGCGAGGCTCGCGTAGTAATATCCAGAAGTTTCCGGGCAGACTGGCCTATGGTACTTAATCACTGGCTGCCGGCGCGGCGGCCCGGTATATCCCAGAATCCACATCAATTATCAAAATTGTAACTATACTCGTACTTAAATTAATTACATATTTATTTATTCAGTAAGGGCAGCATACAGCGATATCAATATATTAATTAAGAAACATTAAGAAAAATAATAAATAAAGCCAATTACATGCTACCACAAATACAATAAACAGTTAATTGAATTGAAGCTAAGGCAAAATATGGTCAAACAAAATGATTGAGAGTTAAACATAATAATTGTAGTAGAAATAATAACAAAATTAAAAGTAACATATTATAATATCATGCAACATTATGGTCTCATCCACGCCGAAAGGTTGCTCCTATCGTTTTTTTTTAAGTTTCGTTTGTTCAAATGGAAAACATCAATGTTTCCAAAACACTTGTTGTAGTTGTCGTAAATCCTGTACATTGCCGCGCTTTGAGCGTAGTTAGTGCGATAAACAGGGAGATGGAAAACTTGGCTTGCGGTGTGTCTTGTGCGAGATGTGGGGGTATTGAGTGTCAATTTGAAAATTTATTTTATACGAACATACATTAACTTATTGAACGCTAAGGCCTGTGGAATTCCATAGTAATATACTCGTACTAAGGAAATTGAAAATAACTTGGTTGAATCCACAAAACATTTTTAAAAATATTATAAAACACGACATTTTTCGGAGGAAACCTTCATCTTCAGGTGTAAAAATATAATAAAAACTAAACAAAGAAAGAGTACTATAAAAACGCATTTAAAATCGATACAATAATTTAAAATTAAAAATTAACCTGGGCTATTTGTTATAAGTACTTATATATATTTTTTATCAGTAAGAACTAATAAATAATATTAAATAATAATTCATGACGATAAAAAAATATATAAAAAATAAAAATAAAATGTAATTCAGAAAAAACATAAATTTGAAAAGATATAATTTATATAGAAATTAATAAATGATTAATTTGCATTTGATTGGGAATGGAAGCTTGGGAGATTAAAAATATGTATAATTAAATATATGAACATACATGAAATATTATACTTAAAGTTGTCATCGCAAACAAAAACCTATCCAAAAAGCTAGAATGGCAGTGCACAATGGTGTTCTTCTACCGACCCTTATGTATGGAAGCGAAGCATGGAACTGGCAAAAGAAGGATGAAAGTAGAATAAATGCAGTAGAATGAGATCTCTTAGACGAATGTGTGTATATTCTGTGTATGAGTGTCGAATGAAAATATAAGAAGTGAATGCGGTGCGAATGATGGTGTCATGAACAAAAAAAAGAAAGGATCATTAAGATGGTTTGGACATATGGAAAGAATGAATGAAGAAAGAATGGTAAAAAAAATTATATGTTAATGATGTAAATGGTACCAGAAATAGAGGAAGACCGAGGAAAACGTGGCACGATAAAATAAATCAAATATTGAATGTCGGCCATGTGAGGAGTCAGAGAAATCGACGCGCGTGCATGACACGATAAATGAATATTGAGGAATCGAGAGAAATATGTCAGGAAAGAAAAGTGTGGCAGTCCATTCTTTCTGCCTACCCCTTCGGGGAGACGGCGTGATGGTTAGTTAGTTAGTTAGTTACATGAAATATATGAAGATTAAATATATTAACATACATTTAATACATATTTAATAATATAAGTCCCACGTGGACGGGGGTCGGGCCTAGGGATTGTATGAGCAAAACTGACGAAAGGGCGCCACTGGGTCCTATAACAACTTCGGGTAAACGGTAAGTAACCTTCTATCTCTTTATTTAACTGTATGTTTGTTCAATTGTTCATGTATTAACAATAACTGTATGTTACCCTATAATAAATAAATATTTAATACGACTGAAACATCTATCGTCGGCACTAGAACACCATTTTACTTTTTTTAAGTAAGACATAATTTGTCCACTTTACCAGATTACTTAAAAAGTTGCACAATGTAAGTGTTAATTTGTGCAATATTTAAAACTATTTTGAATCCTGAAGAAAGTGACCAAAAACTTTTGATTATCACTACGTCTATATATTAGTGGGTCGCTTTTTACCTTGCAGAATCTCTTCAGCATCTGTAACGTCTGCTGTAAGATCAAGTAATCCTCAAAAGAGATGAAACAACCCTTTCTTTTGATACTGAGGACAGTCTTTACCGACACAAAAAGTATTCCTGTCTACTGTATAACTACGTGGAAATCCATATTTTGTTATTTTACAAACTAAAACAACACACACAGCGAAGAGGTAGGAAGAATTGACGTACGTAAATTACTCGCTGTATGAATATGGAGGAATCTAAAGATGTGAAGATGTTGTGGCTGTCCATTCTTTCTGCCTACCCCTTCGGAAAAAGGCGTGATGGTTGGTTGTTGTACATTTGAATTTCGAGAAATATGTGTTTTTGTTTCTTCAATATTTCAAATAATAAATTATGTTAACAGTTTTAATTTTAGATCAACTTAAGGCGTTAACTATGTGAAATTTCATAATGACGATTTTTTAATGAATTAAAACACTGTTTTTTTCACTTCTGAGTTTATTTTTCTCGACATGTTTCGATGGGTTACACCTTCATCATCGAACGATACAAAATAATGTTTATATCGTTCTCCAGACGATGAAGGTGTAAGTATCGAAACATGTCGAGAAAAATAAACTCAAAAGTGGAAAAAACTGTATTTTAATTCATAAACAAATTGTATGTTAAGAGTGTATGAAATTTTATTAGGAAACACACCCTAAGATATTATTCCTAATGATTTCATTTTGAACGGTAGCTTTCTAATGAATTTAAAACCAAATATTATTCAGCGTTAAGCAGTTTTAATTTGCCATAATGAAATTCTCAAATCGTGAGTGTGTCGCAGGAAAGCAAGAAAGAATTTTGATTGATGTCATTGGCAAGTCAGATGCGCCAGTAATTTCACCTGATTTCCAAAATACTCCGAAGGCGGTAGTATTCGGCCGCTGTTCGCCGCTCATTAGCCGGATGCGATGATGCTGGTATTAGAAAGGTGTGCATTAATATACAAATACATCATCTATTGTTTAATAGGCATTTTTCTCTGGCAACGTAAAGGTGCCGTCATTATTCCCACGATTCTACTTTGCTCTTTTTATTTTAACAATCTTAAACAGGTACCAAATGATTTTGCGATGACCATAGATAAAGCAATAAACAAAATCAACTAATTATTTTTATTTTATAAGGATTAATTGTATCTCAATAGAGACGAAGATGTAAATTGTTTTTTTGGGAACAGACTGTGGTGGCCGAGGCGCTTACAGGACTTATGACCTGTCATTGGTTGGGTTGAGCGATCGCTTTATGTTTAAGAACATTCCCCATTCCGCTTTTTTCTTATGACCACCACGTCTGACAAATTTTTGGAACTTGTATATATGGTAGGATTCCACGCCTATCTTTACATATTTAAGTTCACTCTACACTAGCGTCATCTATTGATTGGATCATTGGATCAACTAATTATTATAGAGGAAAAAAGTACGTTACTTGAAGATTTAACATATTTTTACGTAATAACATGTTTCACTTCGCAAGAACAATATCATAGGCTTGTAATTATAATATTATCATTTTTTAAGTATATTTAATATGATATGAATACATTATCATATAATTTGAGCTAATTCTTAACAAGTAGCGTTGTGAAAATTATAGTTTGTACTTTGAAATGAAAAATAGAATAAATTTTTAGATCTAGTAAAAGAGAGCGGTAAAAAACCTTTTTTTAGCAATTATAATATAATATTTGAGGATTAATTGTATCTCAATAGAGACGAAGATGTAAATTTTTTTTGGAAACAGAATATGGCAGTCGAGGCGTTTACAGGACTTATGACTTGTCATTGGTTGGGTTAAGCGATCACTTTATGTTAACAACATTCGCCATTACGCCGTTCTTACGACCACCACGTCTGACAAATTTTTGGAACTTGTATATATGCTACTTTTTTAAATAACTTCACATTTTTTTGGTCAATCTACACTAGCGCCATCTATTAAGATTATTTGTAAGCATTAAGCAAAAAATCTTTATTAATGCAATGTGAAAGGCTTACGCAAGTTCCATGCTTCGCTTCCATACATTAGTGATGGGACCAGAACTCCATTGTGTAATTCTGTATATAATGCAATTTCCAGATTAAAAACTAATTTTCGTTTTCGTCGCGCGTGAACTTCGAAACGTTGCCAAATAATAAAACAAAATTCACATTGGATATCGCACATTTTAATTCGTCAACGAGGATATTGCTCAATTGTTAGTCGTTCTGTATACTGGGCAATACTCACCGTGACTCCATTACACAATCGAATTATACAGCACACAACAAAGCCTCTCATAAGAATACCTTCGAGTATTTCTAGACGCAGACAGCACGCCGTTTTGTAATGCCTTCCAATACTCTACGATCACAAATGCACCGAGAAAAATCACAGAAATCCAAGTTTAAAAAGCATAAAAATTGGAGAAGTATTCTCCTGGCTTTGTCAAGCAAATGTAGCCTTTCAACTAACTAACTAACTAACTAACCATCACGCCGTCTCCCCGAAGGGGTAGGCAGAATGAATGGAATATGGCCACACTTTTTTTTCCTGACGTATTTCTCTCGCTTCCTCAACATTCATACATCGTGTCATGCACGCGCGTCGATTTCTCTGACTCCTCACATGGCCGACATTCAATATTTGATTTATTTGATCGTGCCACGTTTTCCTCGGTCTTCCTATATTTCTGGTTCCATTTACATCATTAACATATATTTTTTTTACCATTCTTTCTTTATTCATTCTTTCCATATGTCCAAACCATCTTAATAATCCTTTCATTATTTTGTTCGTGACACCATCATTCGCACCTTCGTAGCCTTTCACATTGCATTAATAAAGATTTTCTGTTTAATGCTTACACGTATTCTTAATAGATGGCGCTAGTGTAGATTAAACTAATAACATGTGAAATGTGGTGCAACATAGTAGCATATATACAACTTAAAAAAAATTGTCAGACGTGGTGTTCGTAAGAAGGGAGAATGGGGAATGTTGTTAACATAAAGCGATCGCTTAACCCAACCAATGACAGGTCATAAGTCCTGTAAGCGCCTCGACCACCATATTCTGTTCCCAGATAACAATTTACACCTTCGTCTCTATTGAGATACAATTAACCCTTATAGAAAGATTATGTTTGAATTCTGAGCATCATGTGGAGATGTTAGTAGACTTCTTGGTGCTGGAATTGCAAAACATTTCAAATGCTTCCAGTCTGTTCATTGAGTTGACTTTTAAAGTCCACATTTCACATCTATACAATTAAACAGACTTACACATAGCATTTGATCATTTGATTTGATCATAGCATTTGATCATAGCATTTGATCACATAGCATTTGATCATGGCAGCGCTCCTTAAGATGATTAATTCATTAAAATGGGTCTCTATAAATCATTCAATTTTTTATTATTGTCATAATAATGATAATAATAATTATCCTAATCTTAACTACCGTTAAATAGATTAAAATAATAATCTTCTTCGATGGCCCTACAGCCCATATCGAGCCTTAGCCTTCAGTATTCTTCGCCTCCAACTCCTCCTGTCCTCCGCTTCGACCCTCCAATCTGATACTAGTATCAATTTTGGCCCATTTCTTCCAACTTCATCCTCCCATCGCAGCCTTGGTCGTCGAATTGGCCTTCTACCACCTGGGTGCCACTCCAGCATTTTTTTTGGGGTTCGCGATGACGGCATCCTCTGCACGTGACCGGCCCATCTCAGACTACTTAGTATGACCTGTGTGGAGAGACTGGGAGCTTTTTAAATATGGTACAGCTCGTCATTATGCCGCACTCTCCAGCCTTCACCGTCATTCACAGGTCCCAGAATTCTGCGCAGCACCCTTCTCTCAAAAGTATCCAGTCGCTCTGGGGATTTCGCTGTCATTGTCCACGCCTCACACACATAGGTCACCACTGTTCGGATGGTTGTCTTATACAGAATGATTTTGTTTTTTAGGTTATTATTTTAAAAGATAATAATAATAATAATAATTATTATTATTATTATTATTATACCAGATGGATGGCGTCTACCCAGGAGACTCCCAAAACGTCTAAAAGGTAGCTGTAGTTCAGTATCATAGTAAGTCTACAACAAGTTGAAGAAGAAGAAGTTATCGTGATATTTTGCGCTTATTTTTAATATTATTATTATTATTTTCATTATTATTATTATATTAGAGTCGAGCACCGCTAGTTAAGGATAAATTTAAAAGGTTGTGAGAAATTTTACAGCAATTAGGGCTGCATATACGAGTATACTAGAATTTAGGTGTTAGATATCTTGTAGAACCGTAGTAAAACACTGAATTCAGATAACCTAAAAACTAATTAACACAAAACAACTCAATTAGTTTCACTGATTCGTTCGCGATACATATTTTACAATACAAATGCATAGACAAATAAATTTATGCGGAGAATTAGAAACGTGACAAGTCATCTTTAATTGTGCTTAGCTAGACATTAAAAGTGCTATCTCATAGATTAAATAAATGACAATAGAGAATCTTTTTCAAATTAGCATTAAATCGATTTCAAATAGAGAATCATCGAATTGCACAATGGTGTTAGTGAATATTTTGTTTTAAATTTCGAATACATTTTCTGTTATTTGATTTACGAGTATATTATAATTTGTTGCAACTGCTTATTATACAGGGTGCGGTAGCATAACTTCCTTTTTTCAAAACATGGCATCATGCGTTGAAACAGCGAGGAGCGTGCGTTGGCAGCATAACTTCCTTTTTTCAAAACTTTATAAAACCCATTGTATGAATCCGAATTTTTTTATTGGTTTTCTATAATGTAGGCACATATACCTAAAGTTTTTTCTGTCACGGGATGACTGTTTTGAGGGAACACTTCCCAGAGCGCCTCATCTCAATTAGGGGCGATTTTGGGTGGCCGGCCCGGTCTCCCGATTTGTCCCCTTGTGATTTTTTTCTATAGGGTTTTTTGAAATCCCGTGTTTATGTAAACCGTGCAGGGACCCTAAAAGATTTAAAGACCAATATCTTTGAATAAATTTCCAAGAAAACGCCTAATATTCTGGCAAAAGTCATGACAAACGCCAGAAATCGGTTTACTCAGTGTATGTAGAATGGGGGACGTCACTTACCTGATTTGATCTTCAAAAACTAAGTAAAACAAAACTTTAGGTATGTGCCTACATTATATATTAAAAAACAAATAAAAAAATTCGGATTCATACAATGGGTTTTATTAAGTTTTGAAAAAAGGAAGTTATGCTGCCGCACCCTTGAACATCCGTTCGAAAAGTAGGCCTCAACGGCAAACGCACGCTCCTCACTGTTCCAACGCATGATGCCGACTAAACTGTGTCGGGACAAAACTTTATAGTTCTGCCTCTCGAACGAGACGACTAGCGCTCCGCTACGACATCAATCGACTGAATGACGCGCATTTTAAGAAAGGAATGATGCTGCCGGTACCACTTCGAGAAGACGGCATGATGATTCGTTAGTTAGTTTAATTTTTTAATATCAAGAATATATCGCTTTAACTGAGCATAAAATTGGTAATGGCAAAAAATATAACAATGGACGTGGCGCACCATAATTCTCAGCCGACAATTTGCCAGGCACATGGGTAGGTACTGTTTACGGTAATTGTTATTGTCGAGAAATACTATTTGTTTGAGTCACCGGGCGTGCTCAGCAGATTCGGCGTAGAATCGATTTGCATAAATTGGTATAAACGGTGCCTATTACTCTTCGGTACCTACTTCTACTGCCAGTACTTACCCGTACTTAGAAAGTTTCTTTGACAAGGTATTATACTTCGGGGTATCGAGTCTCGGATAAATTGAATATTTAAATGTATTATTACGATATGAATAATAGAGAAAGCACATCACTAAGATCAATATCACTAAGAAGAAACTAAATAACTGACTTACTAACCATCACGCCGTCTCTCCGAAGGGGTAGGCAGAAAGAATGGACTGCCACACTTTTTTTGCTGGCACACTTCTCTCGATTCTTCAACGTCGATTTCTCCGACTCCTCGCATGCCACTAAGAAGAATGCGTGGAAAAACAATGTATGCAAAAATACCCAGCGAAAAACTGAGATACGAATGTAAGGCAGCTGAATGCACCCTAAATATAATTAAGAAAGGGCCACTAAGGTATTTTCCATAAAAGTACATAATTTCAAGTTTATATAATATGAATGTTGGTTATTGAAATCTCTTTGTTGGACGAATTTTTAAAAAGAATTTGATTTATTATAAATACAGAGTTTTATTCCACTTACTATTCTACCAATTATTACCGGTTTCGGCGGCATGATCTATGAAACAATAATTTATATTCAAGGATTAATTTTATCTCAATAGAGACGAAGATTCAAACTGAAAACCGAATATGGTGATCGAGGTGTTTACAGGACTTATGACCTGCCATTGGTTGGGTTAAGCGCACGCTTTATGTAATTACAACATTCCCCATTCCACCTTTCTTATGACCACCATGTCAGACAAATTTTTGGAAGTTGTATATATGTTAATATTCAACACCACAATTCACATGTCAGTTTCAATTTACAGACCAGCGCCATCTTTGAAGATTAGATTTAAGCATTAAGCAGAAGATCTTTATAACGCAATGTGAAAGGCTACCGCCATTAACGCACTGCTAGATAACGCATGGAAATGTCACTCCAATTTATATGCTAACTTGGACCAGTTTTTGTTTTATACAACATTTTGAATGTATACAAATACTTGTAGACGAATACTGGATTTTATTTACCCATTGCGGGTTATCAATTCAAGGATTAATTTTATCTCAATAGAGACGAAGATGCAAACTGGAAACTGAATATGGTGATCGAGGTGTCGATCGAGATGTGAGAATAATTTATATATTTGGAAAACGAAAATCTGCGTAGATTATCACAATTATTATTATACTAGTTACAACCCGCGAAATATTCAGGGGAATAAAGATTTTCTACCCTTTAAAAACTTGGTTCACTGTACCAGTTATACCTAAGTTTTAACATTTAATATATATTTTTTTTGCACACACATTTAAATTTTACAATTAACAACACCAAACTGTTCTCCTTTTGTTTTCTACACTTTTGTCGTACAACAATAATCAGAACAAAATTCAAAATGAGATTAAGAATCGGAACAAAATTCAAAAAAGTATTCTTCTCTTCTCTTCACTTGTATTCAAAATATTATTGTACTCTTTCTTGGTGACATTCAGGTTTTTGCCTATTAATATTGTGATTATGTATGGAAGCGAAGCATGGAACTGGAAAATAAAGGATGAAAGTAGAATAAATGCAGTAGAAATGAGATCTCTTAGACGAATGTGTGGTACTCTGTGTATGATAGAGTGTCGAATGAAAATATAAAAAGTGAATGCGGTGCGAATGGTGGTGTTATGAACAAAATAAGAAAGGATCATTAAGATGGTTTGGACACATGGAAAGAATGAATGAAGAAAGAATGATAAAAAAAGTATATGTTAACGATGTAAATGGAACTAGAAATAGAGGAAGACCAAGGAAAACGAAGCGCGATCAAATAAATCAAATATTGAATGTCAGCCACGTAAGGAGTCAGAGTAATCGACGCGCGTGCATGACACGATGTGTGAATATTGAGGAAGCGAGAGAAATATATCAGAGAAATATACCCTTTCGGAGAGACGGCATGATGGTAAGTTAGTTAGTTATATTATAATTATAGAATTAACCTAGAATCTTGGTTATGTTTGTAACTTTTGCTTTTTTGCGATCTACGTAGCAGAAATCGTTCGTCATTATATTCGGGTTGTTTTACATGTGTATCTTGGATAATATAAGTTAAACTCTATCAGAGCAATTTATCTAATACACTCACCATTCGCCTCGGAGATGTGGGCGGCAACGATGTCCAAAACGGCGGGATAAAATCTAAGTAAACATCATACAAAACATGAAAAATTGTTGCAATGATTTACTGGAATTTTGACAGGAGTGAATCATCGCGAAAAATAAGAGTTTAATCTGCAAAATTTACCATTAAAATCTAAATTACTTCGCTATTTATGTACCTGTACGTGCGTGAATCGAAAATGGTTGAAATATTATAATATAATGTGCACTGTCGGAAGCCATTTTGTGCTGCATTAGAAAGTGCAATGCAGAAGGAAAAATCAATAGAGCCAATCGATGTCCTATTGACAAATCATTTCGTAATCAATAATCATTTGTTATTAGCTGTCCATCATTACGGATCATAACTCCATTGCGAACAACTACCAAACGTCACCGATGACTAAATCGAGAAATCGTATTCATTTGTTTTAAAATGATAGTAAGAAATTCATAGATTCAAAAAGTGTTCTAAAATTATGTAAGTGACATCTATGGTCGTAAAATTTAAACTTTACAAAAAACATACTCAACCCTGGCCGCCAATTGTCACTTCAATTATGTAACATTAGTTTATTGTCAGATTCTATTATATAATACTAGCTGACCCGACGAACTTCGTTCTGCCTAAGAATTAATAAATGTTGTGTTAACTTATTAGCTGAATTAAATTCAGTTATTTATTAAGCTTAAATTAATTAATGTGCAAAAATCAAAATGAAAAGCATTTGAATTACATTGATATGAATGTAATTCACATGACAGCAAGGGATTTGCTTTATTAAAGCTAATCGAAATGTTTCGTGTAGCATTGTTGCACTATTTTCTGTTAAACTATTATATTTGCTAGATAGGATGCACTCGGGTCGATTTTTCCGATGTTTTAATAGTTATTCTGCTACGGACGGATACAAATCCAACAAATCAAAGATCATCAAAATCGGTCCAGCCGTTCTTTAGTTATAAATGGTGTAACTAACACGACTTTGTTTTGTATATGGATTTGTAGGTGAATATGTACAATTGAACTGTAATAATATAGAATTAGTTCATTTTCCTTCAAAATGAAGTCATCATTGCAACTCAATACTGGAAAAATGCTTGAAGTCAGCTATGCAAAACCATACACAACTGTATTGCAACTGCAAAAGGATGGAGCCATAGTGCATATCGCTAGACATAATGCCTCTGTTACGGAATATCTTCGATAACCACAAGGGTCATTTTACGACAAACTATCAACTACGCATGTTTTATGAAAGTCTTGTAATATTTTCGCCTTACTGTGGTAAACACCTTACAAAAGTAAGAATAATAAATAAAAACGAACTGTCTCAAAACATTTAATAACCCAAGGCGACACCTGTCTCTCTCTACAAATATTAAAACATTTATAGTTTCTTGACCAATGATGATCGAGTATTACTCCATAAAGACATTATTATTGATAAAAACACAAGTTTTCTAGAGGTTTTATTATAACTAACTAACTAACTAACTAACTAACTAACCATCACGCCATTTCCCCGGAGGGGTAGGCAGAGAGGATGGATCGCCACACTGGCCTGTCCTGGCACACCTCTCTTAAGATTTTATTATATTTTATGGAATTGACATATTATGACTTTTTAGTATATTTTAAATAGCACAAATACTTTTATTAAAAAAATTATATCTGACATGTTAATAATATGTATCACTGAAGAAGGCCCGGTTGTCCAAAACATGTCTGATATGTAATTTTAATTTTTTTTAAACGAAGTGTTGTACTCGTATATACAAAGAATATAAAAAAGAAAAAAAATGAAAGGATCATTAAGATGGTTTGGACACGTAAGGAATTGTTAAAAAAAGTATGTGATAACGATGTAAATGGTTAAAGTTTGATATTATTGACGAAATATTAGGGCTGGTCACAAATTGAATTAATATAAAAATCTCTGAAGGTTGAGCATATTACGTTGTCTCAACGTAAAGGTCTGAACAACCTTTAAAACTCGACGGAAGGCCATTTGTTTTACGAAGTCAGCGAGTATCTGCTCTATGGGTTTTACAATCACTTTCGATTTGGCTACCTCTCTCGAAAAACAACAATCAGTCGCTTTCAACTAATGTAAGTATCATTACGAGTAAACTCTTGGAAGCATAACCAACTAACCATCACGCCGTCTCCCCGAAGGAGTAGGCAGAAAGAATGGACTGCCACACTTTTCTATCCTGACATATTTCTCTTGATTCCTCAACATTCTTACATCGTGTCATGAACGCGCGTCGATTTCTCTGACTCCTCACATGGCCGACATTCAATATTTGATTTATTTGATCGTGCTACGTTTTCCTCGGTCTTCCTCTATTTCTAGTTCCATTTACAGCGTTAACATATAATTTTTTTACCATTCTTTCTTCATTCATTCTTTCCATATGACCAAACCATCGTAATGATAATTTCATTATTTTGTTCATAACACCATCATTCGCACCGCATTCACATCTTATATTTTCATTCGACACTCTATCATACACAAAGTATCCACGCATTCGTCTAAGAGATCTCATTTATACTGCATTTATTCTACTTTCATCCTTCTTTTGCCAGTTCCATGCTTCGCTTCCATACATAAGGGTCGGTAGAAGAACACCATTGTGCACTGCCATTCTAACATTTTTGGATAAGTTTTTGGTTGCGATGACAACTTTTGAATTTTGGGTCAGTTTATTATTTTTGCGTACTCTTTCTGGGAGATGGCGTGATGGTAAGTTAGTTATAAAATAAAATAAATAAATGTGTCTACAATGAAACAATATTCAAGAACAAAGAGTGGTAATCCATTGTATGCTTTTTTGATCCCTACAATTAAATTTATATATTTTTTACTTTGATAATTTGATAATGAAAAAAAACTACAAACATCTATTGATTTTAACTAACGAATCATTGATTTCTTATAAAACTTAAACAGCATATACGCCCAATTTCACGTAAACCATTTTGCATGATTTGTGAAAACCACTCTCAATCGAAAGTGAGTATATTTACGAACAGGTGAATATCCGCACTATAATTAAACAAGCGTTTGCGAACAGCAGTTGTTCAATTGGCTACGATGTTGATATCAATTATCTATCATAAGCGAGCTAGTTCACATGCTAACATAGCCTCTCTCCAAGACTAGTTTCCGTATTAACAGAATCATCTTTTTGTTTAGAACAGAGATCCCTAAACATTTTTTCCCTATTGACCACTTTTCAATTTTCATTTCCGTAAACCTCATACCTAAAATACTGTATTCTCCTAAACATTTCAATAAATTGATTTCACATTCACAAAGAAGAGACATACCTATATTTTATGATAATATATGATTTCTCTGAAATCTTTTGATGGTAGAATATTTTAAATAATAAAAAATCAAACAATATTTTTTAAATAACTACTTCCACTTTCTTAATATCGACAGCGACCAGTTTCGCCTGTCTGGCTGGCATCGACCGACTGGTGCCACTGTTATAAACTTACTCAACAACAAGCAGTGAGTTCATACAGCGAGTCATACACGCACGTAAATTTTTCTGACTTCTAACATGGCCGACGTTTAAAATTTGATTAATTTGGTCATGCCAAGTTTTCCTCGGTCTTCCACGACTCCATATTCCATTCACACCGTTAATGTATACTTTATAACATTTTTTTCTTTATCCATGCGTTCCACATGTCCAAACCAACGCAGTGATCCTTTCATAATTTTGTTCATAATACTTTCTTCCGCTCTATTTTCCTTCCTTATATCAGCATTTGAAATTCTGTCTTACATCGTTTTACAACACATATGTCTAAGGGATCTCATCTATACCGCATTTATTCTGGTCTCATCCTTCTTCTGCCAGTTCCACGCTTCGCTTCCATACACCAGGTTTGGTACTAAAACTCCATTGTAAATGCCCATTTTTGATTTCATAGATTAGGTACTATTAGGTTAGTACTTTAAAGAAACTTTTTAATTGAGTTTTTTTATTTTCATAATACGAGTATACAATGAACTTCTAGCATGAAATTTCAAATAACATTAATATTTTCGAGAATTTTGAGTAACTTAACTAACTAACTAACTAACCATCACGCCGTCTCCATCCTTCTCTTTTCGCCCCCGCGGGAAACGCGGTGTGATGGGTTGCGAACCTCATCGCCACCAATAGGCATCTCCCGCGCACACTTTGATCGTCCAACGTCCACAAAATAAATCTAAAACAAATAGTATAAAATAAATTCACAGTGCATTAATAAAGATTTTCTGCTTAATGCTTCCCAATCTTAAAAGATGACGCTAGTGTAGAGTGAACTAAAATATGTAAAGATAAGCGCGGGATTCTAGCAAAAAGTTCCAAAAATTTGTCAGATGTGGTGGTCATAATGAAGGGCGGAATGGGGAAT
Source organism: Lepidostoma basale (assembly GCA_022606425.2). Classification (NCBI taxonomy): domain Eukaryota; kingdom Metazoa; phylum Arthropoda; class Insecta; order Trichoptera; family Lepidostomatidae; genus Lepidostoma; species Lepidostoma basale. Next base: position 513,428 of record JAHDVF020000792.1, on the reverse strand, counting down.
GTTGTTAAACATAAAGCGATCGCTCAACCCAACCAATGACAGGTCATAAGTTCTGTAAGCGCCTCGTCCACCACATTCTATTCCCAGAAAAACAATTTACATATTCGTCTCTATTGAGATACAATTAATCCTTATAAAAAAAAAAAATTATCCGCAATGGGTAAAATCCAGTATTTGTTTACAGGATATTGTAAACATTCTAAATGTTGTATAAAATAACCAAATATAAATAATTTAACAAATAATGTTCTTGTAGATGGTGCTCATGTTGTCAGCTGGACGATCCGGCTGACAATTTATTTTAAATTATTTGAGTAACTTAGTTAGTATTAAAGCAACGATAAGTTGCTTGGATATTTTTATTTTTTTATTTAATTAAAAAAAAAAAAAACAATTGAGTTATATGGTTACATTTTTAGATCTTACTATTAATTATGTATTGTTTCAGATATTTTTTATATTGAGTTGTAGTGAGATTCCTTGTGTCTTTAGGTAGTTCATTGTAAAGTTTCAGTCCATTGTTCAATATCCTTGATTGTCCTGTCTTAGTTCGTGCAATCGGTAAGTGATATCTGTCACAATTCCTGGTCCAGTGTCTGTGATGTCTGAATTTTTAGTTAATTTGTAGGTGCTGTCTGTTGTCTTTTCCATGGTCACTCTGTGTACAATTTTTAAGGTCTCATATTTGGTCAGGTCTGATATGTCCATTTGTTTTGTTTGTCTGTAAACTTGTATGGTTGGGGTAAGGTAGTCAATGTTATATGCTAATTTTATTATTTTATTTTGTTGTCTTTGGAGTCTGGAGATGTCCTTTTGGTTTCCTGTCCCCCAGAAGGGAATCATATATGTCAGTCGGCTTTTTACATACGCTTCGTACATCATAACTTTTTCCCTTCTTGGTATGTAATTCTGTATTTTGTAGAAGAGGGAGTATAGCGATGCTAACTTGTCTGTTAGGTTGTCTATGTGTTTTGTCCATTTTAGTTGTCTGTCCATTGTTAGTCTGTCTATTGTTAGTCTGTCCATTGTTATCTGCATATCTATGAATTAATTGTATCTCAATAGAGATGAAGATGCAAAATGGAAACAGAATATGGTTGATCGAGGTGTTTACAGGACTTATGACCTGTCATTGGTTGGGTTAAGCGCACGCTTTATGTAATACAATATTCCCCATTACACATTTTTTCTTATGACCACCATGTCTGACAAATTTTTGGAAGTTGTATATATGTTAATCTGCAACACCGCCCTTTACATGGTAGTTTTTCAATCTACACACTAACGCCATCTATGAAGATTGTATTTTAAGCGTTAAGCAGAAGATCTTTTTAACGCAATGTGAAAGGCTTCCGCCATTAGCGCATTGCTAGAAACCGCCTGGAGATGTCACTCCAATCTATATGCTATAATTTGGACCAGTTTTTGTTTTTACAACATTTTGAATGTATACAAATACTTGTAGACGAATACTGGATTTTACCCATTGCGGGTTATCAATTCAAGAATTAATTTTATCTCTATAGAGACGAAGATGTAAATTGGAAACAGAATATGGTTGATCGATCAATATGGTTTCCAATTTGCATCTTCGTCTCAACTGAGATACAATTAATTCTTGAATTGATAACCCGCAATGTGTAAAATCCAGTCCTATTCGTCTACAAGTATTTGTATACATTCAAAATGTTGCATATCTATGGTTTAAAAAACGAAACCATGTTTTTCGGGGAGCATAATTAAATCACGTTTCATTTAGAAATAATGACGAGTTATAGATTATAATTAAATGGAACATTATTCAAGAGAATACGAATATATTAATCAATTATTTTGATTATCCAATTACCCGCGTATATAATGCATTCTCATTTACACGTTAACATGAATACGAACTATTTTCATTGGCGTTCTGATAACATTTTACATATTATAACATTCGATTGGCGTGTAATTCAATATGAGATTTCACTTCGGAATTCAATAAACATTTTAGTCTGGTAAAATAATGTGAAATCATGAATTATGATTGAATTGAAATATAGAAACGGTGCAAATGTTTAAAATTGCAATAGATATGAGAACATATCACATAGTTTCATATTTATTTTTCTTTTATCATGATTTAAGCCTTTCTTTTCTACATAAGAAAAGCATTTTACATTTCTATAGCTGATTATTTTAGTCAATTCACTAATATTATTAATAATTATTATTATTTTTTCAACCTCATTATGGACGAAATAATAGGAGATGTCACATCACCTGGTTTGGGATACTACATAGGGAAGGATGTATTGAGCGTCATTTGCTGATAGCAGAGTCGGAAGACGAACTGCAAAGACTCTTAAATAGATTCCAGACATCGGCTGCCAACTTCAATATGATGATCTCAGTTGAGAAAACAAAAACCATGACATTCTCAAAAGAACCCTTAGGATGCAGGTTATTCTTAAATTACATAATGCTGGAATAGGTTGAGAAGTTTAGATATCTGGGAGTGGATCTGCTCAGTTAAAATGATCTTGTCAGTGAAATAATGGGACAAGTCAACAAAGCTTCGGTGGTATCAGGTTGTCTCAAGATCATATGGAAGAACAAGTATATGAGAACTGACAGTACGGTTAGAATACACAAAACCTGCGTAAGGTCTACACTGACATATAGCATTGAGACCAGAGCGGATACCACAGGAACGAAGGCTAAGGTGCGGGTGGCAGAGATGCGGACGCTGAGGATGATAGCGGGAAAGACACTTCGAGGGTGAGAAACACGGCTATCCGTGAAATCTGCAAGGTGGAAATGTTGAGATGAGGCATACAACGCAGAAGATACTGGAATGCGCATGTGCATTGCTGCCGGCTACCGTCCCCCCGGTAGATCGCCAAATGGATGGAGGGCTCCTAAGAGAAGCCAGCCTGGTTACAGGAACAGACCAAAGGTCTAAAAAAAGGAAGAAGAATACTAATATTATAAAGCCAAGACGTTCGACTTATGCCTACTTGTTTTATTTGTTACATCAATTTGTATTTTTCACCCTTAAGATGCACGTAGCCAACTTAAAGAAATCAATTAACTAACGGTAAAGACACATAATATAAAATATTTTGTACCCATTAGGTTTGCGATTCGCGAATTGTTCACAATCACGTAGGAGAAAGTTGAAGGGCAGTCGGAAAACGTCAGCACTCCAGGTTAAAGGACATACGAAGATGGCAAGGTTTGCCGACATTTTAGAACAGCTATTTTCCTGGTTGTAGTAGTCAACTCGATCCGCCAACCCTTCGTACGAAGTAGGCATCAAAATTAGAAACTTAATCACACCTAACCTATGTCCACACAACTATAATATCACGAAATTAAAAATACGCCATATTGAGATGTTTATTAATTTGATTGGTCTGTTTTTGAATTTAGAGATGTCATTTTCTGTTAATAGGGTCGCACGAGTGCTAAGTCGCCTAGTCGCCGAGCGGCTAGAAGCAGCGGCCCCGGGCGCCCACCAGTTGACTGGGGGCTTATGCAATGTAACTGGCTGATAATAATGAGATGCGTGGAATGCGGCACCTCGAGTTCTCTGTTCTGGTCCCGGCCCGCGAACCGTTCACAAATCATATCGACGGCTAGAGGCAAGTGGGGTCAGACGCAAAAAATTTAAAAAAAAAATAAACAAATAAAACGCATCAAAGCTACAACAAAAACTACTATGAATATCATTATTTTCTGCTTGTTATTATACTAATCGTTAAATTAGTGATTTAATAAATCATTCGCTTATCGATGGATTTTGTTTTATTTTTAAAATAGTTTTCAAATGATATCATTCTAGACCATGGGAAGGAAAAGAAGGCATCAGTCGACCCCATAAAAATGGACTGATAACATTATCACAGTCAGGGGAAGAAAACAGATAAGAGACAGCAAAGATACAAAAAAATGAAGACCATTTGAAGAGGCCTACATCCAGCAGTGGAAAGAGAAGAAGAAAATGTCATTCTACAGTATTAAAATTAAAATTATTTAAATATTTATTTTAACACTATGGAATTGCAGAATTGTGATTTATATTATATATGAATTAAAACATTATTATATCATCTAATGGATATATTTTTCTCGAGATTTTTCAAGGTATTTTGATTAGTGTGTTTAGTTATCCGGGCGATAAAGATTAAATAAATAGAAATATAAGAATCGGTGGAATTAGTCGTGTTTTAATTCACATATTGTATAAATCCACATATTTTTAGCATCACCTTAATATATGTATTTTTGAAACCAAATATTTCATAATTTAAATATGAATTAAGGTTATTTGTGAAATATCAGAGTGAAACTATAAATAAAATATCTGTGATATTAATGATTATTATTTTACAGTCTGTTGATGTCAACGACGCTGACGAAACCGACATAAAAAATTAACATGAATGTTAAAAAATATATAAACATAGTTTCATCCTTTTGTATTGTATTTTTCTCGAGCGGTTTCGACAGTAATACAGCTGCAATCTGGTAATAATTTGTTGTTAAATAATCAAGATTATTATTATTATAATTATTCAGAAAACTTGCGCTATTATGCCGAATGCCATTTTCATAAGAGGTATTCAACAGACATTCTTTTATTATTCTGATTTTGAAAACTTTGTTTGGTTCATCTCCTGTAAATTTGGAGATATTTCGCTATAAGTGAATTGTTTTGGTCAATTTAACTGTTGCCGCACTTTATAATAGTTAATTGTGACACGAGATACGTTTGTACTGTTTTGCTGTTAAAATTTTATTAGTTTTATCGTTTTTATAAAGAATTTTGACAGGTGTAAAAATAAATTTTTCATTTGTTACAATGACAATTTGAATAATTTCTTCATTGTTATTCTAAAGTTCTTGCTGGTTAAGTGCCTAATTACAGCTAATTTAAAAAACGGTGGATACGTGTAACATAAATTAAATAAACACAAAAGTCCGGATCGTCCATGTCAACGTGTGCAACATCGAAAAAAACATTATGTGCTAAATTAAAAAACGGTGGATTCGTGGAACATAAATTAAATAAAAAATATGTGCACCATCTAAAAAGAACATTGTGTGTTAAATTATTTTTATTTTGTTATTTTATTTTATATCATTGTATTTTATATTATTTGTTTTAGATTTATTTTGTGGATGTTGGACGATCGAAGTGTGCGCGGGAGATGCCTATTGGTGGCGATGAGGTTCGCAACCCATCACACCGCGTCTCCCGCGGGGCGAAAAGAAGAAGGATGGAGTGCCGCATCAGTAAAAGTGTGACAGTCCATTCTTTCTGCCTACCCTTTCGGGGAGACGGCGTGATGGTTAGTTAGTTAGTTAGTTAGTATTCAACAGATATTTAAATTATTAACTGAGTAACTAACACATATATCCCCTTTTGCATTTTCACTAATAATGAGTATATTGTATGATAGTCACTAGCCCCGCGCAAGCGCAGGTGGCGATGAAACTGCGCCGTTCCTAATTCAAATTATCCCAAACTTTCTTCCGTATGAATTGAATCGGAATTTTGCCACCTGATTTCGTATTACGGTCTGGCATATAGATTAATAATGAAACTGGTTATGAATTTAATTTAATCGCATACTATATTTATATATAATAATTTCGATAGTCAGGAAATAAACAGAATATTAATTTTCATCTGTAATATTTTTTATGTAATCTTCATATTAGATAATCCATTGCTTTGGCGGAAACACTTTGATATTTCAACATTTTAAACTGTTAATAAAATAAAAACACTGTTAAAATATCACTATATCACACATCTGATGACCTTCGTGGCCGAGTGGTAAGTGCATTGACTGCCACCCCGAAGGTTCCGGATTCGATTCCCGGCGAGGGCAGTGTGATTGTCACACTGTCTTTGGTCTGGTGTAGAATTCACGTGACAATAAAATGGCGATAGATTAACCCTTTACACCTATTTGGCTCATGCTGTCATGATGTAAAGAGCGATTCAACAATATAATAATAATAATAATCTATCAATAATATAATTGATCATATGTCTTTCGAAATTGTCCCGACAGCTGTTTCGCTAACCGATGTTAGCATTGTCGGGTGTCACAATCAACTCCATATTGTAAAATTGGTTGAAATATTATATTTTATAATAACCATCACTCCATTTTCCTGCAAGGGTAGAACGAGACGATAGATTATTACACCCTTCTACCGTTATCTATGCCGAACATATATTTTTTGACCCTTACGAGATTTAAAATCGGATTGATTTGATCGTACAACGTTCTCTGTAGTCTTCCTCTATTTCTTATTCCATTTATAAAATTAACGTATAAGTCTTCTTAACTATACGACTGCCGTGGCAGAGTGGAAAGAGCTCTTATTACCACACCGAAGGTCCCGAGTTCGATTCCCGGCGATGGTAGGATGATTATCACGCTGTCTTTGGTATGATGTAGAATTCATAGACAGTAAATGCTACCTATCACATGTCATGAGAATAAATAGCTCGAGTAATTGGGTTTAAATAACCTGATGTATACAAATGTGGAAAGCAACGGGAAACTACCACATAAAAGGCCCACGTGGCATCCTAAGAACCAGCAAAAACGTAACAGATTGCTGCAAACCAATCTATTGAATTGAAACTAGCTAAGCGAAATACTAAATTAACTAAACAATCTTCATTTGAAAATCGGTTAGCAATACGAAATATGTAGCTCAAATAAAACCAACGAAAAGTATTTAGGTAGTATGTTTACAAAAGATGGGCGAGTGGAGAGGGATATTGAAAGAAGGGTTGGGGCAGGCAACAAAGTGAATGGTGCACTTAAAGTTGTCATCGCAACCTATCCAAAAAAAGCTAGAATGGCAGTGCACAATGGTGTTCTTCTACCGACCCTTTATGTATGGAAGCGAAGGATGGAATTGGCAAAAGAAGGATAAAAGTAGAATAAATGCAGTATAAATGAGATCTCTTGAATGCGTGGATACCTTGTGTATGATAGAATGTCGAATGAAAATATAAGATGTGAATGCGGTGCGAATGATGGTGTTATAAACAAAATATAAAGAATCATTAAGATGGTTTGGACATACAGAAAGAATGAATGAATGAAGAAAGAATAGGTAAAAAAATTATATGTTAACGATGTAAATGGAACCAGAAATATAGGAAGACCGATGAAAACGTGGCACGATCAAATAAATCAAATATTGAATGTCGGCCACGTGAGGAGTCAGAGAAAACAGACGCGCGTGCATGACACGATGTATGAATGTTGAGGAAGCGAGAGAAATATGTCAGGAAAGAAGTGTGGCAGTCCATTATTTCTGCCTACCACTTCGGGGAGACGGCGTGATGGTTATTTAGTAAGTTAGTTAGTTAAAAAAGTAGTTTAATTAATAAAAGGAACTCAAGTTTACCGAGTAAAAAGTAGTGTTAGAATATTTTTATTTGTATCTGATAATTTCATTTCGTATATCGATGACCCTTTACAATGTCGCAAGACGATCGTTTGATGAATGAACCCGTAGATGAGTCTCTTCAAAGTCGTGATTCTGTATGCTAATCAGAATAATTTTAATGAGGTAACGTGTTTATGTAGGCATTTCCCAATGTCACTTGATAATGTCGGGAAACTAGAAATTGTACGTACGTTCATTTAGCAAACAATGGTAACCTGGATGGGTGCGGCCTGAGACGTGCCTATACTCGGTGGCATTTCTAAGAGGTGTGAACATCGCAGAATATTGCGTGTTTACTCAATTCCTAAATTATCGTTTTAGCTTTCAGATACCGGTTTAAGCGTTGTTTAAACCCACGTTACAAGATCTGAATAAGTATGTAATGCACGCATGTGCTTATAATAATTATATTTGCATGTTCTGGATTGCAGTCAGTCCAGAGTTATTCCTTATTTTCTGTCCTACACGACGCCTTCACCCTTTGTCACAAGCTACTTATTCAAAGAACTGACAAATGACAAATGACAGGCGAAAAACCAATTAGAAAACAAGTCGCTAGACGCAAATGACAGTGCGTCTAGCGACTTGTTTGGAAATGAACCTGGGACGGAACCCAGCCTGCATCGCCCAGGGCGCACTAGACTGGTCCCCTATGGGGGGGAAAGAAGAAGTGAGGCAGACCTAGAGCCACCTGGAGAAGAGCCCTGCAGGACGAGGTTAAAGCAGCTGGCTTCACTTGGGATGATGTTAGGCATCAGTCATGCGATAGAGTCGGGTGGAGAAGGTTCCTTGAGGCCCTATGCACCACGGAGGTGTGACAAGACAAAAATAAAAAGAATAAGTCGACCATATTTAGGAGTTGAGAAAAATCAAAACATCTCGAAACAGAACAAAATATCTCCTTAGAAGCAGCAGAAATGAAAATATTGCAACCTATCCTGAAGTGGCGATGGGCTGGCCATGTCTGTCGGAGAACCGACGGCCGATGGGGGAGACGGGTTCTAGAGTGGAGACCGCGTACAGGATATCGCAGAGTTGGACGTCCCTCTGCCCGCTGGACCGACGATCTGAAGAGGATTGTTGGACATGGATGGATGGAAGCGGCAATGGATAGGGGGCGGTGGCGTGCTTTGGGAGAGGCCTACATTCAGCAGTGAATGAGAGACGGATGATGATGATGACCTATCGTGGGTAGAGCCTTTAGAGTTCTTTAAGTAGTTGCAGTTTATATCGGCACACCTTTAATCAACAATTGCTACCGCATTGAATGCTGACTGCAATTTATTAATTTGGGTTATAATGCCGTTACATCATTTTAAAACAGGCTGTTTTTGTTATTAATCCTTCAATCATTAGCGTATTTTTTACGTTTTTCAATATGAAGTAATCGGTAGTATGACGTCAGGCAATTCTTGCTTATGTCATGTCGAAATCTTCATAGGAGGAGTTTCTGTCACGGACTCGCGTACAACCGAAGGTCTCCAATCAGGAATACTCTCAATGCTTACAATAGTCAATATATTTCTATGTGCAGCCACGTTCAAAGTTATATGAATATTTAAAAGATTGATAAATCTTTGTTAACACTCGCCATACGGTGGTTCAGAACTGTCACAACTGTCGTACCCACAAGACGGGTGTTATGGTGTATAACTTGCACTTATTATATACTTTTTATCATTTAACCCATTCATCGCCACATATTTGTACAATATGGTAGAAACAGCGCGCCGCGCGCCGGTACGCCACGTATTTTCTCCCAAACTATCGAAAAATATCGATCCTTTTTAGTTTGTTAATATTTTAAAATATTCATAGATGTCGTTGTGAGAAAATCGTAATTAATTTTGAAATACATCTTTCGAATATTGCGAAGCGCGCACAGCTGCGCTTACGGCGATCGTCTACGTAGAGCGCACATGTGTGCTTACGGCGATCGTCGGGTTAAATCACGAGAAAACTATTTTTAAAGTATCTACAATAACAAATCTTCCAGATTTTATTATATTAATTTAACACGTACGTTTCTTAAGGGGGATAGCCACTGTGATTGGGTGAAAAAAAAGTTTAAATTTAAAGTTTATAGCTTTGAAAATAGGTGTATAAAATTTTAGGTCAAAATTCCTAAAATTGACTGAGTTAGTCATTTTAATGAGAGTAGGTAGACCCACTGTCTTGCTCCGACCGCGACGCTAACCGGGTGAAAGCTGCTGAGAATCGCATGGAAAGGGTCAATAAAAAAGTCAAGGACACCACTGGAGATAAAGAGGAAGAACCAGTATATGGTTCAGGACTCGATAGTTTGATGTAAGAATAAATACTCGTATTTTAGATGATACATGATTTTACAGTAAGAAAAATGGACTAAAAACTTTAAACGCGTTTTTCTCTTTTTTAAACTAGTCGCATCGATAACTCGAGCAATTATCAACCGATTGTCAACTTTTTTTGTTTGTTTCATTCGTCTTTGCAATGGCTATCGTTAGCCGCTTTTGAAAATTTTGATTTTAACTATTTTTTAAGACTGCTTGAATACAAAAGAAAATAGAAAAATTTTCAATCGGTTGCTATTTTGTGAAAAATCAAAATAAAAAAATCAGCTACGCTTAACGATAACTACATTTATACAGATTACATTTTGCTTTTATTTTTTCAGAGAACTCTTTTTCGAGTAATCGATGTGACCGTGAATATTTACGTAGGGGGGAGTAAGAGGGATCCTATTGACTCTTGGAGCGGTGCATGTCCATCACCGTGGTGATGGCATGCTACGGTGAAGGATTGATCTGATCCCAAGTACCTATCCACACCTCCTCGACTTTGGTCTCCCCTGGAAACTATGCGAAATTTTCGATATCGAATGTGAATAACCTCGGTGGATAATATTGATGCATAGGCTAACGTGGAAGGAAAAGTTGTAATGCCAACCACCCCCCGTATGACATGTCATACATGGAAAAGTATGGGGGAGGCCTATGTCCAGCAGTGGACGACAACGGCTGTTAAAGAAGAAGAAGAAGTGAATATTTAAGACTCTACAGCAACGCTGATAACTTTGTTACTCTTTAATGTTTTTCAGTAAAAATTGATATAAACTATATTGAATGTACACTTAGTAAAACAAAAAAACGCGATCCCAATATTCCGTAATTATCCCGGTCAAAAAAATTCCCGAAAATCACTTATTTTTTCGGCCCTCACAGTGGCCATACCCCATAACTGGACACTCAGTGTTCAGCATAGCACTGTAAAGCGAGTGTTAACATGCACTGCTAGATAATTGCCAACTACAATCGTCTGACGAAGAAGATATCACAAACAAGGATATATATATTGATTCTCAATAATTATTCAAATCGTGATAATCATCATGACATATACTCGTAAGATATTCATCATTCATCGGTTGTCCCTCGTGTCCGAGGAAGACTGTCCTTCACGGCTGTGGGTCTGCATGTGACTGAAGAGCCCGATCCTGGACCCACATATTCTGGAGCATCTGGGGCAGGGGAAGGCGCTTGTAATGGAGTCGTCACCGTCTCGCAGTGGTCTCTCCTTTCTCCTCCTCCTCCTCTCTAAAACGTCGTCTCTGCACTGTGATTCAAAGTCTTGCGTGCCTTTATGTACTGTTGTTCTCCACCTAGGTCTGTCTTTTGCAGTCTTTTCCCAGCAATCACAATCGATGTTAGTCTTTTGAAGGTTTCCTTTAAGGGAGTCCTTGAAGCGTTTCTTCTGACCACCGAGTGAACGTTTCCCTTGAGTAAGCTGAGAATACATAATCTTCCTTGGGAGTCATGTCTCAGGCATTCTGATGACGTGACCAGCCCAGCGCAGTTGTCTCTGATAATGGCAGGCTCAATACTTGTCATATTGACCTCGGTAAGTATGTCATTTGTACGTTTGTCTTGCCATTTCACATTTAGGATCCTACGTAGACAGCGTTGGTGGTATCGCTCTAGGGCTTTTATGTGTCTTCTGTATGTGGTCCATGTTTTCGAGGCATACAGGAGCATTGGCAGGACAACGGACTTGTAGGCGAGCACCTTGGTGTAAGATATATAAGATATAATGTAGGACGGATACCATAATTAAAAAAAACTAAGAATGTCAGAAATAAAGACACTCGGGAACATATCTGGCAAGACACTACGTGACAGAATAAGGAATGAGAGAATAAGGGAAATATGCGAGGTCGGAGAAGTAATTAGGTGGGGGAAACAAATGAGAAGATATTGGCGACACGTGAGAAGAATGGATCCATCCAGATTCCCTCACATTGTGTTGCACGGCCAACCCCAAGGTAGACGACCCCCGGGATGACCACCAGAAAGATGTATCGACAGCTGGGAATCGATGTCTCAGCAGCGCCGGTACTCCCATAGAAGCCCAGAAGCCCGGCTTGCGTAAGCAATTTTGAATCAAAACCTCTTCTGGCTTACAGAGGTTAAGCTCTTGTGGCTATTCCTCTTACGTCTGATGGGAACATTGTTGGAAGATGATTTGGTGGGTTGTTGGTTTATGCGGGGGCACGATTAATAAGATTTGGGGGTTTTGATTAAAAAATTTTTACACAAGCCGGGCTTCTGGGCTTCTATGGGAGTACCGCCATTGCTTCTAGAGGACAATCATCCCTGAGACACGGGTCACAAGCCAAGAAAAAGTGATAATCTGAAGTTGTAATTCGAAGATGCGTATCTGTAACTGTTAGTTAAGCGTGTCGTAGAGGAAAAATCTATGGGATTTCTTGTTTAACGATATCCGAAACGGTTTCTTGAGTGTTCGCCTTTTCCAAGGTACCCTCAAGAAATTATCCTGGCACCGTGAGAATCTAAGTATCATATATAATATTCCAAGAAAGCAGTAATAGCAGAGATGACAAACGCCAACAGAGCGAAAAACAAATTAAATAACTTGATACTCATGCGGTAGATCTGGGAACAGAACCCATGGCATCAGATTATGTGATTGAATAAATATTAATAATGTTATTATGATAACTATTCAGTTGTTGATAGTTTGAGGTATTAGTTTTGTAAAACGCCATTATTAATTTAAATTGGCATTATAAATTGTCATATTTGTCACATTTGATAATGCCTTTGAAGGACGAAACGCGTCATTCCCATAAAATATAATGAAACTTCTAGAAAACTGACGTTTTCATTCGTATTAATTATTTAATATGGAGTTTTACATCATTGTTCAAGAAACAATAAAAAATAGTAAACACGATTGTTAAATGGCTTTAATTAATTTATATAATAAATTGTATAAATATTACTGACAAATTTGTTTCGCCTTGCGAGGGCATTCTCAAACTCGTTGTCAAAAATGTTTGAAAATGCCCTCGTAAGGTGAAACCAATTTTTCACTACTATTTATATATAATAATTTATAATATAAATGAAGTAAAATCAGTTTAATATCTTGTTAACTATTATAAATTAATAAATATTCAATTAAAAATATTTTTCAATAAAAAAACAATTATTTGAAATACACAAAAACGGCGCCATAATCGTTGGAATTATAAATAATGAAAATAAAAATAAAACATATTTTATTTTTTGGCATGGCAGATCTGAATATGGCAGCGAGCTGCCGAAACCGGTTAAAGCCATAACTCAAAGTGGAATTTAACTAAATATACACACTTAAAAAAACGTTATTTACAGTGAACTTCTAACCTAAAATTTCAAATAACATAAATTTTTCGTTGGATTTATGATTAAGTAGGTACTCCCTAAAATATCTTTACGAGGTTTCTATGGTTTTGTTCTGCTTTCGTTATAGAGAGAACATAACGATGCGCCATGTTTTCGAAAAACTTTAAAATAAGATCGATTTAGGCTTTATTCAACAAAGCGTAGTGATATTTGATGTGGTCAGATAAGTGGATAGGCTGCTGACGGAATATACTACTTACAAATGTACAAATATAACCAGTTAAATCCTGGTTTCCAAAAACTCGTTCCGCCATATATCGATGTCTTCTAAAATTCCATTGTAAATTAGATGATTAAAAAACATAGACTATTATCAGTATTTTATTTTTGGTACCTTCTCGGGTAGGTACCTAACCGGATTAATAGTAAATAGGCGAGACGACGAAGATTTTAAAGCTTAGCCGTAGCGTTTGTTTAAAATGGTGAAGTCAAGACGAATATTGATATGATCATCAAATATCTACGAATGTATTTGATTTCACAATACAATAGTATAATAATGAATTCGTTTGTTTTACTGGAGGGGAAAAAATGGTAAACATATGAAACTGTTGAAATAAATATTTAAATAATATGTTGATGCAATTTTAAAAATGGAAGCAACTATTATTTTTCTATGGAGAACTGTGAAGTTTTAAATATTCGAAACGACCAAATTAAAACAATCGAATATCGCGTTCTATTTTATACCTTATTTCAACTACAGAGTTTCTTTATTTAAAAAAATACCAAAACAATGTTCCTGTGATACTTGCCCTAGTGAAAATCGGTTAGTATCGAAACCGGTAAGCAATTATTTTATACAATATTTCTACAAGAATATACATATGTAAGTTATATACATATTTATTTGAAATAATATATAATAATTATTTTAAATAAATAATGTGATAATTAAATTGTTTTTATTTATCAACTAACCATCACGCCGTTTCCCTTCTTATAAACTATTGCACACACATTTCTAATTTATTGATTTAAAACAAAATTTATGAACTGCAATAATCATTTTTAAACTAACTAACCGTCACACCGTCTCTCCGGAGGGGTAGGCATAAAGACTGGACTGCCGCACTTTTATTTTCTGACATACATCTATCAATTCCTCAACATTCATACATCGTGTCATATACACTCGTCGATTTCTCCGACTCCTCGCGTAGCCGGCCTTCAATATTTGATTTATTTGATCTGCCACATTTCTAGTTCCAGTTACATCGTTAAGATATACTTTTTTACAACTCTTTCTTCATCCATTATTTTCCTGCGTCCAAACCATCTTAATCATTTTCAATATTATACATAAAATTAAAATTTTCAATATTATACATAACATTTTCAATATTATACATAAAAGGATTTTTTTGTGTGGAATGAATTTATGGAGACATTTCATGGATTCGAAGATGGGATTAAGATCGTAATAATGATTATACAATATATTCGTATAATTTTTTTGTGATTCTGTAAAATGATATAAAGCTTAGATTTTGTAGGTCCAGATAAACAATACATTTACTTGGATTTATGATAATTACTTTCACATTATATTACTTGCATAAAATACTGCAAAACTATTAATAATAAATGCATTCTAGTATTTTATTTTATCTTCTGCGATGATAATATTAATTTAAAATTACGACAAAGAATGGTCAGATGCTATGTTTGGTCAGTGCTGTTATACGGGGTGGAGTCATGGACCCTTAAAGTCAATATTATGAACCGATTAGAGGCCTTTGAGATGTGGATACACCTAAGGATGTTACGCATCTCCTGGACTGACATGGTCAGCAACACAAACGTTCTCCTTAGAGCCAGAGTTGACAGAGAGTTGCTGAGCAACAGCAAAGTCCGTAAGGTGTCCTATTGTACTTGGGCCATGTTCTGAGAGGCGAAAAGTACGCACTGTTACATCTGATATTGGAGGGTAAAATTGAGGGTCGACGAGGTGTTGGGAGAAGGCGGGTTTTCTGGCTGAGGAACATCCGAGAGTGGACAAGGCTGAGGACCGTGGAGGAGCTGTTCCGACCTGCCCAGGACAGGGAGGCCTACTCAAGGGTGATAGTCAACGTTGGGGAGACCTGACAGGACACGGAGAGAAGAAGAAGAAGTATTTTATAAAAATCAAAATGAGGCACCTTTATTTTTTATTTTCTGTTGAAATAAATAATATTCATAAATACTTTCATTTTAAAAATTAATCAAGAATAAGGCTACATTCTTTTGCAAAATAAATTCAATTTTGTATCCAGATTATTCAAAAGATTCAAAAATCAAGTAATAATTTGTAATAAAAATAAATTACTTAAAATTATTATTTGGGTTAAACTTGCGAAATGAAATATGTACTAGTGATAAGCAGAAAACATTATACAATCTCTTTGCTTCTCTGCAAACGTAATTAGGTACCATTGATATTTGTTGACCTTATCCATCTACAAGATTTTTTCCTGCATTCTTCCTAACTATGATACGAGAATACAATTTACAGAGTAAATTGGCACATTCAATCACTCACGACTTCCCAAGGTTTCTTACTCGGCGCGTTGATGTCTCTCTGAACATTTTGACGTGGACGATATCAGTAGCTAAGAAAACCCAAAGTTATGATTATAAACATTGTCGTTTAAGTATAACAACAAGGAAATAAGTAATTTATTGTATTTTTAGTTTGCGAAGTAAATAAAAAGTGTGAATAATGTTTTAATATCTGTGTGGAAGAGATATGTTAGGATCACACGTATGTGGGTTTTCGTCGTTGCGTATGTAAACTCGAATAGCAAATATTACCTTATCTGAAGCGAGATGCTGTTGCTTCCCTCGTCTCCGTTTATAATCCAAGAATGAGGAATTCGTGCACTTATTAAACACCACACACCCCTTTTCACTTATCACAGTATTCTTGCGGCGCGAACCAACCCGGACTTGGCGCAAAACTGGAATGTTTACGTAAAACTTGGAATCCTGGCCACCGGAGGACTTTACGAGGTAATACCGAAATCACGAACACTCCTCACAACACTGTCGTGGCACGAGAATCTACACAACACAGTCACATACCTCACGGCATGTAACGCGGCAACCATTGAAATTCCTCACTATTTACCTCACATTTTCTTCGAAACGCGCCGAGAAACACGTCCCGATAACCCGTCTCACTCGCCGACTACTAAAACGTCAAGCAACGAAAGAGAAAAGTAGCGTTTCCTACGTCATTTCGCATGGAAGGAACCCGTTATACAGATATTACCCGTGGATACCTGTATATCATGCGAGATAGCTGTCTCTGTTTGGTTCGAGGCGATGCCAGGTAGCGGCATTGCTACTCCGGCCAGGCAGCCTGCGCGAAAAAGAGACAGGCTGTGTTTTGATTTGACAACCGCATGTCACTACGTCATTAAAACTTTTTTTCGCCGAAGCAGCAAATTCTTTAGTAGTAAACTTTTTTGTAAGCTCACGTGGACCTTTTAAAAAATATTATTTTTGTATTAAACATCAAGAGGTACTATCCTTTTTACATCAAATTTCCTTTTAATACATGGAAATTCATATATTTTTATATTTATGAAAGTATATATATGTAATGAAGAAAAATAATTTATAAACAACAAAAAATACAAGATTTATATATTACTGTAATATATTTAAAACCTTTTTAATATTTAAACTGTAATTAATAAATTTAAAAAAATATATATTTCTCAAGACACCGAGGAGAGATCGCGTGAGGAACACCAGAAAAGGATAGATATGTGAGGTTGAGGATATTATAAGATGGAGCAGACAGCGAAAAAGGGACTGGTACGGTTATGTTCAAAGAATGGACACCACCAGACTTCCCTATATTACACTGCAAAATCAGCCTCATGGGACTCGTCCTCGTGGAAGACCTCCTAAAATATGGAAGGACGCTGGGAGTCTACCTCACAGGAGGAGCAACACTCTGGAGAACAGACCATATAGATCTACAACAAGGTAGAAGAAGAAGAATGTTTTTTGTAAGCGGAATTAATACGTTATCTTATTGTGAGTAAAATAATCTTCATTGCAGTTAATTATAATAATGGATTCTAATATATTAATTAATTTGTTACATTTTCTTACAATTTTATTTATTAATAAATTTGAAAGAATGGTAACTAAAAATAAATTATAGTTTTGTGACCCAAGGACCAATATTATTTCAAAATGGATTATTTTGAAGAGTGAATGTATATTAGAGTAACAAAATAATGATAAAATGAAGGATAAAACATATTAATATTTAAATGGCATTTAAAAAAATTAAATCTGTTTTTAGTAAAAAATAAAAGTACAAAGGTAAGTACATAGGTTCAAATCGGTACATGGCTATTATTTATATTACTACGACAGCTTTCATGCTAAACAAATTTATCTATGGAAGCATCTTAACCTCACTTTTTAGTGTCAAACAGGATATTAGTCGAGCGATTCGCTTGTCATTGAATTGTTTTTAATTTATATTTAAAATGCCTAAAGTTCGCAGAAGTCGTAAAGCTCCTCCAGATGGCTGGGAACTTATTGAACCTACACTTGAAGAATTGGAACAAAAAATGCGCGAGGGTATTTATTGAAAATAATGAATAAATATTTTTTCGGTTGGGGCCAAGTTTACATTTTTTAATAATGGATTTTTATTATTGTTTACAGCTGAAACAGAACCACACGAGGGGAAACGAAAGCAAGAATCTTTATGGCCGATATTTAAGATTCATTACCAAAAATCGCGGTACATTTACGATCTATTCTATCGCCGTAAAGCGATTAGCAGAGAACTGTATACTTTCTGCTTGAACGAGAAGATTGCGGACGGAAATCTGATCGCCAAATGGAAGAAGGTCGGCTATGAAAATTTGTGTTGTCTACGGTGCATCCAAACAAGGGATACCAATTTTGGGACCAACTGCATTTGTCGTGTGCCCAAGAGCAAACTAGAAGAAGGAAGAATAGTGGAGTGTGTCCACTGTGGCTGTCGAGGGTGCTCGGGTTGATTATTGACCACAATTCAATATATTATTTTGTCTATTATTATAAGACACTAATGTTATCATTTTCAATTGAGTATTCTTATTCATGAAGGGACATGAAGATCTCCAATTTTTAGAGGGGCATCGTTTGTGCTCTTGTGGCGTTTAACAATTGGGATAAGTTTAATTCAGCAATTTTTGCTCGGTTGTTTTTGATTCTAAAAATGTGCATTTGCATTAAAAAATTAATAAAACAGTTATTACTTACTTATTAGCTGTCTGTCGTTCACTGCTGAACGTAGGCCTCTCCCAAAGCACACCGCAGCTCCCCATCCATTCAGGTCCAGCGATCCTTATAACTTTGTGTGTCCAGCGAGCAGGACAGCATCCAACTCTACAGAATCCTGTTTGTGTTCTCCACTCCTGAACGCATCTCCCCTATCAGCCGTCGGTCCTCCGACAAATATGGGCAGCCCAATCCAGCTCGCCTTATCTAAAAAAAACGTATGACTTAAACAAATTAACCCATTCACTGCTAATCACCAACGTGGACCTTTCAAAACTTTAAGGCCCTATAGTGGTATCTTCTTATAGTGCCATGTCAGGTCCCCCGAGATTGGCAAACTCTGTAACGAATGCTTTCTTGTTTTTATCGTAGTTTACGTTAACATGTTTGTGATTACATTACCGCATTTTCAATCTTTTTATTATTAATTGAACAATGATGTAAAACTCCACATTAAATTATTAATATGAATAAAAATGTCTGTTTTAAAGAAGTTTTCTTATATTGAATGGAAATAATGCTTGCAAAGTGAAACGTCTAACAACCCATAAAATATAATAAAACATTAAAAAAATATGTTTTCATTCACATTACATTCCACTTAAGATAGTCAGGAGAGTAATGGATTCTGGTTAAGACTTGCATAATGAATTTATTGAAACCCAAATAGTTTTTATGCTTTTTGGTATTATTTAGATGGCTTTGATAGTTTTTTTACTCTTTTCAATGTGGGAGATCTTTATGCCTTGCCTGTAAAGATTAAATATTTTTTTCAAGAGTATAGTTGATAATTAAGGTGTATGTTTATCTACTGTATTACACATAAATTTTTACAATCCTTAAATTTTAATTGGGGTTTACGTCAAATGATCCATTATTTTATTTATTATACTTAAATAAAGATTTTTCTAATAAAATTTTGTATTTATTTAATCGCTTGAATTTTTATTTTTTCAAATATGTCAATCTTGAAACAATCTGAATGAGATACGAAGCCGCATGAATGCGTAAAATCACATTGGTATTCATTATACTTAAGAGTTTTGTATTTTCAATTAAAATTCCATTATAGATGTTATTTTTTAGAAGACTTATAAATAATAGCCTTCGCAATATGAACAACGTTTAGTGTAATTTCAAAAAAGCTCATGCTCAAAATATTTTTTGTCGCCGTTAACCCTCCCTTCCCTGTGATGGGTATCTTCTACACGTTGCTTCTAAAAACCATCAATATCCCTATAAATATAATAAATACAAGGTTAAGATTTTAGGTATTCCTCCATAATATATTTACGCATTGATTTAAAAAATAATATTAATAATAATCAGAATTTATCGGGTACATCGGAGGTATTTTGTGAAAATCGAAAACAAAGTCGCGTAAAACGCACGTTTTTATTTTAGCACCGTAAGGGAAAGGTTAAAGGCGCACTGCTATATAAATGGGAAGAAGAAGACTCCAGATGTTTATAAATAGGTATCCCCGCTCAACAGTCAAGATCCTTTGCTGTCAAACAGTGACGAATGCCATTCTCAGGGCCATGGCAGGCAAAAAGCCAATCGGAGAGCTAGATGCAAATGGTTGGTCACACCCGAGATGGAACCCAGTCTGCACTGATCGGGGCGCACTGGATTGGTCACTTATGGGCTGAAAGAGGAATAAAGTCATGAAAACTACCCCGTTCCTTCTTCACAAAAATGAGTTACGGTTTCTACACCTTTCGGGGACTAAATGTGCTTAAAGAATCGGAAAACTAGCAATGGACATTTTAAACTATCTATATTACTATCATGAATGATGACTATTGACGACATCCGTCGCAGAGTGGCTACAGCTATGATTGCCACAACAAGGTTCCAGGTTCGATTCCAGGCGATGACGACATGGTCCTCTGTCTTTGATCTTGTGTAGAATTCACGTGTCAATAAAATGGCGAAAGATTATACGAAGACAAAAGCTACCTATTACATGTCATGAGAATCAATATACTAGCAATACTCTTTACATTGATTTGGCTCGCACTGTAATGGTGTAAAGAACTTTTAACATAATATTAATAATGGTTAATTTTAGTTTTATTTGATAATAAAAAAGAAAGTAATTAAAAAAGGTTTATTCAACATTTGACTATTCATACATATTAAGTATCACAATGTATTTAAGAATACATAATATCAATTAACTTATAAACATTTTCACAAATTTGGCATCTTTTTTGCCAATTACTTTATTTAAAAAAAAAAAAAACTAAAAAGTAATCACCAAAATGGTAAAGTAACATTTTTATTATTCATCATTTTAAGTAAAATATAATAACTAATTAATTTACCACCTTCAATCACTTGATTAATATGAATGAAAACATCCGTCTTCTAGGAGTTTTATTATATTTTAGATGGAATGACACGTTTCACCCTTCTTAGGCATTATCAAATGCCTTGGAAGGGTGCAAAACATGTCATTCCATCTAAAATATAATAAAACTTCTAGAAGTCATTTTCATTTATATTAATTATTTAATAAGGAGTTTTACATCATTGTTCAAGAAACAATAAATATCTTTAATTACACTTGTGACTGAGTTTCATAACAGCAATCATAGCTTTTTATTAAATGTGGTTATAATATTTTAAATAATATTATTAGCAGTTGAATTACAACATATTTACTTAAGGTTAAAATACCATATTAATTATCACAATGGTAAGGAATATAACTTAAAATTAAATCATAAATGTGTTAATATACCCTTAATTATTAGTTATGTTTTAACTGGATGGTACATTTATATATTTGTTGAATTTTTGAGAATCAGTCTTGAATTCGGTAAATAAGTCTTAATAAAGAATTTGTACTTAATTACAATACTATTATTTAATCAGACTTTTCTCTTAAGATCATAAGTATATATTCTTCGATATCTTGTTTCTATTATAACAAAATGGCAACTTATTATTTAACAGAAGAATCATTTATTAATTAAGTATGATTGAGTTTATTATATTTTTAAATATTACGAAAAGTTGAATTATGGTAACGACTTGGAATTACGGTAACGGCTAGAACGACATAGTAATTATCCCAGACAGCTTAAAAAAATAAAACGAAAAACTTTATAAATAAAGTGTAAATTATTAAATACATTTTGATATATAGTTGAATATGATATAATAATGAATCATAATAAATGGGGTTCGTGAGTGAATTCAATATGGCAGAATAAATACTAATTAAAACTTATTTCTCTTTTTCTTTTTTTATACTTTGTATTAACAACACATTTAAAAAAAATTAAATTAGATAGACATGTTTCGGACAATCAGTCCTTCTTCGGTGATACATATTTAAAATATAAAATTGTTTACATGATCATCAGATGTTATAAAGATTTATTTTGGAACGTTTATTCTTTTGTTATAAATATTACAAATAATCAAATAAATTTAACGTCAAGTCCAATCTTTGATTTATTTCCTTTGTTGTAAGTAACCTGAACCCCAATAAGAAATTAAAATTATTATTTTAAAATTTAAATTGAATCATAATACTTATTATAACAAATGCATAAATGTACCAAAATAAATCTTTATAACATCTGTCAGATCATGTAAACAATTTTATATTTTAAATATGTATCTTTATAATATGTATCACTAAAGAAGACTAGTTGTCCGAAACATGTCTATCGAATTTTTTTTTTAAATGTTAGTGTTGTTTATACAAAGTATAAAAAAAGAAAAAGAGAAATAAAGCATCTACAACACAAAGTATGGCGAACATAGAAGAAATTAAAACTTAGCTAAAAGTGTATTTATTACAACAAAGGAGTTTTTTTTTAATAGTTTAAACCTTATGCTGGTCTACCACAGCATAGAGGAGCATCCCCAGGTGATGGATAGGGGAACCGCTATTGGATATGTGTACCAATCCTCTTGGCTATGTCTGTTAGACCCGCTGACAAATTATAGGTGCAGCCCTATCATATTAGGGGTTGTACTTCAGACTTGGTATCCGACCCCATAAAAAATCTACTACATACTATAAAAATCATCAAGGAGGCTAAAACTCTTCAAGAGTTGTATAGCCATCAGAAGTAAGTAGGTAATAGTTTAAATTATCTTTATATAAGTACCTACACATGGCAAAGACTTGAATTTTACAAGTATAAGGTATAATCATAAAAAAACCTTGTTCATTATTTTAATGAAAAAAAAATTATGTACGAGAGAACTGAAATAATATAAAAATTGTGAAGTGTATAGAGAAATATGGCATTGATGAACTTAAATAAACTATAAACTTGAGTCTACAGAAGTGCAACAAATATTTGTCTACAAACTTCACACATTTTATAACTGAAATTTAAATTAGAAATTATATTACGTATTCCGTTTTCTTGGACTTTTCCAACTCCTGTCCTAGAAGGATAATTAAATCTTTAAACACAAAACAGTTGAGATTTTTCCCCAACAGATGCAGTACAAACCAATCGCCGGGCCTGAAGCTGTGAACGATATGAACAATGTGATGTTTGGGGGCGAGCTTAGCCTGCGCCATGATGACGTAAGCCCTCAAGCACGGGCAAAGCAGAATCAGAATCCTGTAGATTACCGCGGCCCCGGAGAGAATGGCTAAGAAAAGCAGCCAAAACCACATGAAGGCGAATATCTTCTGATTGATAATGTTCACCGGTAGCACGCACAGGAGATCGATCTTCTGGATAGAGCCGGAGTGGCCGTAGGAAGTGAAGAGGCATGTGGTGACTTTGGGGAAGACCTTATCCATGGGGTTTACGATTTTGGAATTCAACGGATGGTGGTAGAATGAGGCTACAGCTGCCCCGTATCCAATGAACATACCTCCCAAGAATTTGTTTAGTAGAAATATTTGGACTATCTGAAAAAAATCAATGCAATGCAAGTTAATAATAATTTAATTAAAAATTTATTATTTATATTTAAAATAAAAACACTGCATTTCGTTTTTCACCACTACGAGGTTATTTTAATTGCAGACTAGTTTCGCTTGTACCCAAGTTTCCTCAGGGTTTCGTAATAACAGAACAACAACACAGATTTACATGTATATATAGTAGATAGAAAGAGAGGGAGGAGGGATAAAACAGGGACAGGTATATTCGAAAAGTGTTTACCTCCAGAAATACCACATTTCTAAGAAATTACCCGGAATGCGAGTGAAAGTAGATCAAAAAGATAATAAGGCATGTCAAGTTACAGAAATTATTGGATTTTTTTTTGTTGATACATTGTAGGCGTTAAAACTGTGAACTTAATTTTTTTTTTTTTAATCTTCTTTTAGACTTCTGGTCTATTCCTGTAGTCAGGCTGGTCTCTCATGGGAAGTTGACTACCAAACATACTTAGCACATCCTAACCGCAGTACGACACCTCTCATCAACTGCACGACCTGGATGTCGGCGCCTAACTCACTTGGCACATCGTAACCGCAGTACGTCACCTCTCGTCAACTGCACGACCTGGGACTGATTTTCCCTAACCGCAGTTCTCTCCGCTTCATATCATCATTGAGCAGCAACAGTGCGAAAAGGAGCCTGCAGCGCCTAACTAACCTGGCCCTGCCCTCGGCAGTAGTCATTGCCACCTCAACAGACAGCAACGTGCCTGACTCTGAAGACCGGCTTTACTCAACTACTGAACCACTGCATGACCTGGATGGCAGCGCCTAACTTACTTGGCCCCATCCTAACCGCAGTCATCGCTACTTTCCTGTTCTAAAGATAGGCACCAGCACAGGGAAAAGTTCCCCATCGCATCACCAGACCATCATGAGGAATTTGAAAAGTGCAAATGCATGTCATTTTCATAAACTATAATAAAACTTCTAGAAAACAGACATTTTTATTCATATTATTTATTTAATATGGACTCTTAACATTCTTTTTCAACAACAACAACAACAACAAACCATCACACCGTTTCTCCGCAGGGGTAGGCAGAGAGAATGGACCGCCACACTACTCTATCCTGGCAAACCTCTCTAGCTTCCTCCACATTCATACGAGTCATACACGCACGTCGATTCCTCCGACTTCTAACATGTCCAACCTTTAAAATTTGATTAATTTGGTCATGCCATGTTTTCCTCGGTCTGCCTCGACTTCGTACCCCATTTACATCATTAACGTATACTTTCTTAACCATTCTTTCTCCATCCATGCGTTCCATATGTCCGAACCAACGCAGCAATCCTTTCATAATTTTGTTCATAATACCTTCTTCCGCTCTACATTCCTTTCTTATATCAGCATTTGAGATTCTGTCGTATATCGTTCTACCACACATACGTCTTAGGGACCTCATCTCTACCGCATTTATTCTACTCTCATCCTTCTTTTGCCAGTTCCATGCTTCGCTTCCATACATTAAGGTTGGGACCAGAACTCCATTGTGAACGGCCGTTTTCGCTTTCATTGATAAATAGTTTTTTCCAATAACTATTTTTAAAGCTCTTTTTCAAGAAACAATAAATTCACATTTTGTGTTTCATCGTTATATCAACAGATGTCACTATATACATAATATTTTAAATCTTCAAAACATCTATCTTAAATACATAATGAAAATAATATTAAATAAGTGAATAGCAGGTAGCAGAATAAAGGAGTGAAATGGGCTGATGGAGAAAAAACGGTTAAAATATACTCACAACATTGCAAAAGTTCAGTAATTCACAAAAGAAAAACTGTAAGGCAAGTAGGTTACGGGTGTAAAGGCTTGTATCGATGAGATGTTTCACAAGTTCTTTCTGCCGTTTCTCGTCCCACTCCGTTGGCATCACCGGGGAATCTGAAAACATTTAATAAAACTAAATACGCAATCATCATGCTTAACCCCAATTGTGCGGCTTCATTTGCAGTGAAAAAATAAAATCAAACTGTGTTTAGCTTCATTTACAGCTCAAACAGATAGTTTTAATTTATCATAATATTATGTACAGATACCGAAAGAGATAAACGGATACTTGATGCTTTTGAGATGTGTTCCTATAGAAGACTATTAGGAATTTCCTGGAGAGACCACATCACAAATGAGAAGATTCTCCAAAGAATCGAAGGAGGAAGGCACCTGCTCAGGACCTTGTCCGAAAGGCGTGCAAAATGGATCGGCCATGTAATACGACAAGGCCTCTGGCATGCCATAATGGAGGGTATGACCGAGGGGACAAACTCTAGGGGACGCCCACGCCGAGAGTACCTGGAGGACCTGTTGGTGGACGTGCGCTGCTCATCATATGCAGATTTCAAAAGAGCCGCACAAGACAGGGAAGAATAGAAGAGAAGAATAGAGGAATTTGCTGCAAACCAATCCCAGGATTGAAACCAGAGAAA
Source organism: Lepidostoma basale (assembly GCA_022606425.2). Lineage (NCBI taxonomy): Eukaryota > Metazoa > Arthropoda > Insecta > Trichoptera > Lepidostomatidae > Lepidostoma > Lepidostoma basale. The sequence continues at coordinate 487,582 of JAHDVF020000792.1, read as the reverse complement.
GATGTACAATTTAGAAGTAAGAAACTAAGGTACAAAGGTTTATGAGATACATTCAAATATGAGCTGCAAATGTAGTCTGCCGCAGTTCAAAATAACTCTTTTCTGGATTGCAAATGTAACCAGCTGCATTGTTAGTGTTAACCATATTTTTCCAACGGGTTAACATGTCGAGTACTGATGCCGCATATTTGTGTCAAAGTATAGTTATATGTGCATTTAAAATTCAATAATTCATCATTCTGCAACACACAAGTCTAAGGGACCTCATCTCTACCACATTTATTTTGCTCATCCTTCTTCTACCCATTCCACCCTTCACTTCCATACATAAGGGTTGGAACCAGAATTCTATCGTGAATGGCAATTATTGTTTTCAACAACTAATTTAACCGCCCTACTTACTTTCCAAGAAAAATCCAATTTTATTTTTATAACTGTTAATGAAAAAAACTTTGTTTTTATATCACAATTGTATTTATTTTACTACAGCTGTTTCATCAACCAATGTTGACATCATCAGGTGTTACAATAAAATATCAAATTATTCATCATTTGAGGACTTTAATAGGTGAAAACAGATGTTAAGATAATAGATATTGCAGTAAGATTTGATATGTTATTGTAACACCTGATGATGTCAACATTGGTTGATGAAACAGCTGTTGTAAAATAAATACAATTGTGATATAAAAAACAAAGTTTTTTCATTAACAGTTATAAAATGTTAAAGTATCATAGTGTTTCGGCCAAAACAATGGACTAATTTTATTTTTATTAATTGTATATTAATTTTATTTTTTTAAATTACGAAAAGTCAAAAACATGTTAAACTATCATACTTATGAAGACTTGTACTCAAGTGTTGTTGGCACACGCATGTATCCCTAACGGTTTGTACATTTTAAGTACATTATTTATTCTCAAGCGCGTACGTGATACAGATAGCGCAGAATGGTACAGTCACAAGTGTGCGTATTAAGTAAGTTCACATGCTTAGGGCGGTTAAAGCTCTATTATCTTTGTTACCCGCAAAAACCTTTCTTTTGACGTCAGTCTGTTGAGCCATCTGCTGTAAATATGGTACCTAATTACACAAATTCAAAAACACTCTTTCCAATTTAAGTATACTCAATATTGAGATGGTGTCTTTACTTAGGTGCTTGGTTAAACACGTGATTTTTCCGCCCTCCCAAAGTTTCCAGAGAACATGTGGCATAGAGAAAAGCACGGCTTGGAGTGGCAGCATCAGACACACCCACTGATAGTACAGGTGGTGGATCTCTTCATCACCTTCTTGTCGAGCACCTACTCCAAAGTGTGCCATGCTCTTGCCCTCCGTGCCTGCAAGAAATTACATGCAATCACATATGTTTTCATTTATTAAAGTCCTCAACCATATTATCACGTTGCTCTATTAAATTACTTAATTTTTTGTGGCTGCAACCACCGCAATGATTTAGGCTTTAATTAATGGGATATAATATTAAAACAGATATTAAAAACTGGTACGTATCATGCCTTTCTACCAAAGTCCAATTCATACTAGACATAATGAATAAATCAATTAATAAAAAAATCCATAATACATATTTAGTTTTATTCCACAAGATTTTTAACTTTGATCGGTTTCAGCAGTCATTATCATCTTTTCAAACCAAAAAACTTTTCAACCAAATTCAAACCGAAATCGGAAGCTGAAATTCAAGTGAATTTTATTTTTATTTCCATTACCAACACTAATATGCTTGAAATATTATCAAGTTGTAACAGAAGTAAACCAAAACCGACAATCAACATAAAATAATTGGATAAATGAGATATTTTTCTAAACAAAGTCTATGTTGGAATAATGTTTTAGTGGGTAGGTAGAAACCACGAAAATTGTACGATTTAACATATTTCAGTTACTTTATTGGACATAACTTTTTGTGAAGAAAGAGAGAAACTGTTATCTTCTACATTGAAATACAATTGTTCAAAATGTTGAGAACAAATTATTGCACGTACCTGCGAGGTGCTTCACTGCAGTGTGAGTTCCGAAAATCCAACAAAAGTTATTCAAGGCATCTTTTTGTTTCTCATTGTCACCTATGCAGTGAATTGGTTCCCCAAAAAACTGTTTACTGCTAACAATTAGCGTAAAGATTGATAATATACTAAAAGTGATTCTATAATGTAACTTAAATATATTGTTGTCAAAGCTAACACTGTCGGATTTCCAACCTTCTAAAGGGGTAAAGACTCCCACCAATCTCGAAAATTTGGTCATGTTGTTACCCTCGAAACAGACATATGTGGACAACTAAAATAATATATTAAATGTTTTACAGTAGACACTAAATACGCAAATAAAATTCAGCACCCAACGGACACAAACGTACGAAGTTCACTTTTGCAAGTTCACAAGTCGCGAAAACTCCCAGTGTTGCTTGTGTGTCCCCAATTAAAAAATAAACGAATAGCACTGCAGTATTTACCTTTTATTATTTAAGGAAATTATTGACAACGTGATAATATATTTAAAAAAAAACAGCTTGTGTAATGTACTGTATTTATTTATTAAAAAGACTTATTTTATTTAATGGAGATTAATTATTTAATCAAAGCATTATTTTTTATGCGTATATCTTAAATATTTAGATTTATTGAATTAATCGCAATAAAAATCTATTATAAGTACAAAATCCAATGTCGACTTAAAATTAATGAAGTGGGTGGACATTTCTAGCTTTAAGTCCCAACCATAAACCGAATTTAGGATGCATGTTGAAAGTATCTGTAGCCAAAGTAAATGGTATTGTGGTTTTCTTTGTTACGATTACATCGAAATGTGCCGATATGTGAAACCATAGCGCTTTCGCCTCCATTAAAGCAAATCTTGCCCCTGAAAATATATATTTTTAAGAAATCCATTTTAAAATCAAGTAAAAAAACATTTTCGGTATAAACATTAACACGTATAACATTTTTTGATTTCTTTGATTAACTCTCAATATGCTAGTTTGTTTTAATCGATTAAAATTGATTAAGAACAAGAATGCAATTCATAAACAAAAAACAGCATTTATTTGTATTGTTTTTTTGTGAATAGTCGTAATTCGTATTCCGTGAATAAAATTTTAATCTAGGTACCAAACAAAGTTGTGGCTTTATGAAACAATTTATTTATAATTATTCAAGTTACTAAAAGTAGAAATTTTTATTTTAAATTATACTTATTTAATAAATCTGTTGATCTATCACAAAACACACTAAAATATATATATGTTTTCTTACCGATGCATAATCGTGGGCCAACGCCAAATGGAATATACGTAAATGGTTTGATCAATGATTTATTTTCATCTGAAAATCTTTCTGGGTCGAATTTTTCTGGATCTGGGAAATAATCCGGATTGTGGTGTATAGCGAAAATAGGAATTATGCATTCGTCGCCAACTCCCATCTAAAACAAACAATATTTTTGTGAAAATTACATATTGGAATCATATTGAAATCTAATGAGATTTAACCAATAAGCCAACCAGAAGTCACCAGATGGCAGCTAGCTGCCGAAACCGGTCGATGACACAAACATCAGGGGATTTAAACTAAATATATTATACATTTTAAAGATATTTAACCAACCACAACAAGACACAAAAATAACTGTTTTTTCTATTGATATTCTCAAATTTATTTACGTAAATATGTTTTTAGGCACAATGTTTTAAGTTCATATTTCGATTATTTTCTTTTAACGCTCAAAACATTATTTTCAGTGAAATATTGATGAACTTATGCAAGCTGAACCCATAAAAAACTATAAAGATTTTAGGCGTTATTGAATAAAATTGCTTATCTTATTTTCCAATATGATTTTTAGGAATTTGAATTGAGTATGAAAAATATTATATTAAATAATATTGTAAATTAAACGTCAAAGTGAAATCTTTTTACATTAAAAAAATATGTATGATGAAAAATATTATTAACTATTACTCACATGCAGTGTTCGTGTAGATGAATTATTCTGGGGTGGTAGTGTGTAAGGTTTCACACATACTCTTTCCAGTAGCCCATCTGGCGGCCAAAGTCTAAGTGTCTCTGGAAAATCATAATTATAATAGAAAATTCGAGAACCATTTTCAAAATACAGCAGTAATGATAATATTTACGATTATAGAATTATAAATCATGTATGATTTATCCCTTCTTGTTTATCATTAAAAAAATACGTGTGCGGCCTCCTTAAAATTAATCGATTGATTCCGTTTTTATTTGAATTATTTTGGAACTTTTCACAGCTTATTGATGTTGCCAGGGTTAAGTACCTTATTAATTATTTGTCTATTGTGATGTTTTTTATGGATGGTTATTTAAAAATATTTTTATGGCGGTCTGTGATCGTAGTTGAAGTTTGAATTTGAAGTGGCTTGGCAGTGTGACGATTGTATACAAAATGTATTCATGTATAATAAAATAAAAGGTTTTTCTTATATTCCGCATAGCATTCGTTCACCTTATTTAAGGCAAGTAATCTCTTTTTAAATCAAGTATATTTGAATCTAATGTCGTATCATATAAATTGAGGTGTTTTATTTTGCAACAGAAAAATTGTGAACGTTTCATTTGTTTTATAACTTCCAGTCAGCTCAAATTGCTATCTAAGATTTACACTTAGGATTTATTGCATAATTTAGGCGTACGCTCGGTATAGATTGAGAATTATTTTTGACGTTAATAAGGAGATTGTTTTTAGATTTACTTTCGTTGTACCTGAAATCACCATGTCGATGTATTTCATGTTCGAGAGATCGGCGTAGGATGGTTGTCCGTTGGTCCTCGTGTATACCTCATCTATTTCTTCCTGGAGTTTCTTCTGAACATCTGGATTCCTTGCCAACTCGTATGCTATGAAACACAGCATGGACGATGGTGTGCCGAATCCAGCTATCATAAATGCCACCGCTTGTGCAGTTATTTCGTCATCAGACCATTCTGGGGAAAAACATATTTATCTGAAATCTTAATGTTGTTAATTGAATTTTATTAGTAGAAGTTAATCGTGAATAACGAAAAAAATAATTTATAATCTTTTTATAAGGATTAATTGTATCTCAATAGAGACGAATATGTAAATTATTTTCTGGGAACAGAATATGGTGGTCGAGGCGCTTACAGGACTTATGACCTGTCATTGGTTGGGTTAAGCGATCGCTTCATGTTTAATAACATTCCCCATTCCACCCTTCTTACGACCACCACGTCTGACAATTTTTTGAAGATGTACTCGTATATATGCCAATGTTGCAGAACACTTTACATTTTTTAGTTCAATCTACACTAGCGTCATCCATTAAGATTGGGTGTAAGCATTAAGCAGAAAGTCTTAAAATCTTTATATGTGTACTCGTATATATAATTCTTCTCTACGGGCGTATGTAGTTGAACTCCTCCTAAACGCCTAGACCGATTTTAATGATTTTTTGTGCGTGTTTGAGTTGGTCCCTGGATGGTTTAGATTCACAATTGGACCCGGTGGATAGCGATATATTCTGGTTCTAGGAAAAAATATATTCGTTCGGGCGGGACAACGTCTGTCGGGTCCGCTTGTATTATATTATAATCAGTGGCGTGCCTAGGATCAACCAGTAAGGCAAGCCGTCTGACTTTTTTGTGTTATAATATTAGTAGAGGGTCACAATAATGTATTTTTCCGGATTAAAATAGTTTTATCTTTCTAAATTAATTGCGTAAATTAATTTATTTTAAATATCATTTTAGGCGCATTTTAAATCTATACAAAAAATAATTTTCTGCGTCATCAAACTCATGTTCTTGTTTAATATAATAACGTATTTACAAATACAAGAAGAAATATAATTAATAAGAAATAAGCTGTAAATAGACAATAATAATAAATTTGTTAACACCGAAATATGAATTATAAATTAATGTTCGTAAATAAATTACATGATCTTTATTCTCATAACGTAAATAACAGATAACATTCTGACAATAGAAATGAAGTTCGTGACACATCGAATAGTAACATACTTCAGAGTGATAAACCCCGGCTTTAAATCCATACAAAAAATGTAAATATCTTTTGGTATACTCGTATATGTATATGCATAGCTATATGATTACAAGCCAAAAATACATAAGTGCGACAAAGACCCTTGTACATTTTGCAAGCCTAATATGAAGCCCAGTGAAAACATGAAACAAAACATATGGACGTAGATTTCGCGGGCATCTCACCTACGATACGTATGAGTGAAATAAAATACGGCGTCTATGAGTGAAACAAAACATACAGTTAGATAATTTCTGCGCATGTCAGCGGAGTCATTTGCAACGCCACGAATCAAATCGCTTTAACTCGTGCGAAAATTCAAAATAGTATTTTATTCGTAGACGGCCCAAACGCGCAAAAACATCGTTTTATTATATATTTTTTAAACCAAGCCCGGCTTTTCGGCTTGTATGAAAGTACCGCCACTGATTATAATTATAAAATTAGGTTTATTCGGTTTCGGCAGCTCGCTGCCATCATCTTTCAATCAGAAGATGGCAGCGTGCTGCTTTATTATTCGCCAGAGAAAATTTACACGCTTCTCAGTAAAAGAGTTTCATCTGCTTCAGATGGAACCCTTTTATTCCAAGATACACACCCGAACCTGTCGACCTTCGTGGCAGAGTGGTAAGAGCTCTGACTTCCATACCGAAGGTCCCGGGTTCGATTCCCGGCAATGGCAGTGTGATTGTCACACTGTCTTTAGTCTGGTGTAGAATTCTCGTGACAATAAAATGGCGATAGATTGGGCTACCTATCACATGCCATAAGAATCAATATAATAGCTCAAATAAATTGTATACAGTAATTGGGCTCAAACGACCTGTTGCATGGAAGAAAAAAAAATGAAAATTGAAATTGAAACCAACAAAACTTTGACTTCATTTTTCTCAGCTTTTTACTTTTGACAGTTGTAACCTTCTTACTCTAAGATGACGAATTATAGATTATAATACAATTTTCGGGCATAAATATGTTTGGTATCAATATAAAATGTCACCTCTCTTGACAACTTCTGGCTTGGTTACCCCGCTCACACCCTGCACGTTAGAGAAGCGGCTGTCGTCTCCCTGCGTGTGATCCGTGTCGTACTGCAGCGCCCCCTTCTTGGCCTGCATCAGCAGCTGGACCATGTCGGGGCGAGACACGCCGGAGCTCTCCCGGGAGGCGATGGTCTGGTGCACCAGCTTGCGGTAGTATGCGGCCACGTCCGAGGGGAACAGCGCCAACTTAAAGAACTACGTAAACAAATTTCACATTTGATAGCAATCTCTTACTTGATCTGAGAATTTTATGATCACTAATAAATCTTCAAAATATTAATGATGTTACTTGAAATGTGGCTTCACCGAAGAATGTTCAGGATCCCATGGACAGACAGAGTGACCAGTGGCGGTACTCCCATAGAAGCCCAGAAGCCCGGCTTGCGTAAGAATATAATAATCAAAACCTCTTCTGGCTTACAGAGGTTCAGCTCTTGTGGCTATTTCTCTAACGTCTGATAGGAACATAATTGTAAGGTGATTTGGTGGGTTGTTGGTTTATGCGGGGGCATGATTACTTAGATTTGGGGGTTTCGATGAAAAAAATTCTTATGCAAGCCGGGCTTCTGGGCTTCTATGGGAGTACCGCCACTGAGAGTGACGAACACAGAAGTCCTGAATCGTGCAGGAGTAAATAGAGAGCTACATACATACATATTATAAAGGTATTTTTTTATTATTATTTTCATAAAACTAACTAACTAACCATTACGCCGTATCCTCGAAGGGGTAGGCAGAAATAATGGACTGCCACACTTTTCTTTCCTGACATATTTCTCTCGCTTCCTCAACATTCGTACATCGCGTCACGAACGCGCGTCGATTTCTCTGACTCCTCACATGGCAGACATTCAATATTTTATTTATTTGATCGTGCCACGTTTTCCTCGGTCTTCCTCTATTTCTGGTTCCATTTACATCGTTAACATATAATTTTTTACCATTCTTTCTTCATTCATTCTTTCCATATGTCCAAACCATTATTATTTTCATAACTAAAAAAACTAACTAACCATCACGCCGTCTCCCTAATTAATATCTAATAATGTCACTTCTTTTGGGGGTGAAGACAAATCTTTAATTGTGAATCCTCATGAATCCTCATAATCTTCATAAAAAATAACAAAACGATAATTGTGATTTGTGAAAATCGGTTTTTGAATTTGCTGAAACGCAAAGCCACTTTGCATTTTTCTCAGATGACCAAATTTTAAGACTTGTAACTTGGAATTTTGCACTTTACTTTGATGTAAATGGTTTAATCATGTTACTTAAAATGGATTAATCGTTGTTTTTTCTCCTCAATACAAAACTATTAAGATAAACTAGTTACACTGAGGACGATAGCAGGCAAGACACAGAGATCGCGTGAGTAACACCAGAATAAGAGAGATATGTGAGGTTGAGGATATCATAAGATGGTGCAGACAGCGAAAAAGGGACTGGTACGGTCATGTTCAAAGAATGGACACCACCAGACTCCCCTATATTGCATTGCGTAATCAGCCTCATGGGACTCGTCCTCGCGGAAGACCTCCTAAAATATGGAAGGGCAGCTGGGAATCTACCTCACAAGAGGAACAACACTCTGGAGAACAGACCACATAGGTCTACAACAAGGTAGAAGAAGAAGTTTGATTTGTATGTACATCACTGCCCACTGTAGGGTTAAAATAAAATAAATAAAAACTGGGGGGTTATATCCCATTAATTTTGTAAAACTATTCTACCTAATAGCTTACCTTCATCACACTGGGGCAGATGGCATACCCTTGGAACTTGAGGAACTGCCAACCGCTGAAGTTGGTGGCTTTCTCGCCCATGATGAAGAATTCGTTGGTCCTATCTTCGAAGGAGTTAATCTTGAAACCAAATGCCGTGGAGGCGATCACGTCGTTTGTGTATCTGGTCAACATATCCTTAATCTCTATTTCCAGGACATCGCCGCCTATTAACAAAGTACTCAAATTATCAACGAAAGTAAACGGATTGAGTACGGGTTAATTCTATATTTCATAAGGGCATGACTTTTGCCTGCGTGCTGCAGTTTCCTTGGCTGGCTAGTAGTCCAAGATGCTAATCAGAAACTCTAAACTGCGCATTTATAAAACCATCATCAGGCCAGTGGTGACATGGTTTTGAGTCGTGGACAATGACTTAAAGAACACCGAAGAATCTACTGGTTTGATAATAGTATCCTAGAAATGATCCTGGAACCCAGACCTGGTAGTTGCAGCGGAAACTTGGAGGCATAGGAGCGACCAAGAGATCTATACGATGACCCAGCAGCCCCTTATAACGAGCACCGTGAGAGAAAGCCGCCTAGCATGGATTGAGCACGTATGCCGAGCCGGTGACCAAAGCAATTAAGACACTGTACGCGTCAAGACCAGACGGAGTAAGACCTTTAGTAAGACCTAGACCTTTACCATAGAGTTATATGACCCTTAGATCGTTGCATATGATATTTTAAATAAAAACCCAGGTGGCGATAACGTTTAAAACTAGGACTCCTTGGTTGAGTAAAAGGTGTTCTGTTACATAGTCTAATATTAAACTGTCAAGTAAAACACATTAATCAATGTTCTTCTTCTTTCGGTGTCATGTCAGACCCCCCGACGTTGACTATAATTTGAGAGTAGGTAGATCTGCTCCTGGTTGCTCGAAACATCTAATATTAAATGTTAATTTATTTTAAATAAAAGCAAACGAAGCGGTTTAATCGCGACCTGGCTATGCCTAGCGAATATGAACTAAATTTTTTTCTCGGAGCTCGATTATTAAGGTCTATATTCGCCTGTACTACGAAAATTATCACTTAATTTATTAATTTATAAAGTTAATTAGAGCTCGATTCGTAACAAATGTATGCCTATAACCACCGCCGGGTTCCATTTAATCAATTCAGAAAGAATCAGGAGGATCTTTTACGGATTTATCGAGTAAAAGGTCTTCACAATAACACACTTTCGCTTTTATTTATATAGAAGATAGAAGATATGATCTCACCCTCTAACTGTGTAATGCTTTTGGAGATGAAATCCCTAGTTTGTAGGGCACAGTCCACTACCAGTGGAAATATACTCTTCATCTTGGAGCTGGTGTAGGCTGGACTCAAGGCTGATCTCATGTCTCTCCACTTTTGACCTTATCAACAAAACACATTTTTAATTTTATATTAATAGTGAATTTATTGTTTATTAACAGAAATATGAGTATTGCTTACTTACCTCGCAAGAAGAACATGTTACACCCCAATAGAGGCTCAGCTTCTTCGTCCAAGAACACTTTGTGGTCGACAAAGTGATCGAAATCTTTCACGCCGATCTGCTTGATGAGATCCAAGTCCAGAAACATGACCGCAGGCGTAAAGTATGCGAAAAACCCAGTGTACCTAGAAATAACGAAATCAATGATCATGGTTATACTTCCATTTCATGTTTTTTTTGGTCCACTCCTATCGGAGGTTAGACAATATCATGGGTATTTTTACTTTGGATGCAGCAGCTCTAAACAAATATGTTGTAATGCAACTGAACCGTTCTTGAAGGTTTTTTTATGCTAGATTTTATTATTCTCCCGACACTTCGTTTTTCTTAAATTTTACATTGAATAATCAATTGCAATGGGATTCAATTGCTAGTAGGAGCCGCAGTGATTTACATCTGTGCTGTAGGATGTAAGTCTATAAAATACTGCGCAACGCTCTCTTGCATAACACCAGGTCTGCTGGTCCTACTCGTTAGTGTCCCCGTCACGAACCCCGGGCAATGTGGCTTCACTCTGGCAGAGGAGTCTTAGCAGGTAACGAGAGGATGGAAGGCGAGTTTCTGGCGCCTCAAAACCAGATCACCGTAGCTAAAGGAAGGTAACCCCAACAGAAAATACACCAGAGAAGGCAACGGGAAACCGCTCTGGTTATATATTTTCCCAGGAAATCACTATGGAGAGATCTCTTGGCTGCGCAATGTCCGGACAACGCAGGATAGGGAAGAGTTTACTAGAGTGATCGCCAACGTCGGGGGTACCTGACAGGGCACTTTAAGAAGAAGAAGAATCAATTGCAGCACTTTGTACAATAATTCTCGTTTCTCTTAACGTGCCTTAAAGTATTTCCAGAACCTTCTTATTAACTCATAAGTTACTCGATTTCCCTTAAATAATACAAAACTGTGACTAAACCGGAACTTAAGTTCCGCCTCGGTTAAAGTGTGGCAGTCCATTCTTTCTGCCTACCCCTTCGGGGAGACGGCGTGATGGTTAGTTAGTTGGTTAGTTATTTTTTCCCACATTAAAACATTCACAAAATACAAAAATGTTCTCATTTTGTTTTCTACACTACTGTCATACAACAATAATCGGAACAAAATTCAAAATAATCCAGAATCATTTTCGGGCATTTGTACTCGTATCTTATGTATTTCGAATTTTTCTAATTACTTTCGGAGTGAATCGAAAAATTCCTCTCTCGCTCTCTTGTATTCAAACTATTCTCGTATTCTTTCTTTGATGGATTTTTGCCCATTTGTATTATGATATGGAGTTTTATATCACTATTCAAGAAACATTAAATTTCCTTTTTTTTAAATTTTGGTGTTCATTTTTGAATTTGAAAAAAAAACTGACACAACTCTTGTGTAACACTATAGGTAGGTAGGTACTTGTGAAAAATAATTGGCAGGTCGTCTAATGTAATAGGTAGGTACTTGTGGAAAATAATAGGTAGGTCGTCTAATATAATAGGTAGGTTGCCTAATTTAATAGGTAGGTACTCGTGAAAAATTACTCTCTAGAAATGTTTTCGCTTTACCTCTGTCCGTAGTTTTCGTTGTAGACTTTGTACAGAGTGTGCACCAGGTGTTCTTTGTTGAAAAACACTTCCTTCATGTGACCGAAGAACGGGAGGGGTTGGCGCTGTATTTTGATGCCTCTCCTCACGAAATAGGCGTTTCTCCATACTGCCAGGATGAACGCCAGAATAATTATAAACGCTACCAGAAGCAGCCAGTCCGCGCATGAGAACGCCATTTCTCTAAAAAATAAAAAAATAATCGCTCATTTTATTAATCTGTAGTATTTTATCATAAATTAAAAACCGGTTTATTCACATTCGCACATTGATTGCTATGATGATCGTTGGTGACAAACACTGATTCATTCAAATAACTTATTATTATTATTAGTAAAGTTATGGTATTTAAGACCGGTAGTCACCTACGGCTGTGAGATTTATAAGACCGGTAGTCACCTACGGCTGTGAGAAGACTATCATAAGAGCGGTAGTCACCTACGGCTGTGAGACATGGTCTCTAATGCAGAGAGAGGAAGGCAGGCTGCCAGTTTTTGAGAGGAAAATACTGAGAATTTTTTTGGACCCACGCTGGAGAATGGGACTTACAGAATAAAAAGAAACCTTGAGCTTGAAGTACTGATTAACCAGGAATCAGTAGTGAGATTCTGTAAGCCCCAACCCCTACGGTGGGCTGGCCATGTGGAAAGAATGCCAGAGGGTAGAACACCACAAATTATATCCAGATGGGTGCCCCGCGAAAAGAGACCAAGAGACAGACCGAGGAAAAGATGGACGGATTGCGTGGAAGAAGATTGGGAGATAATGGAAGGAGCTGGGGAATGGAGAGAGATGGCCAGGGACAGAAGTCAGTGGAGTACCGTTGTGGAGGAGGCCAAGTCCCACACCGGGAAGTAGCGCCGAGAAATGATGAATGATGATAAATGAATGTTGTGGTATTTAAAAAAGAAGAATGCTAGATAGATTGTGACGTAGGTAGATACAAATGGTGAGAAATTGGAGCAAGTTACTGAATTTATTCATCTGAAATGGAAAAATGGACAAAGATATCGAAAGAAGGGTTGAAGCTGGAAACAAAATAAATGGTGGACCCAAAGTCATTACTGCAAATATAAATATATCGACTGAAACAAAGATGGCAGTGCACAATTGAGTTCCAGTGCCGACTCTCGTGTATGGAAGTGGAGAAGTTGGCAGAAGAAAGATGGAAGTAAGATAAATGCTGTAAAAATGAGGTCCCTAAGAAGAATGTGCAAAAAAAATATGATAGAATACCTAATGATGAAGTAAGAAATGAATGCAAGCCGGATGAATGCGTCCTAAATAAAATTAAGAAAGGGTCGCTGGATGGTTTGGACATATGGAACGAATGAATGAGAGAAGAATGTCAAAAAGATTTACATTTACAAGTAGTATGAATGAAAACAAAAAGTCGAGGAATGCCAAGGAAGACATGCTGGACCAAATTTATCAAGTACTGAAAGGTGGCCATGTTCGCAGTAGGAACAATCGATGAGCATGCGTGTCTCGGTGTGTGAATGTAGAAGAGTCGCAAGAGTTGTATGTCAGGATAGAAAAGTGCTGCGGTCCATCCTCTCTGGAGAAACGGCTAGTTAGTTAGTTAATGTGTTATTTATTTATTTTGATATTGACGGAATTGATTCCATTGACGGAATTGACGATAGCAGGCAAGACACTGAGGGATCGCGTGAGGAACACCAGAACAATAGAGATGTGTGACGTTGAGGGTATTATAATATGGAGCAGACAGCGAAAAAGGCACTGGTACGGTCTTGTTCAAATAATGGACACCACAAGACTCCCCTATATTGCATTGCATAATCAGCCTCATGGGACCCGTCTCGTGGAAGACCTCCTAAAATATGGAAGGACAGTTGGGAGTCTACCTCACAGGAGGAGCAACACTCTGGAGAACAGACCACATAGGTCTACAACAAGGAAAAAGAAGAAGATTCCATTACATTTTTTGTTGATACGGATAATTGACATAAATCTAAGAACATTTTAATACAGCAACAGTAAAAATTAAGCCTTAGACCATATTAGAGTTAAGTATATTTAAATCATTAGAGAAGGAAGGATTAATTTAGCGACGTATTTCTTTATATTATCGTCACCTGAGAGTAAAAAGGTTCCAACTGTCAAAAGTAAAAAGCTGAGAAAAATGAAGTCAAAGTTTTGTTGGTTTCAGGTGTGTCCTTGTAATAAAAGGGTTCCATCTGAAGCAGATGAAACTCTTTTACCGAGAAGCGTGTAAATTTTCTGGCGACAGTTGGAATAATAAAGTTCTAAGTGTAAATGAATCCTTCAGTGAATCGTGTGTTTTGAATGATCAGATTCTTTTCGTAACATCAAAATGACGATACTATTACATGTTTTTTTTAATTGTACGTACGAGTATATTATATAAGGTTAAGGTGACGATATTGTGGTAAGAAACAAGTAGTGACAACAAAAAGTATAAATTTGAACTGGTTTACAGAATTGGCGGAGGTCGATACTTTTTAAGATCAGACAAAAAAGAATTTTATTATTAGTGTTATCACTTTTTTTTGTATTTTTAGAAATGATTTTTTTTACGTAACGACTTTGATAATGAACTTCAAGAGCTGAATGTCATCTGATAACTCGATATTTGTTCGGTGATACTCACTTACAAGACAATTGCTCGCGCAATAAACACAAAACAAACAGTCACTGCGTCCGCCTCGACGCTCTGTCGGCTGTAACGTCGTGACGGCGATGGTGTTGAAGGTTGTGCCTTGTTCAATGCTCGTCCAGTACCAACAGACGTTCCGTTTCCCAAGTTGCCGAGAGATCGACTCGTTATCAGTGCTTGAAATGTTGCATAATGCATTTTATTTTATTTTTTATGCAAAAAACTTATGTCACAGAAAACACATTATTTTGTTTATAACACTTTCATTCGCACTGCATTCACATTCGGATATATTTATTTATTTCAGGGTAACAAACAGCGAGTAAGTATGTATATAAAAATACACAAATATGTACTCAAATAAGGCCAATTACATGTTACCACAAATATAAATGAATGAACAGAGTTAACATTATAGACTTATGAAACGAGATTTAACTAAACTAAAATCAAGATAAAACTAACTAAGGTATAAAAATTAACAAAAAGATAATAATAATAATACAAGTAAAGGAATATAACATTATAGCACTATACACATCGAAATGTTGCTGCAACTATTTTTTTTAAATCATAAGCGTTTAGGTGAAAAACATCGATTGCATTAAAAGATTTGTTATAAGTGTCGCATATCCGGTACATTGGCGTGCTCTGAGCGTAATTGATGCGATAAGCAGGAAGGTGGAATACTTGGCTCGCGGTGTGTCTTGTGCGAAACATAGGGGTATCAATGGTCAATTTGCTAAGAAGTTCGGAGTTATCAATTTTGAAATGTATGATTTTGTGAAGTAGCAACATATCGTTTAGAGTTCGTCTATCTTCGAGAGAGTCTAAGGAGTCAAAAGCACGGGTAGACCTTTATTCAGGAAAATACCTATATGAATCCATTGTCGAAAAAAGACCTCGTCTTTTGAGGCAACCCAGGCATCGACCCAATTCTTGACATCTGCATATGAATGGAATCTCTTCTAAGGCATGCGTCTAGGATCTGAACAAGTGGTAGTCCGATGGTGCCACGTCTGGTGAATAAGGCGGGTGCGATATAATCTCCCAACCCACATTGAATCGCATTCGCGAGACATTTTTATTTATATTGAAAACCTTATTATTATTAACTAACTAACCATCGCGCCGTTTATTCCTAACCCTTCGGAGAGACGGCGTGATGGTTAGTTATTTAGTTAGTTTTTTTAGTTAGTTGTTTGCCTAGTGAATAAATAAATAAATTTAGTTTTGTTCCACATGATTTCGACCGGTTTCGGTAGCTCGCTGCTATCTTTTGGCACCGAAACCGTTTATCGTAAGTGGTTGAAAGAATTCCAGTGAGATGGAATTATAAACCTTTACAGATACGAGCGAGACAGAGTTTTAAATGCGCGAGGCACGCACGTATGGATACGTCCTTCATAGACCCGCGACTAACAAAATATAATAATTTAAATTACTAGAAATCAGTCTCGCAGATTTTGAGTATTGTTAGATTATTTTTCAGTAGCAGTGTTCTCATTTACAGTCAATCCTAGGGATCGGTTTGCAGCGAAGTCTTTCACCTCGTCCTCTACTGCGATCTGCTGCAGTCCTCTTTAACTCAACATATGAGACGCCCTTCATGTCTTCACACACCTGTTTCAGATATTCCCGTCGGGGACGCACCCTGTCATTTGTCCCACAATATAAACGCGTCAAATGACTATGTTTTAGACGTCCTGCTAATTGTACACAATTATACATTTCCATTTTAGTATCTGAACGAAGTGAACGGGCATGAAAGTAAACAACGTAATGTTGACATCTGGATCTCTTAGGATACACATCTCTTATCTCCCGCTTTGTAGAACATTATATCTCTATTAGAAGATTATTTTATATTACTCCATGGTCTGCGATAATCGAATATTCGCTTTATGAGATCATTTGCTGCTACATATTAATTGGGTTATTCGAAGTGGGGTGTGCGATACCTAATAACGAATATCACATGTTAGTACTTACCTACCTACTGTTACATAAATGCAATGATTTTCAAATTTGAATAAATATAATTTAAATATAATTTGAGGAAAACGTGGCACGATGTGAGGAGTCAGAGAAATCGACGCGCGTGCATGACACGATGTATGAATGTTGAGGAAGCGAGAGAAATATGTCAGGAAAGAAAAGTGTGGCAGTCCATTCTTTCTGCCTACCCCTTCGGGGAGACGACGTGATGGTTAGTTAGTTAGTTAATTACACTTCGGTTATAATATAATAACCTTTATCAATGTACACAATTTTAACTATAAAATAAAACAGAATGATCACTTAAATACTAAAAGGGAGTGGAGCTATGTATGTATAAAGGTGGAGGGGGTATAATTAGGATTGAGGAGAGGGGAGATGTAACGGGAACATTTCTAACATGGGAATTTAATTTAATTTTACCTGGTTATTTATTATATGTATATTTCTGTATTAAGTGCAATAAAGTGTTGTAATACTAAGTGTAATTATATTTATTCATATATAATATGGAAAATTAAAACCGGAAAATACCGATCAACCTGAAACGAAAAGTCTATGAGGCTTGCGTTAACAACGATACGGTGAGAGAAAAAACAAAGGTCACTGACATCATCCACCGGGTGGCAACTCTAAAATGGCAAAGGACAGCTCACGTAGCCAGAAGCTCAGATGAAAAGTGGACAAGAAGACTGCTGACTTGAAGACCGTGGACGGGGAAGAGAAGTGCAGGGAGACTGCAACTACGGTGGAAGGATGATCTGAACAGTCACGTCGGAATAACTTGGACGCAGTCTGCACAGGACAGAGTGACATGGAAGCGAATGGAGGAGGCCTTTGTCCAGGAGTGGACGGGAACATTCTGAGGAAGAAGTCTTCTTAAGAAGAAGAAGAATATGAATTCACAACACAGTGAGTGAAGGCAAATATAGAAGCAATGATTTTCAATCAATTGAATTGCAAAATAACAGCCTATTTACGTATTATAGCGAAAATGGAGCAAAATTTTAACTAACCGGAAGTCTCTAACCTAAGTCTCCCGGAAGGGGTAGGCAGAAATATTGGACCGCCACACTTTATTTCTTGACATACTTTTCTCAAACATTTGATAATGCCTTAGCAAGACGAAACATGTTATTCTTATAAAATATAATAAAACTTGGAAAAAACAGTCGCTTTTCTTCCTCCCTGCACTCGATCCCATCATCTCATGATGGGTCGCACACAAGTCTTATAAATTCTCACTTTGCTGCATCGCAAACAAAAACATCGCAGTTGTCATCGCAGACAAAAAACTATCATAAAAAACAAAAACCTATCATAAAAAACAAAAATCTATCATACAAACAAAAACCTATCCAAAAAATCTAGAATGGCAGTGCACAATGGTGTTCTTCTACCGACCCTTATGTATGGAAGCGAAGCATGGATCTGGCAAAAGAAGGATGAAAGTAGAATAAATGCAGTAGAAATGAGATCTCTTAGACGACTGTGAATGATAGTGTCGAATGAAAATATAAGAAGTGAATGCGGTGCAAAAACTATAACAAAATTGGAAATAATGAATGAAGAAAGAATGGTTAAAAAGTATATGTTAATGATGTTAGTGGAACCAGAAATAGAGGAAGACCGAGGAAAACGTGGCACGATCAAATAAATCAAATATTGAATGTCGGCCATGTGAGGAGTCAGAGAAATCGACGCACGTTTAGTGGGCCCCTCTCGTAGACCTAAGTTATTCCCGAACACCATTCAGTTTAATAAATGCACCTACTACAGAACACACGCGTGTCATTAATATCACTCCCAAAATAGCGCATCCCTAAACACGTGCATGACACGATGTATGAATGTTGAGGAAGCGAGAGAAATATGTCAGGAAAGAAAAGTGTGGCAGTCCATTCTTTCTGCCTACCCCTTCGGGGAGACGGCGTAATGGTTAGTTAGTTAGCTGCTGATCTTCATGTCAGGGTTTTTCATTGGATTAATTTGGTCATGTCGTGTTTTCCTCGGTCTGCCTCGACTCCGTACTCCATTTACATCATTAACGTATACTTTCTCAAATTCAATAAAACACCACATTGCTAAATCAAAACTTATGAAAGTGTAAAACTGTGTTTTGATTCACAAGAAATCAGAAATCTCTAACAAAAATCAGTATTTCATTATATTCCACGAATATTGTTGCAATTTTCGTTAGAATATAATTATGAGAGCAATAAACAAGTGATAAGGTATGTTTAGAAAAGTCTCAGATAGTTGACTCAGTGACTTGTTTACATTCGACGTGTTTTTTGTAGATGGTATGAAGACATTACCTAAGATAAATTGCCTTCCAAGTATACTTCGCCCAACTTCTTCTTAACAATGCAGTGCAGTTATTATTTTGGGCCTAATTTCATTTTCCATGCCAAGTTTTCCATCCTCCTGATTATCGCACTAATTACGCTCAGAGCGCGATAATGTATCAAATCTGTGACAATTACAATAAGCATTTTGGAGACATGGATGTTTTCCATTTGGATGAGCGAAATTTCATAAAAATGAGCGGAGCGACCTTTCGGCGTAGATGAGACCATAATCTTCCTTCTTCTTCTTCTTCTTCTTCCTCAGCCTATTCCTGTCCACTCCTGGACTAAGCCCTCCATTCGCTTCTATGTCACTCTGTCTTGTGCAGACTGCATCCAGGTTATTCCGACATATCTGTTCAGATTATCCTTCCACCGTAGTTGCGTTCGGCATTTCTCTTTGCCGTCCACGGTCTTCAAGTCAGCAGTCTTCTTGTCCATTTTTCGTTCTGAGCTTCTGGCTACGTGACCTGCCCATTGCCATTTCAGAGTCGCCACCCGGTGGATGATGTCAATGACCTTTGTTTTTTCTCTCATCATAATGTTACATAATATTATAATATCACTGAGGAAGGACCGGTTGTCCGAAACATGTCTGATATATAATTAAAATGATAAAATGTAAAATGTTTCCGTCTGGTATTATCTAATGTGGACCAACAAATCTAGTTTTTGTGTTGATAATGAATTCCCGATATGTTCACTAAATAAGAAAAATATAAATTTTTAAACGCCTTACCTCGATAATTAAAAAAAAATCATTTTATCTCAAAAATGGTTCACTTAATTCATCGGAATAAATAAATAAAATAAATAAATAAATAATAAATAAAATTGATAATAATAAAATAAATAATTAAATTAATAATAATAAAATTAATAATAAATAAAATAAATAAATAAATAATAAATAAAATTCATCATAATTTTCCTATTGCCGAGGAGTTCGCCGAGCGAAGTGTGGATTTCCTTGCATTTAGGCTGTCCGTTATACAGAGTTCGGATATACAATTATGTAATTAGACAATATTCTACTTATTTCTAGTGTAATGTTGATTTCTCTGTAACCTTATAACAGATTTTTAGTTTAAATACCTCGTTTGAAAGCTAAGAATACGTAGATGTTTTTGAAATAATCTGCCTGAAAAATTTATAAGTGATTTTCTTTTTTAAATCGCCGTTCTTTTTGAAATTGTTCATTAAAATGTTTGTGTTTTATATACTGGTTCCGAGCATCCCAAAAGAAATGCCGTGGGATAGAGCCACGGATAACTACCATACTCCCTCATATAGAGATACCTCTAATTTTTTTCTCAACCCTCTCCAGCATAACGGAATATCTCGCCTCGTGAGGACTTCATATCACAGAACCGCTTTCGAGTCTGCTCCGCATCAACGCGTTGTATAGGACTCTGAGCACATTGGGATCTCTGAAAACTCTTCCGGTCCGGACGACAAACCCCAGCATCCTCAGTTCAATGTCAGTTATCGGCTAAGCAATATAATAATCGAATATCTACATAGATGAAGGCAGCAAGATTGCGGTGTGTGAAAAAATAAAATATTTTTAGAAAACATAAGCAAGCGCCACTGGTATTATAATATATAATATTGGTATATATAATAGTGATTTTACTATAATATAATATATATATTTATGGCAATTGTGTTGGCATACAATTATAGTACGCCTACTAGAACAGAGATGGCGTCTCTTAATATTTGTTTACATTAAACCTGTTTTTGAAAACAGAAATAGAATAAATATTTTGACATTAAATAAACAAAAATATTTTGAATCTCGTGTAATTCTGAAAATATGTACTATACGAATTACAGGAGTCATTTGACTAATGATGTACAGTTCTGGAAAGAAACAGTTTTTGACTAAGCCAAACAGTTTTTGACTAAGCCTTTGAGTTTGTGACTTTGAGTCTGTTCGTAATAAAGATGGAAAACCTGAAAACAATGTGGAGCGTAGGATACCTCAAATGGCGCGATTTTTCTGGATTGATCTGTAACAACAAAGTGCCAATTCAAACTAAATTAACTAACTAACCATCACGCTGTCTCTCCGAAGGGGTAGGCAGAAAGAATGGACTGTCACACTTTTCTTTCCTGACATATTTCTCTTGATTCCTCAACATTCATACATCGTGTCATGCACGCGCGTCGATTTCTCTGACTCCTCACATGGCCGACATTCAATATTTGATCGTGCCACGTTTTCCTCTATTTCTGGTTCCATTTACATCGTTAACATATAATTTTTTTACCATTCTTTCCATATGTCCAAACCATCTTAATGATCCTTTCATTATTTTGTTCATAACACCATCATTCGCACCGCATTCACTTCTTATATTTTCATTCGACACTCAATCATACACAGAGTATCTACACATTCATCTAAGAGATCTCATTTCTACTGCATTTATTCTACTTTCATCCTTCTTTTGCCAGTTCCATGCTTCGCTTCCATACATAAAGGTCGGTAGAAGAACACCATTGTGCACTGCCATTCTAGTTTTTTTTAGCTTTTAACTAAATTAAAAGTGTACAAAACTGGGGTAAGAGTTACCTTGCTTTATGAATGTTCAGGAATATACATACCTGGGACACAATATTCGACTGGGCCGAGAAAACCAAACCGCAGAGCTCGAGAGAAGAATTGGACTAAGCTGGACAACTTTCTAAAACCAGAAAATACCTATCGATCAACCTGAAAAGAAAAATTTATGAAGCGTGCGTTCTGCCAGTTGATACTTATGGCCTCAAAACTATAACATTGTCCAAACAAAGTTCCGAGAAACTACGAGTGACTCAAAGAGCCATGTTAGGAATAAGCCTAAGAGACAGAGTCAGAAACAATACGGTGAGAGAAAAAACAAAGGTCACTGACATCATCCACCGGATTGCGACTCTTAAGTGGCAATGAGCAGTCATGTAGCCAGAAGCTCGGACGAAAAATCGGACAAGAAGACTGCTGATTTGGAGACAGTGGATGGCAAAAAGAAGTACAGGGCGACCACAACTACGGTGGAAGGACGACCTGAACAGACATGTCGGAATAACCTGGATGCAGTCTGCACAAGAGAGAGTGACGTGGAAGCAAATGGAGGAAATCCAGGAGTGGACGGGAATATGCCGAAGAAGAAGAATAAGAGATACTTAAAGGAACAGAGGCTGCGTGTTGTGGAGATGAGGATGTTTAGGTGGGCAGCTGGACTTCCCATTTCTGTGTCACTCGTTGTGCGAAATGTCACTCGTTAAGGGAAAATTTTTTCACAATCTGTTTTGTTAAATATGCGAATTATTCGTTATGAGAGGTTCCAGCGTAATTCTATATTTTATTAATTCTAAATTCACCATCTATTTATGTTGTGGATTCACATTTGAATAATTTCGTGAAAATATTGTATTTTCACAACACTCCTTATATTATTTAATGTTTACATTGGGGATGAGACAATGGGATGAAACAAAATCATTTAAAAAATATTTTATCATTTTCATACTTATTATTTACTATCACCAAATAAACAAACATACATTTTTAAACGTTATCTTAAAACTAAATACCAAAATACCTGTACGATTTTTACGTAGCGAAATTTTTTTTCATATCAAAAACAATTATCATTAGTTTTAATAACAATAATTGAAAATTTAAACATATATGTTTATGAGATAATATTTATAAGTAATATAACAAATATTATCGGTTTTCTAAACTCTTTGGTGTGGAATTATAAAAAAAAACATTGCTTATTTTCAAATGTCTCTTCTTCTTCTTCTTCTTTTTGTCCTGTCACACCTCCGTGGTGCATAGGGCCTCAAGGAATCTTCTCCACCCGACTCTATCGCATGCCTGATGCTTAACATCATCCCAAGTGAGGCCTGCTGCCTTAACCTCGTCCTGCAGGGTTCTTCTCCAGGTGGCTCTAGGTCTGCCTCGCTTTCTCTTTTCCCCCATAGGGGACCAGTCTAGTGCGCCCTGAGCGATGCAGGCTGGGTTCCGTCTCAGAGTGTGACCGATCCACTGCCACTTGCGCCTAGCGACTTGTTCTCTAATTGGCTTTTCGCCTGCCATGGTCCAGAGAACGGCATTTGACACTGTTTGGGGCCAATAGATTTTGAATATTGAGCGAAGGCACCTATTTATAAACACCTGGAGTTTACCAATAACGTCTGCGGTAGACTTCCAAGTCTCACATCCGTACAGCAGTACGCTTTTAACGTTACTTCTGAATACTTGGAGCTTGAGCTTTCTCGAAATGATACCGGAGCGCCATACAGGGCGAAGCATAGCGAAAGCTCCCCTTGCCTTGTCAAGTCTGCTGGCTACATCCTCCTCCGTACCTCCTGAGCCTGCTATCATACTACCGAGGTAGCAGAAGCTGGTCGTGGTCACAAGGGGGACACCGTGGAGCAAGATTGGGGTGGAGTCATTTGTGGACACTCGTAGGTCTACTGTCTTGGACATGTTAATCTTGAGACCCACTTTTGCCGCTTCCTCGTGAAGTCTACAAAGTTTCCGCTCCGCATCCACCCGGTTTACCGAAAGCAAACAGAGGTCATCAGCATAATCCAGATCCTCCAACTGGGTATCACGCATCCATGGAATGCCACGGGGACCGTCGAAAGAACGGCGCAACACATCCTCCAGAACCACTATGAAGAGCAGGGGTGATAGTAGACATCCCTGTCGCACTCCCGCACTCAGTTTGATGGCCTCGGAGAGTTTGCCCTGGTGCACTACACGACAAGAACAACCGTCATACATACTATATTTTCAAATGTATCTAAAGAATTTCTTGATAAATATGTTTATGTTAATTACAACCATTTAAGAATCTTTGATCTCAAACAAAACCAACCAACAGGCAGTGGCGGTACTCCCATAGAAGCCCAGAAGCCCGGCTTGCGTAAGAAAGTTTGAATCAAAACCCCCAAATCTAAGAAATCGTGCCCCCGCATAAACCAACAACCACCAAATCAACTTCCAACAATGTCCCCATCAGACGTAAGAGGAATAGCCACAGGAGCTGAACCTCTGTAAGCCAGAAGAAGTTTTGATTCAAAATTTCTTACGCAAGTCGGGCTTCTGGGGTTCTATGGGAGTACCGCCACTGCCAACAGGTGGTTGTTTAGAGGATAGAACACTCGACTCCTGATTCAGGCGACTTTGGTTCAATCCTGGAGATGACCCGATTACTTTTTCAAAATAATAATATATATTTTCTCTTACATCTTCAGCTGTCCCTCGTATCTGAGGAAAACTGTCATTCATGGGTTCTCATAAAGCTATTGAGTCCAATTCTGGACTCACAAACTCTGGGCAATTTAGAGCAAGGGAAGAAAGACATCAGTAGTGGAACCGCCTTTCTTCTCTTCCTTCAAATCTGCGGTGTCGTCTCTGCGCTGTGCTTCGTAGTCTTGCGTCTTTACGCACTGTTGTTCTGCATCTAAGTCTATCCTCTTCTAAGTTTTCAGCATTCATTATTAAAATTAGTCCTATGGAGGTTCTGAGTCATGCACAATAAATCTTAAAGAACAACAAAAAATTTGCTGGTTTGAGAACAGGATCTTGAGAATGATTCTGGGACCCAGACCTGGCATTGCAGCGGGAACTTGAAGGCATAAGACTAACCAAGAGATTCATACGATGACCCAGCAGCCCCTTATAACGAGCACCGTGAGAGCTGGTCGCCAAGCATGGATTGTACAGTAAGTTTATTTTTTAGTTTTCAGTTTAATTTAGCATCGAGTTGATTGGAATATTCAAAATCTTTTTAAAATGTGTTGTAAAATTTATAAACACTGCAATGTATCTCATTTTTTGTTCCTTGGCTTAAGACCTAACCAAAATCCATTTTCCGAATGCATGATGAATGTATTCCTAGCTAACTTCAGAGGAATTGTGGTTGTTGGAGTTGTCACAATGTTGAAATGTGCCAGAAGATGGAATATCACCACCTTGGCTTCCAGCACTGCAAAACGGGCCCCTGAAAATAAAAAAGAATCAAAATTGTATGTATTAAACAGCTAACCACTTTTATATACAGGTATAATATTCATAGATTTGAATAAGCTACCTAAAAAATATATTTTTATTGGTACACAAACAAAGCACTTAATGTATGCATTAAATGATGTATTGTGGACTCTGCAGGACAGCCATCAATGCCATAAATTGGCAAACAGAGCACTGATTTTGATAATGATTTTTAACAATTTCAACGCGTTGTTGAAGCGTGTAACGTTCCATGGTGAAATGACAATGTATTATTTTAGCATTTTTGGATAGGTTTTTGTTTGCGATGACAACTTTAAGTGCACAATTCACTTTGCCTGCCCCAACCCTTTTTATTTATTTAAACTATTTTTTAAATTAGAGTTTACCGACATTTAAATAGCTGCGTAGACTTTCACAGCTGGTAGCAATATGTTTTTTGGAATCTTGAGAATATCCGTGTGACTCGTCTTTCTTAACTGACGTTTCAGAGATCGTTGCAGTTTCTATCTTCAGGGTAGTTCAGGGATTCTACCCTGAAGATGAAGACTTGAATTTGAAGCGATTTTGATATCAGAAATATTTGAATTTTTAACACATTTTATTTTTATTCCAAAACAAAAAATGACTTACCGATGCAGAATCTAGGGCCGACACCGAAGGGAATGAATGTAAAAGGAATTAAGTTAGCCTTGTTTTCATCTGAGAACCTCTCCGGATCAAACTTCTCAGGATCAGGATGGTATCTGGCATCGTGGTGGATGGAGTATGTGGGGATCCAGACATCGTGTCCTTTGGTCAACTGCAATATATAAAATACTAATTTATCTATGACCACATACACACATATTAATCTTCTCTATAATATATCAACAACAACAACAAACCATCACCCCGTTTCTCCGCAGGGGTAGGCAGAGAGAATGGACCGCTACACTACTCTATCCTGACATACCTCTCTATCTTCCCCCACATTCATCGCCAGTCTGGCTGGCATCGACAGACTGGTTACACTTATAAATTTACTCAACAACAAACAAACCATCACGCCGTTTCCCCAAGAGGGAAGGCAGAGAAAATAGACCGCCACACTACTCTCAAGCTTCCTCCACATTCAGCGAGTCATCGCAGCGAGTCATACACGCACGTCGATTCTTCCGGCTTCTGACATGACCAACCTTTGAAATTTGATTAATTTGGTCATGCCATGTTTTCTTCGGTCTACCTCGACTCCGTACTCCATTTACATCGTTAACGTATACTTTTTAAACCATTTTTTCTTCACCCATGCGCTCCATATGTCCTAACCAACGCAGCAATCCTTTCATAATTTTGTTCATAATACCTTCTTTCGCTCTTATGTCTAATATTAATATTGCTGAAAATCTATTTTCTATAAGTTTTATCATATTTGATGAAACTGACTTGTTTCATAAACTAGACCATTATGTTTGATAAAGCCCTAGCAAGGTGAAACATGTCACTTCAATAAAATACAATAATTTATTTAACAAATTTGAAAACTAACTAAAACTATCACACCGTCTCTCCAAAGGGGTAGGCGGAAAGAATGGACTGCCACACTTTCCTGACATACTTCTTTCGCCGCTTCCTCAACATTCATATATCATTTCTCTGACTCCTCACGTGGCCGACGTTCAATATTTTATTTATTTGATGATGCCACATTTTCATCGGTCTTTCTCTATCTATAGTTCCATTTACACCATAAATATATACCATTCTTTCTTTCACTCATTCATTCCATGTGTCCAAACCATCTTTATGTTCCTTTCATTATTTTGTTCATAATACTTTCATTCGCACTGCATTCACTTCTTATATTTTCAATTGTCATGGCCACATGGCCGGCCCAATTCCACTTTAGCGAGGCTATTTTGCATGCTGCATATCTCTCCCTAATCCATTCATTTCGCTTCCTGTCTTGCACACTCATGTTCAACATCCTCCTCTCCATTGCCTGCTGGGTCACTCAGAGTTTCTGTACTGTTCTTCTTGTGAACGTAACTGTTTCCAGCCTGTATGTCAGTATGGAGGGAGGGTGCTCATGTTGAATATCTTTTTCATTAGGTGATTCGCAAGTTTTTTGGACTTGTGGATATACCGAAAGGAGTCCATGCCTATGTGATTATTATGATATCAAATACATTATACATACGTGATATTTAGTCTCACTGGAGCTGTTGGGGGGTGGAAGCGTGAATGATGTAGCGCACAGTCGGTCCAGATGTCCATCTGGGGGCCATTTCCTTAAAGTTTCTGAAGAAACAAACTTATATTTCACTAACCACGACCTAAATTATTACCATCTTCCTTATAAATAATGACCCTTTACCACCAAGTTATCCACCATCATTCAGTCCTTACCCCTCCCGCAATCAATACGGACAAAAAAAAAAGTATCTTACCTCTAAGTGTTCTACCTATGATAGGTTGCGATGTTTTTACTTATGGTGTTCTAAGGAGATGATTCGTTTTGATTGTCTGCTCTTGCTTTGATTCCATAAGTCATTAAAGATCTGTTGCATCTTACTTTGCTTTCTACTAAGTAATACTTGATATAATTAAAAAATAAAAACAAGCTAACATCAACGTACCTGACACAACCATATCGATATACTTCATTTTCATAAGCTCCTGAAAGGAGAGTTGGTCCTGGCACCTCAATTGAACCTCATCTATCTCTGCTTGGAGCCTCTCTTGGATGTCTGGGTTGAGCGAGAGTTCGTAGGCGATGAAGCAGAGTAGCGAGGATGAAGTGTCGAAGCCGGCAAGCAGGAAGGCCATAGCCTGCGCAGTCAGGTCGTCGTCTGTCCACTCTGTAAACAGTAATAACCCAAGTTACATAAGTAATGGATTCCTTAAACTTGTAGGTGAGTCAAATTGGTAAATTGGTTAAATGTAACTACTTAAAAATGATGACAAAATTCCATAAAATGCTACAAACAGTTTTAACCACCCTACCTATTTGAACGTACGTGATACGTTCACTTCAACTGTACCATTCTACGATATCACGTACGGGCTTGAGAAAAAGTAATGCACCTAAAATTTACAAAGTTTTAGGTATACGCGCGTGTGCCATCAAAACTTGAGCACAAGTCTTCATAAATATGATAGTTTTACAAGGGGCAGACCAAGTATGCGGCCAGGTTTTTGACATTTCGTAATTTAAAAAAATAAAATTAGTATATAATTAAAATTCATTAATAAAAAACCTGTTTGTTTATTGCACGTTTCTCGGAAAATAACCCAAAGGTAGGGCGGTTAAAGAAGTTTTATAATATTTTATGAGATTGACTTTAACTAAAAAGAAAACATTTTAATGGGATAGATAAAAATCTAACTAACTAACCATCATGCCGTTTCTCCGGAGGGGTAGGCAGAGAGGATGGATCGCCACATTGTTCTATCCTGATATAACTCTCGCGCTTCTTCTACATTCACACATCGTGACATGCACGCTTTCAGTAATTGATTAATTTGGTCATGCCATGTCTTCCTTGGCCTTCCTCGACTTCTTTTTCCATTCACACTACTTGTATATATCTTTTTAACCATTCTTCCCTCATCCATTCGTTCCATATGTCCAAACCATCTTAGTGACCATTTCTTGATTTTATTTATCACGCATTCATCCGCTTTACATTATTTTCTTACTTCATCATTAGATATTCTAACATACATTGTTTTTCCGCACATCCTTCTTAGTGACCTCATTTCTACGGCATTTATCCTACTTTCATCCTTCTTCTGCCAACTCCAAGTTTCACCTTCCATACATAAGGGTCGGGTTTACTAGAAATATAGCTTTTAATGAAAGAAAATTATTGCAAAGAATCTGTGGACTTGCGAGAGAAGTTAATTAATGGCGCTTCAGATAAAATGCAGAAAAAAGCAAAAGTAACAGCTTTTCATTTTCTCCGAAGCGATCATTCTCAGTTTTATTACTCTCCTCACCGTCATCACCAGAGGCAGTTTGGTTCCACTAAGAGTTATTATATGGCCGAGCCATAGAGGGCTCCCTCCGCTTACCCGAAGCTGTTATAGGCGCAGCGGCGCCTTTCGTCAGCTTCACTCGTGCACTCCCTAGGCCCGTCCCCCGTCCATGCGGGACTTACGTTAAAAAATATATATATATTTGAAACCAAGGGGGACCCAGACCACATTTAAGCTACGCTACCCTCCCTCGATGTCCCGCCGTACACACATAGCAATACAACAGCAAAAGCAAATACACAATTGATACATAAATAACATATGTTAGAGAATACATAAATAACATATGTAATGGTCAGCATAGTTGCCTTCCACTGAGAGTTAATAAAATAAATGATTGCACGTTAAGGTTCTGATGTGTTTGTTGTTCTATTTGTGTACCTCTTTTAGCAGTGTCCTGCTTGATAGCCGCCTTGTTGATGGTGGCGAATCCTGTGTCATCCGCCACGGTGGGTTCAACCTCATGCTTCAGGGCTCCGCGCCGGGCCAGCATCAGCTGGTGTATCATGTCAGGTCTCACCAGGCTGTGCGCCTCGCGGGTGGCGATGGTGTCGTGCACAAGACTGCGGAAGAATTTTGACACGCGTCCCGGGAACAACGGAATTCTCAGAAACTAGAAAAGAAATTTTATTTATTACTAGCTGACCCGGCGACCACTTCGTACCGCCTCAGAATCAATAAATGTTGTGTTAACTTATTAGTTGAATTAAATTCAGTTATTTATTAAGTTGAAATAAATACTGAAAATGAATTAAGTTAAATAAATGTGCAAAAATCAAAATGAAAAGTATTTGAATTACATTGATATGAATGTAATTCACATTGCAGCGGTAGAGATGAGGTCCCTAAGACGTATGTGTGGTAGATCGATATACGACAGAATCTCAAATGCTGATATAAGAAAGGAATGTAGAGCGGAAGAAGGTATTATGAACAAAATTATGAAAGGATCGCTGCGATGGTTCGGACGTATGGAACGCATGGATGGAGAAAGAATGGTTAAGAAAGTATACGTTAATGATGTAAATGGAGTACGGAGTCGAGGCAGACCGGGGAAAACATGGCACGACCAAATTAATGAAATTTTAAAGGTTGATCATGTTAGAAGTTCGAGGAATCGACGTGTGTGTATGGCTCGTTGTATGAATGTGGAGGAAGCTAGAGAGGTTTGCCAGGATAGAGTAGTGTGGTGGTCCATTCTCTCTGCCTCCCCCTGCGGAGAAACGGCGTGATGGTTTGTTTGTTTGGTAACTAAATGTATGTCAATGAAAAGAGAAAGATTCACAATTGCAGTTGATCAAATAAATGAAATTATGTTTTTATCCTTTATACATGTTGGTAAAAAAAGAGGCAGTCTTAATAATGGTTGGAAAATATGAGAGGATTTAAAACTTTTGTGAAAGGAGAGTTTTTGAATAAAGTATTATACTTTTAAAGTTTTGAACAAAAAAGAATGTTAAACTTTTGATTGTACCTTCATGAGCTTAGGGCAGGAGCCGTATCCAAAGAATTTTAGCAGCTGCACTCCGCTGAAGTCCGTGGCCTTCTTTCCCATCAAGTAGAACTCATTGGTCTGATCTTCCAGCGAGTTCACCTTCATCCCAAAAGCCGTGGATGCGATCACATCGTTGGTGTAACGCGTGAATACATCCTTCATTTCAACCTCCACATATCCGAGTTCTGTTGGTTTTAAATTATTAAAAATAAGCACATAAAGACACAAATCATAAATGGGACAAGTTGAAGTATTTCTGTTTCCTTGTCAAGTGGGCTGATATTGTCTATTAGTTGTGAGAAAGTTTCTATATTTTTAGCTGAAGGAAGCAGCTCTTAAATCTTATGACGATTCGTAAACTTTCAGAGGTAAGTTACTCTCTAACAACTCAGTGATGTTCTTCGACCATTTTTTAAAGCATCAATGATATTTTTAATTGAATAATGACTATATTATGTTTTTTTTAACACTTGTTAAATTTTTTTAGCAGTATTTAAAAGTTATAAACCAAGTTTTTACTGTGTATTCAAAGCATTCCTCAATATGTCCATATCTCTTTAGTTTTTTGACCACAGTACACTCCCGATTTTCCGGGATGGAAGTTGAAAAAAAACCCCATATAATCGATTTCCTGGTTGATCCGATTTTTTCCTTTTTCTCTTTCTATTTATGACGTCTCGTATAGTGTGATCACCAATGTTATATTGATTCAATAAATATATAACGGTTACACCATTTTCAAACTTTTGAATTATTTCGAGCTTTTGTTCAATTGAAAGTACGACTCGTTTGCATTTATCCATTATACCATAGACATAGACATTATACCATAGAGACTTTTCACAGTAAAATAAAAAAAATGACCAGAGCCACATACGTATGTTGGCGGTGGCGCCAATATGAACTAAATGCCCTATGTCATTGTGACAGATGCATTATAAGTACTATTCAACTACATACCTTCGAGTCACATTGGACTCCAAGCTAACTTGGGAAGCACATATCTCAAATAAAGTCATGTCCGTGTCACGAGCCATTGGTGCTCTCCTTCCCATGTTAGGAAAAAACAGCTCTCTAAACACCGAAAATAAACTCCTGATTTATAAATCTATAATTAGACCCATAATCACCTATGCAGCCCCCATCTGGGGCCACGCAGCTCAGAGTCACACACGTAAACTTCAAATCCTGCAAAACAAGGTCATCCGGCTTGCGCTGGGTGCTCCCTTTTGGACCAGGATTACACAACTTCACCAAGAGGCGGGTCTCCCCACTCTAGACAAACACATCCACACACTGGCCGAGCGTTTCTTTCAGGGGGTCGCCACACACCCAAACCCCTCTATACAAGAAACCTCTAACTACACCCCCGACATTTACTACCGTCACAAGTGCCCAAAACACATTCTCCTTCAGAGATACACCACGGGCCACACCTCACAGTCACTTCCCTCTTTCCCACCAGAACCCGTCCCAACCATCACCCCCCAGATCCACCTTAGACGTGTAAAAAAAAAAGTACAAATAATATACTATAGCTATTTAATGTCCTCCTAATCCTTCCCTCATTACCCCATCCTACATAACATATCCTCATTCCCAACAAAGTCACTTCCAACAGGTGGGGGAGCAATAGCCTTCGGGCTGATACTCCCGAAAGACAAGATCATAGATAGATAGATAAGTACTATTGTGAAATATTTTTGTTTTTATAAAATATTTTTTCAATGACTTTTTTCAGTGTTCCGGATAATCCGCTTCCCGGTTTACCCGATCCCGTAAAATCGGGAGTGTACTGTATCTATTATTCTTCTTCAGAATATGTTTTTCAAATTACAAAAATCTGCATGCATTAAATTATTATAAGTATCTCATTTTGTATTGAACAAAGTTTATGCTTGAAGTAACTACCAAGATATTTGAAGCTTTTATATGTTAAAAGGAAAGTACGGACAGACCTTTGGCAGGCGATAGTTGAGCAACCTTTTTGAAGTAGGCCACACTCTGCTCAGCGCACTCCACAATCATTGGGAACATGTTCTTCATTTTGGAGCCAGTATAGGCGGGGCTCATGGAGTTCCGCATGTCCCTCCATTTTTGACCTGTAATTGAAGATTCAAAAATTCTTATGAAGTCATCAAATAA
The DNA here is from genome assembly GCA_022606425.2 of Lepidostoma basale. Lineage (NCBI taxonomy): Eukaryota > Metazoa > Arthropoda > Insecta > Trichoptera > Lepidostomatidae > Lepidostoma > Lepidostoma basale. Next base: position 454,966 of record JAHDVF020000792.1, on the reverse strand, counting down.
AAAATGTAAATACAGCCACAGCCGAGCGCCATTTTGAATTATTGGATAAAAATGTTTAATTACTCTCCCAAAAGTGCTCAGAAACTAAGTTTCATACAAGAAATATAAACTTTCAATCAAAAAATACTTTTTGGTGGCAAGAATTTAATGTCGTTTAACACGTTGACTGCCACGGTACTATTCAGGACTCCGGTGTAAAAAGCCATTTGACTGACGGCAGTTGAGGACCTTTACTTTAGTTCAACCTATGACTGCCACGGCATATTGGTAGCAATTGATGGCAGTCACATATGATTGCCACAGCGTGATACTTGTGAGGAGAAATACAATTAGAAGAGCAAAAATCAGTATATTTTAAAGAGCTATTTCCCTAAAAGTATTTATTTAATAATTTTACAGGGAAATTTTATATAATCTTCGTGTAGGGGGGTAGGACTGTTCTACATCATCTGAAATATTCCAAAATATACAATATACGTACTGTGCTGATACCAGTGTATATGACGCATCGTCGAAAAATGATAAAAATACATAGAAAGACTTCAAATTTCATTTTAAAATTTCTACCAGCGTAATCCACGTGAATTTCCTAAATTTTATAGGGAAAAAAGTTGACATATTTTGACCCCTCTAACTGTATTTCTCCCCTTAAGAGAAATCCTTCAGATACTCCTCTCCTTAACACGATAAACTTTCTTCAGAATGAATAAAAATAATAATACAAACCTCTCAAGAAGAAAAGGTTTCTTCCAAACAGAGGATCAGCCTCTTCGTCCATGAATATCCGGTGGTCAATAAAGTTATCAAACTCCTTTACACCAATCTGCTTAATCAACTCCAAGTCACGGATTATAATAATGCGATTTTGAAACACGTAAAATCCCATGTATCTGAAACAAAGGCAGTCGTTTAATCTTTAAAAAGATTGATTACCATGGTGAACAAATATGGTGACACTACAAAAATCAATTAGTTGAACTCAACTCATAAGGAGAATAAGTGATTCTTAAGTTAAATCAGCTACAAAGTCAATAACTTGGCAGACCCGGGCCTGCAGAAGTAGACAGAGAAAATGGACCGCCACATTGCTGTCTTGACATACAGCTTGAGATATCTACTACACACAAGATTGCTAATTTTTTGTCTACAAACATGGCCGCCTTTTAATATTAATAGTTTATTTATTTACTCAAGTCAAGCCTCTCTTGATTTTGTCTACCAAACATGCTGCTAGTAATAAACTTTTGAACAATTGGTCCCTTATTCATTCTTACCATATGTAAAGACTTTCATATTTTTGCTAAGAATTCATTCATCTGCTTTGCATTCCATATCTATTACTCTCATTGGTATTTTTCATAACACTATGGATTAAAATTAATGATATAAGAATTTATTGTACAATTACTAATGTGAACAAAAACAATGGCATATGAAGAAGGAACGGGCCGTGTTCAGAATTGAATTTGGGTCCCCTAGGAGTCAAGTGTTCTGTCCCTTAGACCACCACCCCATCTTTGGTGATCATATTTCTAAGCCAATAATAAGATTCACTTCCGTACATAAGGGTAGGCATTGTAATCCCAACTTTTGTTTTTAAATATATCTAAATTAATCCAGACATGTTTGTGACCGAGGCCATAAAGTACACAGAAGGTTACCCACCATTTACCTGAAGCTGTTATAGCAGTAGTACATAAGTGAATGAAGTAGTTGACTTGAATTCTGCTTAACTGTGAGTGAGAATCTTTGACAAACTTACTTTTCGTCTGGGTGCGCATTGTAGGTCTTGTAAACAGCTTCAATGAAGTGCTCCTTTCCCATAAATATCTTCCACATGTGCCCAAAAAACGGAACAGTATTCCCTAGGGATTTTACGCCTTTTCTCTTAAAGTGGCCATTGAGCCAGTGTCCATAGCAGAGGATTGACCCCACCAAGAGAGAGACCAGGACCATCCAGTCCCAGATACTCCAACTCCAAACCATTTTCTAAAACATTGGAATACAAAATAAATTAAAAATCTTTATATCACATATCGTCTGTATACTGGCCAAATGCAGAGTTGGTAATGTGAGTCGATACAATTTATTGTCCTCTTTCGTCTAGCAAAATAATTTTCAATGCGTTTATTTCAAAATAGGGAGGTGTCATAACACTTTAAACCAATTTAACTAATTTTAATATTGACAAAACACTTGTGGCTAGAAGTTTTGCGAAAAAGTATTTGACTTAACCTTTTAGCCATTATAAGGACGAAATTATACTTCATGCCTTATATTATATTAAGAATAAACTTAATATTTTTTTGGAAAAAAGGACGTTTATAACTGTGGAATTCTATAATTCTCATATGTCAAAGTTTACGCGGACATTTGAAAGTAAGCAAAAACTTCTTAATTTAAACGATAGATGTCTCCGTAATTTTTAAACATGAACAAATTTCATTTGATTATGTCTATGCATGGCGGAGGGCATAACACCTGTAAAATATAACAAATCTTATGCAAAATGCACGTTTTTATCTAAATTTAATACGTAATTTTATATTATTGTTCAAAATATAATACACTAAGGAAAATTTACGCATTAATATAAGAAATTGAACATGAAATAATCGAGATATTTTTAGTGATTAAAGTAGCAATCACAAGTAAATGGAAATAAAGTACATTTACGAAGTGTTCCTATTATCCCCATAATCAATTAATTAACCATTAGTCATACCTTCAGACATAACCTTACCTCCATCATTTACTACTTCGTTAACGATATAGGTTTGTTTTAAAAATAAGATGTCACGATTATTGTAAATTCAAAATTAATTTACAACACAAAGCAAAGGCGAATGTGAAAGAAATTTTACAGATATCTATAGAAATATAAAACGAATCTTACCTCCTATATTCTAGCACATAAGACTTTGATATTGCTTTGTTTAATAGCAGTTTAGCAAGGCCGATATACTTGTATCGTTTACTGCAACATGTTACCAACTGGTTTTTCGAATGTCATTGGATACAAAACAATGTGAAATGATAAGTCATTGCAAACAAAGCATACTTTATTATATAAATGTGATTGATTAATAACGCTTCAATATTGCAAGCAATGCAATCTCTCAAAATCAACAAACGTACATATTATGTACAATTTAAATAAATACAATAAATGTCTCTAATAGCCGATTGGAAATTGGAGAGATCAAATCCTCCCGGAAGCAATGTAACTTTATATCTCCGAAATATGTGTTATTTACATTATTATAAACAAATAAATGAAATAAACATAGCAGATATTAATGTGAATATTATGTTAATGGGCAAAATTGAACGACGTGGTCCTGATCGAAGATAAAGTCATGGCTGGACTACATTAAATACTGGACAGGAATAAGGAGTGTGGAGGAATTATAACTAATCGGGGAAACCTGATATGGCACAAGAAGAAAAAGAAGAATTTAATTTCTTGTCAATAGATATTCCTTTATTCGAAACGAATTTATTCGAAGTGGCTCTGAGGATGGGCGGGCTGAAGTGGCGATGGGCTGGCCATATCTGTCGGAGAACCGATGGCCGATGGGGGAGACGGGTTCTGTAGTGGAGACCGCGTACAGGATTCCGCAGAGTTGGACGTCCCCCTGCCCGCTGGACCGACGATCTGAAGAGGATTGCTGGACATGGATGAATGGGAGCGGCCATGCTTAGGGGTGGTGGCGTTCTTTGGGAGAGGCCTACATTCAGCAGTGGATGACAGACGGCTGATGATGATGATGAGATATTCCTTTTTTTATAAACGCGAGTAAAAGGATGGATCCCCGGTTTATTTTTCAAGTTTTTGTTTTTACTCATGATGTGCTATGTGTCAATTAGCGTCCAAAATCAATCATATTTTAAATAAACACTCTAGGCTACATATATAAAGCCCCCGCATAAATTAGCATTATTTTATAGAATAGCTCTTTACAACATTACAACGCGAATTAAATCAATTTTAAGGCTATAAGTAATTATATTGATTCACATGACGGGTGGTAAGTAGTTAATCTATCGCCATTTTATTGTCACATGAATTCTACATCAGACCAAAGACATTGTGAGAATTAAATGAGAATATACTGGTATGCACACGTGAGAAGAAACTTGGTGCACTTTCATGGACCAGGATTACACAACTGCACCTAGACTCGGGAATCCCGATGATAGATGAATTCATTCTGAAACTTGCCGAACGTTTTTACGAAGGACTCCTTTTACATTCTAACCCCACAATAAAAGATCTCTCAAATTACGACCCAAACATCGATCCTCCTTCAGAGGAACACTCCAGGCCACACAAATCATGCCCTCGAATAAACTAACAACCCAACAAATCACCTTCCAACAATGTTCCCATCAGACGTAAGAGGAATAGCCACATGAACTGAACCTCTGTAATCCAGAAGATCCAAGTCCAAGTCCACATGAGAATAATGGATCCATCCAGACTCCCTCTCATTATATTACACGGCTAATCCCATGATTTTTCATTTAACCGTCTTCATTTCTAATGACTGCTTTGTTCGAAGCCGGGAATATCGTGTACTCGTATGAATATAGACGAAGTTCTTGCGTTTGTCAGTACCAGAACAGTGTGGCGTTCTACCAATTCGGAAAAAACGGCGTTCTTATTAGATAAAGTTAGTTAGCTAATTACGTACCTTTTTTTTAACTTGAAATCCTTTTGAAAGTTATTTCATTTCAAACTAAAAGATCGCAATGGAGTATTTAATTTAAATAAATGTATCTCGTCTTTAGATACGAGTATGAAGCAGAGGACAACGTATTGTATTGACTTTGTCGGGAGATAATTTGGCCGGGATCTCCTTTGTTTACATTATTCAAAGATGTGTTGTGTTTACTCACAGAACGAGGTGACAGCACATTCATTACGAAATTAAAATAGTTATTTTATTTCATTTAATTGATTATTTAAAATAATTTTATGTTCCTCCTATAATTAAGTATGACAGGGCAGTACAAGATGGACGTCCAGAATACCAATGGATGCCTTGGACAAAGGAAAGGAGTGTCGGGAAGCAACCTAAATGATGGCATTGCCCGAAAGCTGGAACAACCTGGATGCGAAAGGGACAAGAGATGAAAGAGTGGATAAAATAGAAGAGGCCTATATCCAGCAGTGGAGGGAAGAAGGCTGAAGAAGGAGACGATGAACGAAATATGCGTTAGTGTTACTAGGAAGACCCACATCCTTCTGCTACCCGAGCTTGTGATTGAAAGGAAAAAAATAAGGGAAGCCCGGGCAAAGCGGATTTGCCTATTTACCACAATACTTAACCCTTAGAACACTGTGCGAATTTTCAATAACTGTCCTCTTGGAACGGCGTAAATTTTGACATCCGGAACGCTCTCATACAATAATTAATTATGAGTAAAATAATACTTTCAATGAAAAAAGAAAAAAGCCAAAAGAACTATTAACATATAATCTATCTTTATAAATAACAAAAGATGCACATTCAGTATTTAACTAGATGGCGCTAAAAGTCTCAAGCAAGTCGCAAGAGCTAAGTCGCCGACACCATGACAGTTTAAAAAAACATGTCACAACTCGCGCGCCTTTTTTAGGAAGAAAAAACAATGTAAGTTGCTTGATTAATATTAGTAATGTTGCTTAACCGGTGTGAATGTTATTTCACAAGAATCCTGCAACTTTATTACCTATATTATTAGAGCCAATCATATTTCGCTAATAACTATTTCATTGATTGCTATTATATTCCAAAGAGGTCCTTTGGGCAAAGCGGATGGGATCAAAAAGTCAATGATAAGAGAATACATATTGCTGAAATTACTGCTGGCCCAAGCTGCAGACGTACGAGTACAGTGAACCAAGTTTTTAAAGTGTAGAAAATCTTTACTTTCGTGAATATTTCACGGGTTGCAACTAGTAGTTATACATTTTCTAGATTGTTGTAGGTCTTGAAAGAGTTTAATGCAAATTTTATTATGAAATTAAACATTTTAAAAATTTATTGACTATAAAGTTTCAAGAAATGTTTTAAGGCTGGTCACAGTCCTATGACACTGATAACATTCTTATCTAAATGCATGAGTTGCCAGACTGATGTGTCAGATACACAATTATAACAAAGTTTTGACCCGAGAATCAATGTACTTGTCTTGGACTTGGACTTGTATCTTCTGGCTTACAGAGGTTCAGCTCATGTGACTATTCCTCTTACGTCTGATGGGAACATTGTTGGAAGGTGATTTGGTGGGTTGTTAGTTTATGCGGGGGCATGATTTGTGTAGACAATCCGATATTATAGGTACTAATTTGAAAACAAATAGCGATTCTGCTGCCACAAAATAATCATATTTTGCCCATACAAACATAAACTAACTAACTAACTAATCATTACGCCGTTTCTTCGAAGGGGTGGGCAGCGAGGATTGACCGCCACACTGTTCTATCATGACATAACTCTCGAGCCTCTTCTACATTCAATCACCTTGACACGTAAGCTTGTCGATTGTTTCGACTTCTAACATGGCCGCCTTTCAGCAATTGATTAATTTGTGTTTTCCTTGGCCTTCCTCGGCTTCTTTTTCCGTTCACACTACTTTCTATATTGTTTTAACAATTCTTCACCCATCCATTCGTTCCATATTTACAAGACATCTTAGTGGACCCTTTCTTAATTTTATTTAGGATGCATTCAACAGCCTTATATTCCTTTCTTACATCTTCATTCGGTTTTCTACCATACCTTGTTTTTCCGCACAGTCTTCTTAGTGATCTCATTTCTACGGCATTTATCCTTCCATCCTTATCCTGCCAACTCCAAGCTTTACTTCTATACAAATATACAACCAAATTAAATAAAGAAACAAAAATCAAGCTATATTTCGTTTTTTTCGTGTCAATCCTCCTAAATAGGGCCTTATATCCTATTGTCTTGTTATTGTGGTGAAGGTTTTGCTGACTTTGTGTCGTTTCCAGGAGGCTGGGAGTTACATATTATGGTTATAGTAACACCACATGTGGATGCACCTTTATTTGCTTCTTCTTCTACTTTGATGGTGTGAGCTCAAATCGAGCCTTGGCCTTCAATTTTTGCCTCTAACTTTTGCCTCTATTCAAGGTCAAATCATATTATAGAATACGAAATTACAATACTTTTTACTTTCGTAACTATCAAAGTATATTTAAAAAAATCAGTGTATGAGATGGAAAAAAGAAAAGCTTTTTCATAAATAGTCTACCATCGCTCTATCAGAACAGATCATTAATATATTTAACACAATTGGGATTATGTCAAAATAAATTATAAGAATAAAATCTTCTCATTCTTTTCAAATAAAATTATCAAACTTTATTTTTATTATTAAATTACACATTTGTAATGTCATTAAAAGGTTGACAAGCAACATAAGAATGATGACGTTACAGAAGATTTAAAATATAAATAACTTTTTATTTCTTCGCGACAGAGGGCGCTGACACTTTGATTACATTTTAAAATTTGATTTTCTTTTCTTTTTGGGATGACGCAATTCAAATTATTTATTTCGGTTGAGATTTTTTTATATTGCAGTTCATAATTGAAGACTACAGGGGAAAAACAAGGAATGTCAGTTAAAATTCAAAATAAATGTAATAATGCCATCTGGCGGCATTTGTACGTATCTATCCACACTAAAATTTTCATATTAAAAAATCATGTGTGTCATCGACTATGGCCAAATAATCGATTGCTAATTGCTAAGAAATGTATATATAGACTTTGATTAGCTTTATTCTCAATTTATTCAAATTAAAATTCTACTGACATTCCTTGTTTTTCCCCTGTAGTCTTCAATTTTAGTTGTTAGATAATGCCTTCTTTCGCGCAGTAATCAAAGCCTTTTCTAGAAGTGAATTCCCGCGTAAAAATATTTCTTCCTCTTAATTTTCATTCTGGTAGAAGGAAATTGAGGGACTCTGAGGGAAATTGAGGGTATAATACCCTAATGGATATTTGAAGTTAAATTTACAATAATTAAAAACTAATCCAAGGAAAGAAAAATCACATCTAAATTTTATTTTTGTGGATTAATGCAATACACAAAAATTCAACAATCAAAAATAATTTATTTTCAATAGATTACACGTATTTCAACATAATTAGCAAATATTTTACAATATCATTGTATATTACATAATTAAATCTTAAATAACTTCTAATAATGATATATTATTTAGAGATTATTGAATTGAATTTATATTAACATCGTGTATTAAAATATAATACTTCTTATTATATAATAATTAAAAAAATAAACAATAAAACATCTTCACTTGATATTATATAATACAAAATTAACCTTTTCCATTTTCAGTCAACCTCGTTTTATTAATTTGTTTTTAAAATATATATTCCAGTCTTAAACTTAAAGGGAATATTTATCTGGCGCCACAGATTAACAAATTATACCTGCGCAACGACGATTCTGCTGTCTGCACTACGTTAGAGACAGAAGCCCCACCGTAATTTTGAGATCGAGCAAAATATATATTTTTTCATCAATCCTAAAATATGAAACAATCGTATGGCTCTGTACCGTTTATAATCAGATGCTAAAATTTAAAATAGGTATACTGACAATTGTAGGTAGATATATTGCAATTGAAGTGTCTTTCATCTTACTCTTGGCGCCATCTATAAAAATCCTTCATGCTTCTTATACGAAAATATCTCAAAAAATATATAGTCATTTGTACCATTCAATCCTTACATACGATATTTATTATTTTAATAAATATTTTAATTAAAGTATGTACTATATTAATTTTATATTAATAATTCCGACGTAAAATGCATTTCATTTTAAATAATTCATCATGTTAAGATTCAACAAGTTTGACAGCTGTCTGTATTACAGTTACAGTGCCGCAATTTTTAAAAAATTATGGAATGCGTGTTGCCATATTTGATATTTATTTGTGGATATTCTTTGGTAAAGCTTAATATACCAGAGTAGGTACTTTCACTATTTAATTTATCTCGCTCGAAATGTTTATATTTAAATTTATTGTTTACTATTGATATATTTTAACTTATGCTATCGTATTAGAGTATAACTTTATAATATACTATGCATTTGATTCCCGCAGTTTCATCCCTAACCAAAAACCATCTGCAGAATGAAGTGTGAATGTGTCAGCTGCTATTTTGATGGGAATAGTTGTTTTGGGTGTGACGATAATATCAAATGATGCCAACAGATGGAACATCATTGCTTTTGCTTCCATCACTGCAAACCGCGCTCCTGAAAATACAATAAATTTTACAAAATATTATACTAACGAACCGCACAAAGCTTTATTTGAGTATATACTCGTATATGCAGAATATATGAATTAAACAAAACAATTACTATTCGATATCAATTAATTTATGCCATTCAACGGAATACATCCAACAACGTGATTCTTCAAATATAGGGTGCAGCAAAAGAGACAGTGCAGTTTTGAAAGGCCGGTACATCCCGTGTGGTGGGGCTGGGGGTAGGAACCTGGGAGTGGTCTCATTGTATCGGGAGGGTATTGCCGTTTTCAGTCGTTGCCATGGTTTGGTCCGGACAACACCGGGGCTTTGCCGTCCGCATGTTTCTTGAAAATGGCCGTTCTGTCATCGCCGCCCAGCGGGCCTTTCGGCTGCACTTCAATCTTGGGCGTCGTGATATCGTCCGTCACCGTAATTTAATCGTGACTTGGGTGCGTACATTAGAAGGAACTGGTTCCACACTAAGACCTAGGGGTTTAGGAAGACCCAAAAACGTAAGAACACCCGAAAATTTAACGATAGTGAGAGAAGCTATTGAACTGTCGCCACGGCGCTCTGCCCGGAAGCATGCAATTGCATTGGGCATTGCTGACCGCTCACTAAGGAAGATTTTGCATCAAGACTTATCACTCTCTACACTAAAAATTCTACATAACATTTTCAATGAATGTGATCTACAAACTTCACCATTTTTACTTACAATATTAGTGAAATTACAATGTTAAAAAATGTTTATAATTTTTTTCGAAAACGTCGAGATTTTTTTACAATTTTTTGACATTTGACAGCTGTCAGATCAGATTGGCCCCACATTTATATTCAACATTACGGCCTGAAAAATACTTTTAAGACAGCATTGCTAAAAACTACGAACATTTGCGACAAATGGTTCACAGATGTCAGTATCATTCGGTATTCGGGAAAACTTAAAGATATAAATTAACTTGGAGGCACAATAGTACCCGTACTGTCATACCACCGGGGTTAGCAATAAAATCTACTGCTCATTTTCACAGTAATTAGGATTTAAATATAAATATGTTAAAATATTTTATACGTTAGAAATAAAGATAAGCATAATCTGGCTTTAAAATAACTGTAGTTTTAATGAACATATTTTATTCCCAGGACAACAACAACAACAACAAACCATCACGTCTTTTCCTCGGAGGGATAGGCAGAGGGAATGGACCGCCACACTATTCTATCCCGACACGTCTCTAGCTTTCTCCACATTCATACAACGAGTCATACACGTACGTTGATTCATCCACATGACCAACCTTTAATATGAGATTAATTTGGTCATGCCATGATTTCTTCGGTCTGCCTCGACTCCGTACTCCATTTACATCGTTAGCTTATACTTTCTTAACCATTTTTTCTCTATCCATGCGCTCCTTATGTCTGAACCAACGCAGCGATCCTTTAATATATTTTTTCATAATATCTTCTTTCGCTCTACATTCCTTTCTAATATCAGCATTTGAGATTCTGTCGTACATCGTTCTACCACACATACGTCTTAGGGACTAATCTCGACTGCATTTATTCTGCTCCTTCTTCTGTCAGTTCCATGCTTTGTTTCCATACATAAAGGTTGGGACCAGAACTCCAATGTGATCGGCCATTTTTGCTTTCATTGTAAATTCTTGTTTCCATAACTATTTTAAATGCTCCATTCACTTTGTTACCTGCACCAACCCTTCTTTTGACGTCACTATCCGTTATTCCTAGGTAGGTATAGCAAAGATATTTACCTATGCACACCCGTGGTCCAACCCCGAAAGGGATGAATGAGAAGGGTTGCATGAACGGCTTGTTGTCGTCCGAGAACCTCTCCGGGTTGAAGGTATCAGGTTCAGGGTGGTAGCGACTGTCATGGTGGATGGAGTAGATAGGGATCCAGATATCTTCGTTCTGTTTAACCTGAATAATTCGGAATATTAGCGTTGTTAATTGAAATTTCTTATTTGAAGTTTTTTGTAAATAATGAAATACATATTATTTAATAATAATAATGTAAAATGATGTTTTTTAATGTAACTACTTCCACTTTTGTCTCAATTTCGATTTCGCCAGGCTAACAGACTTGCTAGCGATAGAATACCCACATAAATTCTTAAACACATATCGGGGTTGGGCGGCCTTTGGAAAATTTCGTCATGTTTTTACCTCTAAAATACCACATGCCTCAAGACTAAAGTCTTCAACCAGTGCGTGTTGCCAGTCATGACGTACGGAGCCGAGACGTGGACACTGACAGAAGGTCTAGTCTACAGATTCAAGGTCGCCCAACGCGCCATGGAAAGAGCCATGTTTGGAATAATCTTGAAGGACAGATTTAGAAACGAATTTATTCGACAACAAACCAAGGTGACTGAGGTGGCTCTGAGGATGGACGGACTGAAGTGGCGATGTGGCCATATCTGTCAGAGAGCCGACGGCCGATGGGGGATACGGGTTCTGGAGTGGAGACCGCGTACAGGATACCGCAGAGTTGGACGTCCCCCTGCTCGCTGGACTGACGATCTGAAGAGGATTGCTGGACATGGATGGATGGGAGCGGCAATGGATAGGTGGCGGTGGCTTGCTTTGGGAGAGGCCTACGCTCAGTAGTGGATGACAGACGGCTGATGATGATGATATCCACTAAAGAAAATATGGCAGTACACCCAACGCAACGCAGGCAGGTTCAGTGGAGTAGATCCAGAAGAAGATACTGGAGGGACCATGTAGCCCGAATGGATAGTGACAGACTCGCATATACAGCCTAAGAGATGGAGGGACAGCTGGTCCTCATCATCCCACGAGACATGATTTCTGTGTCATAGAGAAGAAGTCATCATCAATAATCATATAATTTTACTGATATCTCGCGTGGGTAGGTAAGTTTGAATTACTTGAAAAAGTATGTTTTTTTTTATTCCTTCACATTAATTTGGTTTCGTTCGCGCCGCTAATATTGTCAGGTCTTCCGAAATCTCTACTTTTTTACCTCGTATCTGTGTGACGTCATATCATTCTGGGGAGGAAACAAATAGTTTTTGGAGCACACTCGCTCCAATTGGCTGTCTGGGGGCCACATTCTCAGCGACTCTGAAATATAAAATATACAATTATGATTATGTCAGTTATGATGTTGTTGATATAGACAACAGGAATACATAGTAGTATATAGACAGCAGGAATAGGAAGCCTGGTTATGTTTATAGACCTCTGTTAAAGAAAGCATGGATATAAGAGAGACCTATGTCTTAGTTCCTTGAGCTCTCTTATATCCAGGTTCAACTGTAAAGTAATATTTAGTACCTGACACCACCATGTCCATGTATTTCATCTTCTGCAGATCAGTGTAAGTCAGCTTCCCCCCAGTGGTGGATATGACTTGATCTATCTCTGCCTGAAGCCTCCTCTGTATGGATGGATGCGTGGCCAGCTCGTATGCCGTGAAACAGAGAAGTGTGGAAGAGGTGTCGAACCCAGCAAGCAAGAACGCCACCGCTTGTGCTGTCAGATCGTCATGAGTCCAATCTATAAAATAATCATTTTATGTATGTAAACAATTTGGTAATTTATTTATTAATGATAATATCGTCCAAATGTACACCTTCACGTTCGCGCCACTCATTTAGTCGAACAGTAAAATTTCTTATGACGGCTGGGCAGATAGACTCCGTGAGGGCTGCTATTTCATAACGAATATTTTCTTTCAATTGCGCCAGGGAAGTCGAATTATTGGCATAAGCTTTAGATTTGAGATAACCCCACAGGAAAAAGTCCATAGGGGTTAAATCAGAACTGAAATTTGAATCAGAACACAAATATCGTGTTTATTATAATATAATATTATAACGTGTACAATATGCACAGCGTCATCTACTTTTAAATGGCAGAAATAAATTAGTTCTTCATTTCTTCATTGAAAAGAAGTGGGTCGTGTCCATCCTGTATGCCATTGACCATGGTATGCCATGCTCTCTTGTCACCCGTCAGTCTCCAGGCCGCAGCTTATGAGAGACCAGTCAGCTTCCTGATTTCATCGGATCAGCGGCTCGGTGCTCGTCCTTGTGGTCGCTTTCCCTCCACTTTACCCATGATGATGAGCTTCTTAAGGTTGTTATGATTTCTCCGGGCCTTATTTATGTCCAAAATCTTTTAAGTCAATGATCGACTGGTTTGTAATTCTTGTCGTCCAGGGTATACGTAGCATTCGCTACAGCACCACTTCTCGAAAGCATCAATTTTGGACCTCTCTGATGTTCGCATAGTCCAAGACTCGCAAACATAAAGGAATATGGAGAAAACAAGGGTTTGAACCAGTCTCATCCTGGTCTTGTTGGAGATATTTTTGTCTTGCCATATCTTGGTGAGCTTTGTCATGGCAGTTTTAAGCATTTGGGTTCTGCGTCGAATCTCCTTCTTGCATCCCTTCCGATCAGTTATCAGCGATCCAATTATTTACATACCTATTTTAATTGTGTCTTCTTTCTTGGTGTTGTCTTTGTATAAGGCGAAGTCGGACTCGTCAACGTAGTTAGGGTCGTTATCGTAGCCGAGGGACCCTTTCTTCAGCAGATTCAGGAGATGGATCATGTCCTGGCGCACGCAGCCTTCCGCGCGAGCCTTCATGGCGTCACGTACTACGTTCCGGAAGAACGTCTTCACGTTCTCGGGGAACAAGGATATTCCTAGAAGCTGTAAGTCATTCGGTAGTCAAAAGTAGCCATTTGAAACAAGAGTTTATCTACGAAAGTAAAAATGACCATTCAGAATGAAGTTGTAGTTCCAGCCCTTAAATATAGAAGCGAACTACGGAACTAGGAGTAGATAGGTGATAAATACGAATGAAAATGTCTGTTTTCTAGACGTTTTATTATATTTAATGGGAATGACATGTTAAATGTCATGCTTAGCAAGCCTAAACATGTCATTCCCAAAAAATATAGTAAATCTTCGAGAAAACAGACATTTTCATTGGTTTTAAGTATTTACCATAATGTGGAGTTTTAAATCATTGTTGAAGAAATAATAAATTAGAAGAATATTTTTTGAAGACATTGTATTTTCAAAACAGTTTCGAATCAGAAACACCCTTTCTCATTATCAGTGAAGAATTTTTTTACGTATTTGTGAAAAGTGCAAAAAAGGTGATGTGAATCGACAAGTGATGGTGAATATAGAAGAAGTAAAACGATGAGTTCAGAATAAATGTTGTATAGATGAGATATCTTTTAGTTTGATGTGTGATAAAACGATGTATGACAGAATTTCAAATGCTCTTATCAGGAAGGAATGTCGAACATAAGAAAATATTATTATTATATTATTGACAACATTATCCAACTTTCTGACCTTCATGAGTTTGGGGAAGGCGGAATATCCGAAGAACTTGAGAAACTGCACCCCGCTGAAGTCAGTGGCTTTTCTCCCCATCAAGTAGAACTGATTGGCTTTGTTCTCCAAGGAGTTGACCTCCACTCCGAAGGCCGTGGAGGCGATCACGTCATTGGTGAAGCGCGTGAAGACATCTTTCATTTCAACTTGGAGGTAATCTCCACCTGTAATCAATTACGAATCATCTAAATATTATTTAAACACTGAAGTTCTCATTGAAATCAGCTTAAAAACCCTTCCCTCCTAATTCAAGGTCGATATATTCTATCGATTCAATGTCGTTCTGACCTTCGATCAAAGACGGTGCTATGAGAAGACGAAGACAATGAAATATTAGTATTTTATATGTTGGATCCTACAAATCAAATCGCATCGAATAAATCGAAAAACTGATAGGTATCAAAGTCATAAGGGTGTACTTGGACTTGGATCTTCTGGTTTGGTTTGGTTGGCTCTTGTAGATATTACTCTTACATTAGTTGGGAACATTGTTGGAAATATGAATAAGGGTGGGAAGTTATGTTCTAATTATGGGAGGATAATGTAGTGAGGAGAAGATGGCGGTAGAGACCTGATGCATTCTTGAGTTGTTCAGCTTCCTTTCTGAAGTACACGACCATCTGCTCCGCGCACTCCAGAACAAAGGGGAGCATGTTTTTCATCTTGGAGCCTGTGTATGCCGGGGTCATAGCCATTCTCATAACCCGCCATTTCTGACCTGGAATCCATTTTTACTGTTGGTCAAATTGAGAATTTTGTTTATCCTATTGATTTAAAAGTAACAAGATTTTCAGCCGTAAAAATAAATTACTCTTATGCCGATCGAATCTTTTTAAAGATTCATAGGGACTTAGAGGAGCCCACCGCTTTCTCGAAGCTGTTATAGGCGGACGTCGCCTTTGGTCAGCTTCGCTCTATCAAGCCCTAGGCCCGTCCCTCGTCCATGCGGGACTCTAGTTACTGGGGTTGTGATAATAGAAAAACAAGAGGGAGCCAGGCCACATTTAAACTACCCATTTCCTCTATGTCCCGCCGAAATGTAATAAAGACAATACAGAAAAATAAAATTTTAAACAAAAACAGAGCTATTGGAAACTATCTCATGGGGACATAACAGCGGAAGGTCAGGTGAGGATCAGAGGAGGCTAATGCGGGCAGGGGAGGTTAGGAAGGCAATTGTTACATTAAGAACACGGGATGGGTTTAAGGAAGCAGAAACATAATGAAAGCTTATAAATAAATATAATATCGTCGTGAGGGCGAAGAACGAGGCCCAGCTCAGCAGGAAACCCCCACCCCCTCAGAGGGGTCAACGAGAGCATAACACGGTGACTTTCGATCGAATCTAAGTAAAATACACAGTTTCCAAGGCCGTGACATATAAGTATACGGTGAAACCAAAATAAAACCAATTCATCATCATCCTCAGCGTGTAGTCAACCGTAGGACTCCTCCTAAGGTTTCTATGTATTTTATCTACACCTGCGAAGGTATTTGAGGCGTTAATACATCGTTTTATTAACCCAAAGATAGAACCATTCATAATTAATGAACAGCATGGATTCAGATCAGGGCGTTCAACCATTACAAATTTGATGGTATTTACGAACTTTGTCACTAAGTGCCTTGATAAAGGTGCACAAGTCGACTGCTCGTATAGCGATTTTTCAAAAGCGTTTGATAAGGTGGACCACCAACTTTTGCTTCGAAAGCTTCAAAGGATTGGCTTTAGTGACAATCTGCTCAAGCTTTTCTCTAGCTATCTAACATCTCGAAAACAATATGTGTCATATGGACTTTTTCAGTCTTCGGCCTTTCACACCTCATCAGGGGTGCCACAAGGGTCTAATTTAGGACCATTGCTTTTCACGATATTCATAAATGATATTTCTAACGAAATAAAGTTTTCAAATTTTTTATTATTTGCTGATGACATAAAAGTTTTCTCTGAAATAGAGAATCCCTCAGATTGCTTGAAGCTTCAGTGTGACATTCAGAGCATAACCCAATGGAGTAAACGTAATAAATTATTCTTCAACGTCTCCAAGTGCTTTGTTATGTCATACACACGGGCATCGAAAACATTATACTTTCGCTATCTTATGGATGGGGTACAGCTTGAAAGAGCTTCTACATCCAGAGATCTCGGTGTTCTGTTCGATGCTCAATTATCGTTCAATCTTCACATAGTTGCTCTATGTAATAGTTCCATTAAAATGCTTGGATTTGTTTTCAGGAATGCCAAGATATTTTCGAACACACAGGTACTTAGGGTGTTGTATAATTCCCTGGTAAGAAGTCGGCTGGAATATAGTTCCGTTATTTGGTCACCGCCTGGGATCCGATATTCTCTGATGGTGGAGCGAGTGCAGAAAAAATTTCTGCGCTTTCTTTACCTCAGGGAGCGCGGTTATTACCCGTGGCTCTTTCCGACTGAATTCTTGCTAGGTATGCTAAGCTACCAATCATTGGAGAGAAGGAGGAACATTCACTTGGGAGTTCACTTCTTTCAGCTGATTGGCGGCCGTATACAGAACTCGGATGTCCTGAGTGATGTAGGTCTATTTGTCCCTGATAATTACCTTCGTCAAAGACAGCACAGATTGTTTTATTTGCCACGCTGCAGAACCAACCTGCCAATGGTAATGCCTGTGGGTAGGGCAATCTTATTGCTTAATCGGATCGCCTCGGAGGTCGACATATTTCGTGATAGTGTGAGTTGCCTCAGGGATGCAATATCAATGTTATGATTTTTTCTTACTCTTAAGCTTAATTTTTTTTTTTTTTAATGCTTCTCTGTTTATAATGTAATTGCAAATGATTTGGAATTGTATGTCTGTAATGTTTGTGATTATTAGCAAAATAAATGAAATGAAATGAAATGAAATGTCTGTGTATTCTGGACAATTTCCATCTATTTTGTTTGAGAGATTCTTCATGTCGTTCCTCCATTGAATTTAGGGACGTCCTGGGTTTCGGGTCGTAATCCTAGGACGTAAAGGAGGCGTTTTCTCCATCTATCATCAGAGCCTTAACATGGTCCGCTCAGGGCCATTTTAGCGCTGGAACTCTTCCAATGATGTCTCACACGCCAATACAATGAGAGGCTATTACAAAGAAAACGCCCAAACAGCCAAAACTTTACGAGATACAGGTCTGTGCTTTCCACTGGCGAAATCACAAGGCAAAACGTGATCTTCTGGTACCAATCTTCAACCATGCTATTTCAAAGTTCCTTGGAATCATGCTTGACCGTACACTTATGCAGAGCGCACGCGCTTTGTATCGCTACTCGTATGAACCTGTATTGCGTTTGTCAATAAACAAATGTCAAATTTCTTTCATTCTCTCAAATCTCGCCAAATCACAGACATATTAATTGCTCGAATATTTGGGTAAAGGTATTTATTATAATACAGAGGAAAAGATGGGCGGATTGCGTGGAAGAAGATTGGGAGAAAATGGAAGGAGCTGGGGAATGGAGAGAGATGGCCAGAGACAGAAGTCAGTGGAGGACCGTTGTGGAGGAGGCCAAGTCCCACACCGGGATGTAGCGCCGAGAAATGAATGAATGAATGACTTATTATAATACATACTTGACAGTACCTTTTAGAAAGAACAAATTCTTCCCAAACAGAGGGTCAGCGTCTTCATCCATGAACACTTTGTGATCTATGAAGCTATCGAAATCCTTTACAGTTATCTTCTTTATGAGGTCCAGGTCTTTGATAACCACCGTAGGGTTATTGAACGCATAAAAACCGAAAAATCTGAAGAAAGAAAGAAATCATTTATGAAATCAAAATGTAATCACTAAAACTAGATAACTCGAAATTTATTTAAGTATTACTTTCACAAAGAGATTAGAAATAAAGTGAACATTATTGCACTCTTTTTTCTCTTGATTAATTTTATGGAAAATATGTTGAGATTAAAAATGACGAGAGAATTGATATGCATGTTTGACTCGCTGTATGAATATGGTGGAAGATAGAGATGTGTGTCAGGATAGAGTAGTGTGACGGTCCATTCTCTCCGTCTATCCTTCCGGGGAAACAGCGTGATGATGTTTAAATCAAATCAAATCAAATCAGTTTATTTTCTCAAAAGATATTACAATCAATTATTATAGTTTAAGGCATCTATTGAGAACAGGTAAAATATAATAAATATATAATACCAGGAACGCATGAGAGATGGTTCGACATTAGGAATACAAGATACTCTCCAAAGTCAAGAGTATTTGTCTTCTGAACGTACTTTCACGAATATGAAAGACATTGATCTCCGAAGCGATCATGTTCAGCAGTTTGATTGCTCGTCCACCGGCATCACCAGAGGCTGGTTGTTTCTGCATGCTGGGAGATAAAACAGTTTGTGCTGACGCTGTCGAAGATAACCATCCGGAACACAAAGATGGATAGCCTCCAAGATGACGGGATTCTCAAAGAATCCCCTGATAAGTCTGAAGAAATGGGTAAGTGTTGTTGTTATTGTACATTTTTTCTTATTTTTTAAGAAGGCGAAAGTTAATGGAGGTCAAAGCTCGATATGTCATCATGGTACATGCTGTAGTGCCATCGAAGAAGAAGAAGAAGATAAATTTGTTTCTTTACTTGTCGTCTGGGTGCGAGTGGTATGCCCTGTATACTGTCTGCAGGATGTGCTCCTTGCCGAAGAAGACCCTGATCATATGACCGAGGAAAGGCAGCGGGTTCTTGGTGCTGACCACACCCTTCCTTTGGAAGTGGCTGTTCACGTGGTTGGCGTACCACAGCAGCACCAAGGCCACTCCCAGTATCAGAAGTAGGATCTCCCATAGTCCGAATATCATCTTATCTAAAAAAAAATGTACGTAAGAAGTTATTTATTTTTTTATTTTTTAAAAACGGAATATAAATTTTTGTAAACAACACTAACTTTATTCAAATTAAAATAAAATTAAGAAACAAACATGTTTCGGACACAGAAGCCCTTCATCAATCTAAAGTAACATTTTAAAGTTCTTATTAGGGTCTGGGTTTTAATCTTGCAACAAAGGAAATAAATGAAATATTGGACTCGAAGTTAAATTTATTTGATTATTAATAATATTTTCTTTATGATAAATTCCTTCTTTAATTTCTAAAATATATAGATTATTCAAATTAAATAAAATCCAATACACTTTTTTATACAGATATGTATATAACTTAAATCTAATAACATTTTAAGAAATTTAATTGTATCTCAATAGAGACGAAGATGCAAACTGGAAACTGAATATGGTTGATCAAGGTGTTTACAGGACTTATGACCTGTCATTGGTTGGGTTAAGCGCACGCTTTATGTAATTACAAAATTCCCCATTCCACCTATTTCTTTATGACTGTGTAAGACAAATTTTTGGAGGTTGTATATATGCTATAAATCTATGCTTATCTTCACATGTCACCAGTATTCGTATACAAGTATAAGTATACATTCACAAAAAAACATTTTAAGAGTAACGGAAAAAATTAAGCCTTAGACGAGTTAAGACTGTGATCACTATAAGAATACAGGTATGAATGTATATTTTTAAAAAAGGACATTATTATAAATAAGAATACAGGTAAATAGAATATTACAGAAAAGGGGCACTATTAACATTAACAATACAGGTATAAAGATTATTCACGAGAGAAGAACAATAATATCGTAAATAGTTATACTTCTTTGGCGTAACAAAACACAAAAAAATCGTATGAAGCATTCACTTTGTGGTAAGAAATTAATTTTTTTATTATTGTTTATATTTAAAAAAATAAAATAAAAACACTGCACTTTGTTTATCACCACTGTGCGGTTATTTTAATTGCTGACTAGTTTCGCTTGTACCCAAGCTTCCTCGGGGTTTCGTAATAACGGTTATAACGATATATCATTCGTTATTACGCCCTGAGTGAGGATAGATGGACCCAGAAAATATGGAGGAGACCATGGAAGAATAGGAGAAACGTCGGCAGGCCGCAAAAAAGGTGGGCCGACGACATTACTGCCGTGGGGGGGAAATGTGGCTACGGCTGGCAGGAGATAGAGAAGAGTGGAACTGAAGAGAAGAGGCCTATGTCCAGCAGTGGACCGATAAAGGCTGACGAAGAAGAAGAAGAAGAAGAAGAGGAAGCTTGGGTACAAGCGAAACTACTCGGCAATTAAAACAACCGCATATTGGTGAAAAACAAAGTGCAGTGTTTTTATTTTAAGTATAAATTAATAAAAAATTAATAAAAAATACTTTAAATATTTTTAAACACAGGTTTTCTTTAACTTTAGGAAAACAAGATACTCTCTAAAGTCAAGTTCCTACTTTTATATCAAAACACAAAAACAAATGTATACACAATGTAAAAACAAATAGGCTTTTCTTAAACTTGTATTTAAACTAAGATAATAAATGAAATTTACTAAATGCAGCCATTACCTATATAGAAAAGTTATATTTTTAAAATCTTTGTTTGATTATGATAAGAGACATATGTATAAAAAATAAGTTTACCTACAGAAAAAAATTGTTTAACATTCTTTTCAATACATTCTTATAAAATAAATAGTGAGATTGTAAACACAATAAGTTCTTTTATGTATAATTTATATTTTTTAAAAGCAAAAAAATGTAAACTAAATATTATAATATAAATAACCAAATTCCAGCTTATTCCCCATTAGTATATAGTACATTAAAAACTTTTCCCCTATACAATCAAGCTAAAAAATAATATTAATACCTTCAACTTTTGTCATCTTTCCTTTTAATGTAATCTACTTCCTGTTGCCTGTGTCCTGCCAGTGTTCACTTATGGTATTGAGACAGTCACAATGTCACAGAAAAGTGCCAACAAGCTAAGAGTCACTCAGAGAGCAATGGAGAGAGCCATGTTGGGTATCAGTTTACGGGACAGACTCAGAAATGAGGACATAAGAGTCAGGACAAATGTTTCCGATGTTGTCAAGATGGCCGCAACCCTCAAGTGGCGATGGGCGGGACATGTCGCTCGCGATCCAGAAGAAAAGTGGACAAGGCGACTGCTGTGCTGGTGGCCAAGGACGGCAAAGCGTGGAGTTGGGCGCCCACAGTTGCGTTGGCGCGACGATATCCGGAGAAGTGCGGGAAGTGCGTGGATGCGGATCGCTCAGAATAGAAGAGAATGGAAAATACGAGAGGAGGCCTACGTCCAGGAGTGGGCGGTTAATACAGGCTGAAGAAGAAGAAGAAGAAGAAGACTTCCTGTTATTGTTTATCGTTTTTAATTTATTATGTTTCATCGTTTTTGACTCTATAACGGAACAAATACACATAAAGATTCGAAAAATCACGAAAATTTGACATTTGATATACCAAATCAGTTTATTTCATCAACAGATATTACAAAATTAATTTTTAAGGCATTATGGAGAACAGGTAAAATAATATATTGTGTGTAGTATAAGTACTACCAGAAACGCATGAGAGATGGTTCAACATTAGGAAGACAGAATACTAATTAAGAGTATTTGCCTTCTGAACGTACTTTCACTGATACGAAAGACGTCGATCTCCGAGGAGACTCTTCCCATCGGTGTCACCAGAGCCAGGTTGGTTCTGTCGGCGGGTAGATAATACAATCTATGCTGGCGCTATCGGAGATATCTGTCGGGAACAAAAAGACCTACACCCTCCAGCATGGCTGAGTTTTCAAAATATCCCCTAATTAGTCTAAAGAAATGGGTTATGAGAAACCAGTCGAATATTATTGTAACATCTGATGATGTCAACATAGGTTGATGAAACAGCTGTCGCGTAAAATGAAATACAACTGTGATACAAAAAAACAAAGTTATTTAATTTAACAAGTTTAAAATGTTAAGGTATCATAGTGATTCGGCCAAAACAATGGACTATTTCTTTTATGTTACTATATTTATATAAACCTACCTTTATAGCTTTTTTGTACCCCTCACTATTTCTTACAGGAATGTTGGATTTCAACACTCTTGAAACACGTCGAATGATCTTTCAAGGTAAGCATTTTTTCTAACTATTATCCGAAGGTATTTACATTACAGGAATACTGAGAGAACTAAATCTATACGTTTCCCACAGCTATAGTAGAGTAAGGGGGCATATCTTATTTTATGCCCCAAATTGCCGCACAGAGGCGCTTCGAAGTTCTCCTGTATTGAAATTGATTCGTCTTTTAAATCAGGTGACAAAGGGCTTCTAGACTTCTTTGGATGCAATTATAGCGAATTCGTAAATACCCTTACGATAAGAGCAACAAAGAGTTAACTGTCACATTTGTATTCACATGGTTTTATATATATTTCCTTTGATGTTACTTTTTTCACTCTTTTTTTTTTTTTTTTTATTATTTTATTTTTAAAAGACTAAAAAAGAAAAGAAAATACCAAGGATTTAAATCAATGCTATTAGAATTTATTATTACAATCTTCAATGTGAGCAGAAAATAGCTCATTATTATGAAGAAGGAATCTGGTCGTATCCAGGCTTGAACCCACATCCCCTGGATCAGGAGCCAAGCGTTCTATCCCCTAGACCACCACCCGATTAATAATTAAGGACCAGTAAGGACCAAACAACTTTTGAGGACTTTCGAAATGAAGTCACTGAGGACGATAGCAGGCAAGATACTGAGAGATCGGGTAAGGAATAAGAGAGATATGTGAGGTTGAGAATATTATAAGATGGATCAGACAGTGAACAAGGGACTGGTGCGGTCATGTCCCAAGAATCGATACCACCTCCCCTATATTGCATTGCATAATCAGCCTCATGGGACTCGTCCTCGTGGAAGACCTCTTAAAAGATGGAAGGACAGCTGGGAGTCTACCTCACAGGAAGAGCAATACTCTGGAGAATAATTATTGTAATAATATAAAACACATTTCTGACTCTGTCTCGCAGGCTGATACCCAACATGGCTCTTTCCAATATTCTCTGTGTGACTATCAGCTTGTTGTCACATTTTTGTGTGACCTTATGACTCTCTCAGTGCCATAAGCGAACACTGGGAGAACATAGGAGTTGAATACTCTCTTTTTCAAGTCGATGGATATTTTCAGATTCTTCAAAGTATGCCCAAGGATTTTGAATACTGCCTAGCTTTCCGACTCTTCTATTCAAGTCTGGTTCTCTCGCCTAAGCTGTATTTTGAGTTCTTAATCAATGTATTATGTATTCGCTCACAGCTTCAATATAGTCATTATCCATCATGATTTTTAATAGTTGTGACGCTTTCATCTTTTACCTTCAGACCTGAAGAGATTAAGTTTTTTATAGAAAACCGGGGATAAATCACTCACACTTGCAAACATGTCGTATGTATTCGCAAGATCGACAAATATAGTTGTAGGCTCGGTTTTTTCGTTCGAAAAGTAAGCGAAATGCCATACAACTATTTACGTCACATTCTCGCTAATGTATTATTTGGAGCGTCAGAAAGACATGAATACTTTAATGATATTTAAACGAAAGGTTCGGTTCGTCCGGTTATGTATTTTTACGAATTCTCTATGAGTAATTTCATTTGTAATATCAAATTTCATTTATCGCGCATTGTATATTTTATTTTCATTGGAAAAGTAAGTGAAATGCCACGCAACTATGTACATTACATTCTCGCTACTATATTATTCGGAGCGTCAGAAAGCCAAAAATACTTAAGTGTGTACATACGGACATAAGGACAAGAGACGACAACTCTTACAGCAAAAAGTGTCCACAGGCTCAAGTGTACACAGAGGTCCATGGAAAGACAGATACTTGGTGTGAGCTTGCGGGACCGCATAAGGAATGGAGAAATCAGACGCCGCACCAGGGTTGCTGACGTCATGGACCGAGTGGCAACATTGAAATGGCAATGGGCTGGACACTTGGCTAGACAGGGTGGCAATAGATGGACACACAGGATACTCATTTGGAGACCATGGGAAAATAGGCGAAGTGTCGGAAAGCCACCGATGAGATGGACTGATGATATTGTCAAAAGGGTTGGAAAGTCTTGGATACAAAGAAGGCAGGATAGAGACGAGTGGAGGAAATTGGAAGAGGCCTATATCCAGCAGTGGAGGGAAGAAGGCTAGCAAAGAAGAAGAAGGAGAAGAAGTTCTTTCCTTCAAGATATATTTATAAAAAGTTTTATTTAAAGAACATCAAAAAGTTCTGGCGTTTCAGAGCATCCCTGTTTGACTTCTTGTCATATTTTGACTTCCTTTGGTCATTTCCACACGTAATAATAGCAATTTCTTAGGCTTCTCTTCTTTATTAGCTTCTGTGATTTTTCATAGATAAATAATAATATGCAGTCCTTTTATATGTCACTTGGACTTGGACTTGGACTTGGATATTCTGGCTTACAGAGATTCAGCTAATGTGGCTATTCCTCTTACGTCTGATGGGAACATTGTTGGACGGTGATTTAGTGGGTTCTTCGTTTATGCGGGGGCATGATTTGTGTGGCCCGGAGTGTTCCACTGAAGGAGGATCGATTTGGGGCGCAAATTGAGAGGTATTTTATTGTGGGGTTAGGATGTGAAGGGAGTCCTTTGTAAAAACGTTCGGCAAGTTTCATAATGTATTCATCTATCATCGGAATTCCCGATCCTAGATTTTCGTACAATTCACACGAGAATTTACGAAGTAGGTCACCGTAAATAAAGCAAAGTTTTTTTGTTAATTGTGTGTACCGAAAAAAGTTTGATCAAGATAAGACGTTGTTAATTAGGGTAAGAAAATATACATGTTAATTTTAGGACATAATCTTTTCCATAGCGTGACCCAAATTTCACGAATGATAAAATAAAAGTAAATATGTACAGAGAGACTGAATTTTAATACTAACTGAACTTACGATAATGTAAATACTGACGGACGCATAGATGCGATCCAAAACAAGTTTTTCGCGCATAACCTTGGTTTCCAATCAAGGCTTGAAGTACCCGTCTAATTACATAAGTTGAATACTTTCTACACGAATATAGACAGCAAAAACAAATGCCATGCCTAACCTGGATGCAGTCTGCACAAGACAGAGTGGCGTGGAAGCAAATGGAGGAGGCCTTTGTCCAGGAGTGGACGGGAATTGGCTGAAGAAGAAGAATAAGAAGAAGAATAAATATAACTATATATTTTTATTATTATAAAACTTTTTATTTTCACTGAACACATAAATGCATCGGTTACCATTATCAATTTCTTCTTCTTCTTCCTCAGCCTATTCCCGTCCACTCCTGGACAAATGACTCTTCCATTCGCTTCCATGTCACTGTGTCCTGTGCGGACTGCATCCAGGTTATTCCGACGTGTCTGTTCAGATAATCTTTTCACTGTAGTTGCGGTCGCCCTGCACTTCTCTTTGCCGTCCACGGTCTCCAAGTCAGCAGTCTTCTTGTCCATTTTTCGTCTGAGCTTCTGGCTACGTGATCTGCCCATTGCCTTTAGACTCGCCACCCGGTGGATGATATTAGTGACCTTTGTTTTTCTCTCACCGTATCGTTTCTGACTCTCTCTCTTAGGCTTATTCCTAACATGGCTCTTTGGGTCACTCGTAGTTTCTCGGCACTTTGTTTTGACAATGTAACAGTTTCAAGACCATAAGTACCAACTGGCAGAACGCAGGCTTCATAGACTTTTCGTTTCAGGTTGATCGGTATTTTCCGGTTTTTAAGGATGTAACTCATGTTTGATGTAACAAATTCCATGGAATGACAAATGTTGGGCGTCAGTCTTCGTGATAGAATTAGAAATGAGAAGATAAGACGTTGAACAAAGGTTACCGATATTACAAAAATAAGAGCAAACCCAAAATGGCAAATGGCAGTGGGTCCAGCATGTGGCTTTTTTTTTTTAAATTTATTTTTTAAAATACCCAATTGTGTTATATGGTTACATTTTTAGATCTTACTATTAATTATGTATTGTTTCAGATATTTTTTATATTGAGTTATAGTGAGATTCCTTGTGTCATTTGGTAGTTCATTGTAAAGTTTCTGTCCATTGTTCAATATCCTTGATTGTCCTGTCTTAGTTCGTGCAATCGGTAAGTGATATCTGTCACAGTTAATCTGTCTGTTGTCTCTTCCATGGTCACTCTGTGTACAATTTTTATAGTCTCATATTTGGTCAGGTCTGATATGTCCATTTGTTTTGTTTGTCTGTAAACTTGTATGGTTGGGGTAAGGTAGTCAATGTTATATGCTAATTTTATTATTTTATTTTGTTGTCTTTGGAGTCTGGAGATGTCCTTTTGGTTTCCTGTCCCCCAGAAGGGAATCATATATGTCAGTCGGCTTTTTACATACGCTTCGTACATCATAACTTTTTCCCTTCTTGGTAAATAATTCTGTATTTTGTAGAAGAGGGAGTATAGCGATGCTAACTTATCTGTTAGGTTGTCTATGTGTGTTGTCCATTTTAGTTGTCTGTCCATTGTTAGTCCTAGGAACTTTACATAGTCGAGTTCGGTTATTGCGTCATTTTTTTTATTTTTATGCACACGTTATGGTTTTTCTTGCTTGTTTCAAAGTGTATAATGTTACACTTTTTTACATTTAAGGTCAGGTAGTTGTTGCTTGTCCAGTTGGTTAGTGTCTCTATATCTATGTTAATTTGTTTACAGGTATCATTGTCGTTGTCGTTTTTGTAGAATATAGCAAGGTCGTCTGCATACATAATTATTTTCCCTGTAATGTTTTATCTTGTTATGTCATTTATGTAAAGTATATAAAGTAGTGGTCCCAGGATGGATCCTTGTGGTACACCAAATTGTGTCATTGTTTCATTACTGCTTATTCCTGACACAACTGTGTATTGTTTTCTTTGGGTGAGGCAGCATTTGAATGTGTTGTATGCCTTTCCCCTCACCCCAGCGGATGTCAGTTTGTCAAGTAGTGTGTCCAGATGTACGGTATCAAATGCTTTTTTGAAGTCAAGTATTAGTCCAGTTATGCATACGCCCGCATCCAGTGCTGACTGAATGTAGTTGCATATGTTTGTAATAGCTGTAGTTGTTCCGCTTGACAGGATGACCTCAGATGGTCACCTAGAATCCTGAAGTGGAGGCCATGGAACAACAGTAGAGACATAGGGAGACAACAAAAAAGGTGGGCGGATGGTATTAAACAACTTGCTCGTCGTAGGTGGCAACGGATAGCCCAAGATAGAAATTGTTGGAATAGTTTTGAAGAGGCCTATATCCAGCAGTGTGAGAATGGCTTAGAAGAAGAAAACACCTGTGTGGCAGTTAAGTTAATTATTAAAAAAAACAAAATGTCAGCCTCTCAGATACAAATTGGTTTTAGACAATAACCTCATAGAACGGGTCATGAAGTTCAGGTATCTGGGTGTGGAGATATCTAGTTGCAGCGATCTATATAATGAAGTTAAAAAACAGACTGATAAAACTGCAGTTATCTCCGGGTGTCTAAGGGACACTGTCTGGGACAATAAGCATATGCTAGTAGAAAGCAAAGTTAGAATTTATAAAACATGCATCAGGCCCATAATGACATACGGAATCGAAGCAAGAGCAGACACTGTCTGAACCAAACATGTCTTGAGAGTAGCAGAAATGAGAACATTGCGACCTATTGTGGGGAGAACCATTAGAGATAGGATACCTAATGAAGAAATTCGCAAATCCTGTAAAATTGAAGACGTAGTGAGATGGAGTAGGCAGAGAAGACGATTCTGGAGGGACCACATCGAGAGAATGGTTCCAGCAAGAATTCCTAATATCGTGATGCACGAGACTCCAGAGGGCCGTCGACCACCAAGACGACTACCAAAGAGCTGGAGAGAAGGCTGGTCGTCTTCATCACAGGAAGAAAGTTGATATCCTGCATAAACAGATCGCAAGATCTACAATCAGTAGAAGAAGAAGAATATAGAAAAAAAAATCATAATATACAGTAATTTTTATACTAACTGCTTGATTTTGTTATCTACAAGTAATTCAGATCATTGACTGCACTAATGCGACCTTTGTCATTTTCTATGCGTCTCATTCTTGGTTTATTTATAATATAAATACAAACATAAGATTCATGTAGATATACACAATACAATAAAGATACAGTGCATTGTTATTTAATTAATTGCATTATTATAAATTATATCAAAAAATTATAAATATCAAGGGCATAGTTTCTTAACCTTTAAACACACGCGTACCAAAAAAAATGTTTTACTAAACTAACTAACTAACCATCACGCCGTCTCTCCGAAGGGGTAGGCAGAAATAATGGACTGCCACACTTTTCTTTCCTGACATATTTCTCTCGTTTCCTTAACATTCATACATCGTGTCATGCACGCGCGTCGATTTCTCTGACTCTTCACGTGGCCGACATTCAATATTTCATTTAATCAAATCAAATCAGTTTATTATCTCAATAGACATTACAAACAAGAAAATGTTTAAGGCATCTATTAAGTACAGGTAAAATATTATAAAAATACAACAAGGTACCAGGAACGCATTAGAGATGGTTCAACATTAGGAAGACAAGATACTTTCTAAAGTCAATAGTATTTGCCCCCTGAACGTACTTTCACTAACATGAAAGACGTCGATCTCCGAGGAGACCGCGTTCAGCAGACTAATTGCTCTTCCCACCGGCGTCACCAGAGGCAGATTGGTTCTGGCGGCCGGTAGGTAAAACAATTTATGTTGTCGCTGTCGGAGATATCTTTATTTGATCGTGCCACGTTTTCCTCGGTCTTCCTCTATTTCTAGTTCCATTTACATCGTTAACATATATATTTTTTACTCTTCTTTCTTCATTCATTCTTTCCATGTGACCAAACAATCTTAATGATCCTTTCATTATTTTGTTCATAACATCATCATTTTCACTGCATTCATTTCTTATATTTTCATTCGTCACTCTATTATACATAGAGTATCCACACATTTATCTAAGATATCTAAATTCTACTGCATTTATTCTACTTTTATCCTTCTTTTGCCAGTTCCATGCTTCACTTCCATACATAAAGGTCTTTGATAATCAATTTCAAATAATCTCGATGCAAAAATGTTTTGCCAACCCCCAAAATTATAACACTACAGACGTTCAAATCCAGATCGTTTGCAATAACATAATAATAATTTAACAAAAGAAAAAATATAAAGAGTAAGAATTAGAAAGAAAAATAAATCATAGCATTGATATTGTATCCCTGAGGCTACCCACTATCACGAAATATGTCGACGTCGGAGGCGATTTGATATGTAATAGTAAAGAGATTGCTCTACCCGTAAGCATAACCATTGGCAGATTAATTCTGTGGCTTGGCAAATAAAACAATATGTGCTGTCTTTGGCGAAGATAATCATCAGGGACAAATAGAGCTATTATATAATACATCACCCAGGACTCCACTAAACAAATTGGCATTTGTTAAAATACATATTTATTCCACATATAATGTGTCAGTATGAAAGCTGATTAATTTTCATATTCTTTGAGATAGGGTTGGATGTAGGTGCCAAAATGAGCGGAGTGTCAGTAAGCTGTCTCTTGTATGCGGATGTCTCTACTTGCAGACAACGAGCATGAACTACAAGTCCTGGTGAATTGTATGTATGAGGTATGCATTGGCAATGCAAGAAGAAGAATTGGACTAAGCTGGGCAGCTTTCGGTAACATGAGTTATATCCTTAAAAACCGGAAAATACCGATCAACCTGAAACGAAAAGTCTATGAAGCCTGCGTTCTGCCAGTTGGTACTTATGGCCTTGAAACTGTTACATTGTCCAAACAAAGTGCCGAGAAACTACGAGTGACCCAGAGAGCCATGAAAAGAACCATGTTAGGAATAAGCCTAAGATACAGAGTCAGAAACGATACGGTGAGAGAAAAAACAAAGGTCACTGTCACGTCCGGGAAGCTCAGATGAAAAGTGGACAAGAAGACTGCTGACTTGGAGACCGTGGACGGCGAAGAGAAGTGCAGGGCGACCGCAACTACGGTGGAAGGATGATCTAAACAGACACGTCGGAATGACCTGGATGCAGTCTGCATAGGACAGAATGACATGGAAGCAAATGGAGGAGGCCTTTGTCCAGGAGTGGACGGGAATAGGCTGACGAAGAAGAAGAAGAAGAGAATAAGGTCTACATAGTCTACAACAACTTGCAAGGGGTCTACGACAGTTGCAAAAAAAGTTGGGGGTCCATGAGATCGTGGGGAGATGGTTCAACTAAATCGAACCCGTTTATTGAAACGCAAAACGAATATCGAAATCTTCGGCGACTTTTTTTTTAGCTCATTTGGGGAAATCGGACGATGGAAATCATTGGCGACTTTTTTATTTTAGGTCAACAGCGACTTCCGGCCAGTAGAATTCGGCAGCGACCAATTTTTTAGTTCATTTGAAAAATCTATTTTAGGAAAACAGGGGGTCTACACAAAATAGAAAAAATCGGCAAGGGGTCTACGGGACAAAAAAGTTTAGGAACCTCTGGTCTAAAAGGAGAAGAAGAATTTAAAATTGTATTTAATTTAAATATTATTTAAAATAATCGGCCCCTTATATTAAACGCAGCCTATATTATACGGAAGTGAGATGTTTCACCTTGCCATACATTATCAAATGCCTAAAAAAACATTTGACAATCTACATTACGTTATTGATTATTGTTTTTTTTTTATTATTACTGATGGTGTGTGGAGAATACAAGATTGCTTTATTAAATTTTTTTTTCTAAATATTTGTAAAAACAAATGCAGAAAACATTTGAAAAAAAAACTTTTTAATTCATGCCAAAACTGACCACATTCACCATATTTTTTTAAAATTACATTGACGAAGGGCTTCTGCGTCCCGAAACATGTTTGCAATTTTAACTTTTATTTGTATTATATGTAAAAATAAATTGTTGTTACTAAGAAACAAAAACATATTGTTATATAATGTTTTGATTTATAAATTTAAAAAAAAATGTTGCAGATTTAAAATATATATATTTTTAAGATGGAATTTCTTCTAATTAGATTCTTAAAAAAATTATTTAATAATAGCAAATAAAAAAAACGTAATATCATTACTTACCGGAGGAATAATTAACGTCTTAATAAACCATTTATTTATTTGTCAATTTCATTAAATCACTATTTAAGAAATGTGTATTTTATGCACATATTTTCTAATGATAGTATAAATCACAGATCGCAAGAAATGAGTCTATTTTGATGCACATAAACTTCAAGAATATAACAAAAGAGTGAGGAAGCAGAGACACGAATTATAGAGTACTGAAGCTGACAAGATAATAAAATATTTGTTACTCATTGTAAAGAGCATTGCCCCTTTTCTTAAGGGGAGCGATGGGTAATATGAATTTCAATTTGTTTAACTTACTAACTGCCCCTTTTCTTAAGGGGAGCGATGGGTAATATGAATTTCAATTTGTTTAACTTACTAACTAATGCTTCGAAAGGAAAACCTCTCAAGTTATTAACCTATCCGGTAGTAGAGTTCGGTCTACGACAGTACCGGCACGATTGTGCCTACAAATAATTTATTACTATTTTTTTTCCCGAATACCGAATGATACTGACATCTGTGATCATTTGTCACAACCATTTTTAGCAATGTAACTGTAATACCGACGGAGTAATTCACATTTATAATATTCTGTGACGTCATCATGCTCATGTTGCTTGTTAACCTTTTAATATCAGGCTGCGATTAATGTGTAACTTAACCATAATAATGGACGGGAATAGGCTGAGGAAGAAGAAGACGAAGAATATCAAACAAACGAAAAACAGGGTTATAAAAAATAATATAAATATAAGCGTTGGTAATATTAGAGATTTGCTATTACTAAATATTTAAGCAGACTCCTCTTAAGGATAAAACCATATCGACAGACACTATGACCTCGAAATAGGGTTATTTTGGGAGTCCAGATAAATCTGCGATTGAAGTACGCGGCGAACTGAAAATAACATTGCTAATGACAATTAGATTACTCTTTATCTTTTTATAGGTTGGTATCGGTAATTGCTTTTTACTTTTAAAATGTGTTTACTTCGAAATATATCATACTTACTCGTACTATATTTTTATTACGAATACATAGACAGAAGATTTTTCACTGTGTGATCAACGATGTTAAACTTCACGTTAAATATTTAATAACTAGCTGACTCGGCAACGCTTCGCTATTGCTATATTGGATTATATAAATACACCCAATATATATTAAAGAAATACAATTAAAGTTCAATATCAATCATTTTATTGGATAAAATGACATGTGTATAGGTGCAAGAATGTGTGTATCCTAATTCAGTTCATATCTTTAAAACATTTTTTTAATCCAAGCAAACTTGCTGTGAACTTGAATAATACTAATGTGAATTGAATAATTGAAGGCTGGACATTACCAAGGTGGCAAGTTTACAAAAAGTCTGAAATGAGTTTTTGATGCCAATTGGTCTTAAACATAGCTGTGCAAAAGCGCGTTATGATTTAATAATATAGTGTAGTTCAAACGTTACCCTAAAGATGCCACCCAAAAAAAAGTTAATATATATCTTTTTCAGCTTTATGTTTAAACCATTAAACGTCCAGTCTTAATTTTTTTCCTTAATATTTTAAGTGAAATTAAAAAAAAATATATATATACTATATCACATTTGCATAAAACATTCATACATACACAATTCATATCCGTTCACTCCTGGGCGTAGGCCTCCTCCATCTGCTTCAATGTCTGTCGATCCTGGGCAACACGCATTCAATGTCGTCCCTCCATCGAAGTTGAGGACGTCCTGGGTTGAGCACTTCATCTACGCATATATCGAGGTGTGGGATCCATCCTCTACACACGCGCATTCCATTATCTTCTGGGTTGTCTGCCTCATCTCATGACATCTTTCACCTTGCAGATTTCACCGTTTTTCCTAGAAATAAAAGGAAAAACATCAAATTAATTTTAAAAAGGTTCAAACATGTTCATTAAAGAATTAATATAATTTTCATTAAAACAATACAATTATTATCGTATCCATGGATGGATGGATGGATGGATGGATGGATGGATGGATGGATGGATGGATGGATGGATGGATGGATGGATGGATGGATGGATGGATGGATGGATTAATAATAATTATTTCAAGTTTAAACTTTTTTTAATTTTTTTTTTTAAATAAAATAATAATAATCTAGCTGGTTAAGTGCCTAATTGCAGCTATATTAAAAAACGGTGGATACGTGTAACATAAATTAAATAAACACAAAAGTGTTATTATAATACATTATGTGCTAAATTAAAAAACGGTGGATTCGTGGAACATAAATTAAATAGACAATATGTGCACCATCTAAAAATCATATTTTGTGTTAAATTATTTTTATTTTGTTATTTTATTTTATATCATTGTATTTTATATTATTTGTTTTGGATTTATTTTGTGGGTGTTGGACGATCAAAGTGTGCGCGGGAGATGACTATTGGTGGCGATGAGGTTCGCAACCCATCACACCGCGTCTCCCGCGGAGCGAAAAGAGAAGGATGGAGTGCCGCATCAGTAAAAGTGTGACAGTCCATTCTTTCTGCCTACCTTTTCGGGGAGACGGCGTGATGGTTAGTTAGTTAGTTTTAAAATAATTACCGCAATGAGTATAAAATAATATTTAAAAGAGGCTCCAATCGCAGTGCACCAGTCATATCACGATTTTGATGAAATGGACATGTTTGTAAATCAATTTATTTTGAATGTATACAAATACTTGTAGATAAATACTGGATTTTTACCCATTGCGGGTAATCATTTTTTAAGGATTAATTGTATCTCCATAGAGACAAAGATTTAAATTATTTGGAAACAGAATATGGTAGTCGAGGCGTTTACAGGACTTATGACCTGTCATTGGTTGGGTAAAGCGATCACTTTATCTTTAACAACATTCACCATTCCTCCCATCTTACGACACCATGTCTGACAAATTTTTGGAACATGCATATATGCTAATATTTTTTAATAACTTCACTGTTGGTAGGTCAATCTACACTAGCGTCATCTATTAAGATAATTCCAAATTTCTTTATTTTTCCAAATGGACATAACGAATTCTAACACATTTAAGTCGCCGATTTGGAAGAATACATCGACAAGTCAAACATGCAAACAAGTACGACGCTAATGAGTCTGAATACATTATAATATTCGGAGAATATTTACCTTTTGAATATTGTTTCATCAATATGAATTGATCAATCAATATCATTGATCTCCGAAGTGATCATGTTCTTCAGTTTGATTGCTCTCCCCATCGGCATCATCAGAAGCAGGTTGGTTCTGCATGTTGGGATATAAAACAGTATGTGGCTGTCGAAAATAACCATCCGGAACATAAAGATTCCCTCCAAGATGGCGGAGTTGTCAAAGAATCCCATAATAAGTCTGAAGAAATGGGTAAGTGTGAATTCATCTCTCCTTATCTGCAGACTATTGGTCCTCAGCATGCCCAAGAGGAATGCGGTGGAATAAAGCTGACTGAAACAAATGAATACGTTTTATTTTTCTATAAATAAACTGAGACTCATAAAGATTAATCATCCATTAGTCGAACAGCTGTGTTAAAAAATATATATTCCAACCGGTAATACAGATAATCCATCACTTAAAATCTCACATAATACTGAGGTAAGTAGAGCTTAGACAGAATTAAGTTTTATCTCTAATATATTTTATAGAATGTTCAGAAAATACACAAAAAATGATTGAAAATTAATTCATATGATCGTTAGATATTTTCTGATGACGGAGAGTAGAGATTAAATGGAAAAAAGGTATTCTATTAGGTGTACAACTTTTCTTCCGTCGTTTTTTTTTAAATTCAAGTCTTTATTGTGAAGAACTGGTTACTTACATTTACGATTCAAAGTATTGTCTATCGTTGGCCACTAGTTTCTTCCATCTTTCGGGCAGCATACGAATCCCGTGTCGAAAAAACTCGTAATCTTTTGAGACGATCCACGAATGGATCCAAGTTTTCACTTCTCCATAAGAACGGAAGTGCTGGTCAGCCAGGCCGTGAGACATTGATCGAAACAAGTGATAGTCAGGGGGAGCAATGTCTGGAGAATACGGCGGGTGGGGTACGACTTCCCATTTTAACGTTTCCAAGTATGTTTAGACCGGCTTTGCGACATGGGGTCGAGCATTGTCATGCTACAAAATCACTTTATCGTGTCTATCAATCAATTGCTTTTGATACACATATAACATTAACTATAACATACATTATAACATTTGGTACAAAACATTAAACTATAACCACAAGAGCATCTTCACAGGCTAAAAGTACTTTGACTTTACATCACTTCTTTGTCAGCTACGACTGACTTTAGTCAGATTAATAAGTCGTGCACATCAAGATCTTGAGTATTTAAATGTTTATTGATTCTTTGATATCCGAGGAAGATACTGATATAATCTATTATTGCTGCAATGATTTGGTTTGTAAGAATTGAATATCATTGTAAAAGTGACATTTTACTCAAAATGCGTCTACGAAGAATGTGCCGAGCGATGACACATAGAATGACGTTTGCTTAATAGTGATAAGGGTTAAGTTAGCCATTCTTGAACATGTTATTTGTAGTAATATGTCAAAAACTCAGGCAGTCTCAAAGGATGTCATTAGCTTCAAGTTTCTTGTTCTCACACGCACAGAGAGCAGCCGTTGAGATTTATTTTTGTCATCTTGATAAGCTAACCAACCAACACGCCGTTTCTCCGGAGGGATAGGCGAATAGGATGATGATAGGATGAATAGATTTTGTAGTATCCCTATAGTTCCGCATTAACTTTTTTTGGCGCTGCAAAACAGATTAGAACCAGCGATAAACATATCAGTGTGAACTATTGCATAAAATTGTCTATTATTTTGACATATGTGATGTCATTCGGTTTGTAACGAAGATGCTTTCCGACACGGGGTGAAACACGAGGATTAGTCGTATCTCACTCCATATCTCGAAGCACTCCCTCACAACGTATTGCCCGGTGTTTATTCGCTAATGTGATTATTATTCGATCTCTAAGATGCTCCGGGAGGTATAGTGATATGAGATTGAAACCAATATTTGCTATTTACACTTATATTTAAACACAAACCTACAAAAACAAATACACAAGATCACTTATAAACTAAAGATGACTTACTTCTATTCGTTGGCCAACGACTTAAAGCTACTCCGTCACTGAATTAACATTACTTGATCTGATCTGAGAAGTCGACGATCCAGCCGACACGTGGCGTCCACACCACGACGGACGTCCGAGGCGGAAGAGCGAAGGAGAGCGAGGAGCGAGTGGTCTCCATCGCTGAGACAGCCGTGGTCAGCATCAGGTCCCAATGATGATGAGCCGACGCCATGCGGCGATATCGCGATCTTCTTCAGAATCACTTCCCGGCGTTCGGTATAACACTTCGCGATCTTTTTAGACAACACTTCGCGATCTCCCCTACAGCGCGCGTCCGCGCGAGGGGGAGATGCTCCTCTCCCGGAGGCCGGTGATAGACTGGGGGCGAGAGCTGCCCGGAACTTTACAGGGCGGAGGGTTGGATCGTCCCCTCTCAAGTGCGGCCACTCTCGAAAATTGGGCCCGGCAGTACCTAACTGCTTTGCGATACCGGGGCAGAACGCTATTTTTTTCACTCACAGAATTGTCATTATTGTTTTAAATTGTCTTTCATAATCTTATCACTAATTAAAATTAAACTTAACTAAGATCAAACAAGCCTCCAGAGAGAAAACGCCTTTTCGGTCGTGTAAAACTTGTCTAGTGCAACCTCACCTATTATGCCATGAAACATGGCTATATCAATCCCCACTACTCAAAATGAGATTGCACTAGACTAAGAAAAGAACATTGGGAAAAAAAAGCTTTAAAAGAAAATTTATTGAATCGAAATTTCGAAATTGCGCAATCCAACTAGATTTTTCGCGTAAGGCGATCACTAATGGAACCCCTATCTTGTGCTGAACGCTGTCCCTCCTACTCCACTTATAGGAAAGCTCGCGATTCACGCGAGGCAGCATAAAACATGTAACAGGTAGATTCGATTACGAATTGAAAAAATATTGCGGTACGAGTATGTGAACAGGATTACATTCTTCATTAGCACCTCTATACATTTGATTCGACTTGCCTCCCCTCGTCATTTACACAAAAACCGTTTTTCTAAACGCTATCTATCTTATAACTAATTGCCGGGTATTTCTCTTCCGGAACTGAGAAACTCGTTTTTCTCTCATTACATGGTAGGAGATTCCATCATCCCATATCGTACCATCTCTTTCTCGCCGATCAAAGGCCATTCGGGAATTCCGTCATCCGATGCCTGGTCGGGGAGCTTCCGCTTCTTCGCACTGTCTTCGACTCTCATAGAGTACTATCTCCCTCTCGCCGATTGAAGGCCGCCCGGGAATTGCGTCATCCGGTGACTAATCAGAAAGCCTGGAGCTATCGCTTTTTCGCACTGTCTTATCTCTACATCGTGTTCTTTCTTGCATCGCCTTACACTACTATCTAAAACAAAACTAAATTATCGACACTTAATTCGTGCGAATTGGTGGTGATATGAATCGAATTTAAAAAAATTCAAAACAAAATCTCGTGTCGGCAAGTTTAGGATTGAACTTGTTTTTCTTAAAATTTTGAAAGCGGCAGTCTCATCGCATGTAACGTCTTCCTTTTCTCAAAAGCCAATGTTGGGATCTAGTCTGCTATGTCGCTTAGTCATCTTAATTTAATGGTTATTAAATTAAGTTATAGACTGGTGGAAGGATAAAATATCACATGGCACGACATACAAGTAGATTACTTTACAAATGTACATCCGATACATCCAACCCCTATTGCTTTGAACTACAAACAAGACGCTTCTTTAATACCCAATCCATTCACATACTAATTATAACTCACGGAGAACTAATTTAAATTTTTCTCCCTGGATGGCTGTTTAAAATTATTATAAAAATGTAGTTGCATTCGTGAAAACTTGATATTATTACAGATATTATTGGGCGCCAGCAAATTTTTGTTTCTTTGTTAAAAAAAATTGCAAAAAAATACACATATTTGTCAAAGGCTCACTCAGAACAATAAAACGGCCGAATTCTAAAGAACAATTAAAGGATTAAAATTTGAAATTTTAACGTTGGTCGGCCGCTAGACCCTTAATATTTACGACGTTTGTCTAAACGTATACCTGGTCAATCCGCCGCAAGCTTATCTAGCCAGGGAACAAAAGAAATTCGGCTGGGGAATTTCCTTTAAAACTTTCTCTCTTATCAGTTGACTTTACAACGGTATGAGATTATAATCTGTATTTGCTTACTCGTTTGAAATTCGAAATTCAAAATTAACCGACGTACGAGTGAATAAACAAAATGACATATCGGTTTTCACAAATGCTTACAAATAAAATATAAAATTATGAATTGGTTTCAATCTCGACATCACACCATCTCGGAACAATCAGAAAACAAATATCAACATCAGCGAATCTACAATATTTATTGCTAGCTCAGATTTTAGCATTCAACTCTTCTCTAGGTCGCGTGTTCGTCTGATCTCACTTAACCAGACAGCGTTTGAATTATTAATTATATTTAATTAAAATTCAAATACGCCGAGTCCCACGCTAGGGCGCCATTTGTAACGAAGATGCTTTCCGACACGGGGTGAAACACGAGGATTAGTCGTATCTCACTCCATATCTCGAAGCACTCCCTCACAACGTATTGCCCGGTGTTTATTCGCTAATGTGATTATTATTCGATCTCTAAGATGCTCCGGGAGGTATAGTGATATGAGATTGAAACCAATATTTGCTATTTACACTTATATTTAAACACAAACATACAAAACAAATAAACAAGATCACTTATAAACTAAAGATGACTTACTTCTATTCGTTGGCCAACGACTTAAAGCTACTCCGTCACTGAATTAACACTACTTGATCTGATCTGAGAAGTCGACGATCCAGCCGACACGTGGCGTCCACACCACGACGGACGCGAAGGAGAGCGAGGAGCGAGTGGTCTCCATCGCTGAGACAGCCGTGGTCAGCATCAGGTCCCAATGATGATGAGCTGACGAGCCGACATGCCATGCGGCGATATCGCGATCTTCTTCAGAATCACTTCCCGGCGTTCGGTATAACACTTCGCGATCTTTTTAGACAACACTTCGCGATCTCCCCTACAGCGCGCGTCCGCGCGAGGGGGAGATGTTCCTTCCCCGGAGGCCGGTGATAGACTGGGGCGAGAGCTGCCCGGAACCTATGCAGGGCGGAGGGTTGGATCGTCCCCTCTCAAGTGCGGCCACTCTCGAAAATTGGGCCCGGCAGTACCTAACTGCTTTGCGATACCGGGGCAGAACGCTATTTATTTTCACTCACAGAATTGTCATTATTGTTTTAAATTGTCTTTCATAATCTTATCACTAATTAAAATTAAACTTAACTAAGATCAAACAAGCCTCCAGAGAGAAAACGCCTTTTCGGTCGTGTAAAACTTGTCTAGTGCAACCTCACCTATTATGCCATGAAACATGGCTATATCAGGTTGTCTGTTTTTTTTTTAAATATTTCATCCAAAGATATAAATATAATCAGACCGTGAATCTCAAGGTTAGTTCAAATAAATAAATAAAGTTTTTTCTTCTTTGGACTATAACTTTTTACTATTCATCACTTTCTTATTAAAATTTGACTGTATTGTTTTGACGGAATATTTAAATGTTACTTTTTCAAACAGATTACAAGTAATTGTTTTATAATACCCTACTAGTTAATGATCCTACGTTAGGTTTGATAAGGTGAGTTTTTTGTTCTATTTTATTGGCCTTCATTTTGTGTGGTTAATTCATATCATTTAATATTTTTTATCATTTGATAATGCCCCAGCAGTTGACATTCGTCACTTCTACTTATAAACAAAAAATCTTTAATCAAAATATTACTACAAATGAACTCATTAAGGTGAAATATTGAAAGTTCTAGTCCTGCAGGCATCATCAAATTTAAATTATATGTCAGTATCTACAATTTCTTTACTATATCTTTAAAGTTTTGTGAGATGAAGAAAATAACAAAACTTGGTAATTTGAATGTAACCACTTTTTCAGTGGTTACATTCAAATTAACCAGCTTGGTTGGGACCGGTACATGGCCGTTTACCCATTTGGACTTGGACTTGGATCTTCTGGCTTACAGAGGTTCAGCTCACGTGGCTTTTCCTCTTACGTCTGATAGGCACATTGTTGGAAGGTGATTTGGCCGGTAGTTGGTAGTGAGAAAAATGGAGCCAATCGAAAAAATCCTACATATTTCATCAGAAGTTAGCTAGAAACAGTAAACTACGCACCGACAATAAACTCCTGATATACAAAATGGTCATAAGGCCGATCTTCACTTACACAGCCCCAATCTGGGGCTATGCAGCTTAGGGTCCCATAAGAAAACTCCAAATCCTGCAAAATAAGGCTATCCGTTTATCGCTTGGTGCGCCTTCATGGACCAGGATCACACAACTGCACCTAGAATCGGGAATCCCAATGATAGATGAATTCATTCTGAAACTTGCCAAACGTTTTTACAAAGGACTCCCTTCACATCCTAACCCCACAATAAAATACCTCTCAAATTACGACCTAAACACCTCCAGCGCCAAAATCGATCCTCCTTCAGAGGAACACTCCGGGCCACACAAATCATGCCCCCGCATAAACTAACAACCCACCAAATCACCTTCCAACAATGTTCCCATCAGACGTAAGAGGAATAGCCACATGAGCTGAACCTCTGTAAGCCGGATGATCCAAGTCCAAGTCCATAAATAGGAAAACAATTAAGACCTTATTGCAACTTATTTCACTGTATCTACTGTACATACATAAACAAACATGAAAAAATTAAACATGAAAAAGTTACATAAACTTTGAAAACTTAATGTGCATATTGTAATCATTGTTTAAAAAAATCAGTTATATTTTGCTGTTTTTTTTTCCAGTAAAAGATTTATTGAAAGCCTGTTGAATGGATCGATTATCATAAACAGTGCCTTTTAAAAATTAAATATTTATAGAATAACATATACAAAAGATACGAAAGCTAGTGTCCGATAAGGGTTAATAAATATGTTACAATATTAATACTTTGAATAAAGGTTATAATAAAATTGCTTGGTATAATAAAAAAAAAAGACTATTTTGGGATGCACTTTCTCCCAAAATTTAACTGTTAAGTGAATAAGTAGCTATTAGTGACTCTATTCCAAAGCATTCCTCATGGACATGCTAGGGACCAACAGTTAGCAGATAAGCTTATTACCATCCTAGTGGCAAATACTGAGTGTAGAAACTGTAGAGGTTACAGGTGATTAGACACTATAACAGCTTCGGGTAAGCGGAGGGAGCCCTCTATGGCTCAGCCATTATAAAAATACATAAATTTCCAGGAATATCATGGAGTTCGGACGCTGGGATTGGATCCTGCTGGCAGCCACCCTGTTCGGCTTGGTCCTGTATTACTTCTGGAAGAAGAATCAGTACTTTAAAAACCTGAATCTGAATTATCTAAAGCCTCACCTGGTCATGGGAAACATGCTGTGGGTGTACCTCGGGAGGGAACACATGGTGGACTTGCTCCAACGAGGATATGATGACTTTGCAGACGACAGGTCTGACATTAATTTTGATTAATTTTAGTCTATTATTTTGGATTTATTGTTTATTAAACAATGTTGTAAAACTACACACTAAATAATTAAGACTAATGAATGCATCTGTTTTTTAGAACTTTCATTTCATTTTATGCGAATGACATGTTTTGCCTTGTTAAGGCATTATTTTTAAAGTTTCAATCCTAGCTTGATTTTCAGCAAGTTTAACGTCTTTTGCTGGTTCTTGGGATGCATTTTTTTAATGTGGTTGTTTCACGTTGCTTTCCATAATTGTTTTATACAACAGATTATTTGAACCCAATTATTGTATACAACTTTTAGCTACTGATTCTCATGACATGTGATAGGTAGCTAGTCTATCGCGATTTTTATTGTCATGTGAATTTTACCAGACAAAAAGATAGCGTGAGATTTTTCATCGCCGGTAATCAAACCCAGGACCTTCAGTGTGGCGGTCACGAAAGCCGCCTAAGGCACCATCAAATGTATATTTACTTGTCACGGGACTCCTAAAAGATGGAAGGACATCTGAGAATTTACCTCACCGGAGGAGCAACCCTCTGGAGAACCGACAACATAGGTCTACAAAAAGGAAGAAGGAGAAGAAGACATTTGATAATGCCTTTGCAATGCATAACATGTCATTCCCATTTTATGAAATAAAGCTTTTAGAAAACAGACGTTTTCATTTGTATTAATTATTTTTTCAGATATTTTGGGATGCTCAGTTTAATTGCCCCTACTACCGTAGTCAAAGATCCAGAACTATTGAGAAAGATTATGGTGAAAG
This sequence comes from Lepidostoma basale, assembly GCA_022606425.2. NCBI lineage: Eukaryota > Metazoa > Arthropoda > Insecta > Trichoptera > Lepidostomatidae > Lepidostoma > Lepidostoma basale. The sequence continues at coordinate 411,707 of JAHDVF020000792.1, read as the reverse complement.
ATTTTGATTTCTTCATGGACCATGTTGAAATTGTGGACGAAGAAGCCGACCCTGTATCGGGAAACATGTTGATATCCTTGAAAGGTATTCATATGGAAATAATGTTTTTCTTGTCGTCATCAGACCTAGAATATTATACTACAGTGTTACTTACAAATCTGCATTGTTGCTGCTCTCTTCGCTTTGGCAGTCATCTTTACTGGCGATATTAATTACTTCCTCGTCCTAAAAAATCGTCTCTAACCCTTTGTCACTTTTTGTCATCCACAATCAATGTATGAGTCACATGCTATCTATTATATGATAGACCAGTTAATCCGAGGATTCGTTGATCCGATGCCGGTTAAGAGGGGTTCTAATGTACTAGAAAAATATGAGATTATTAATCTAACATCTATATATAAACCAACAGTTGTCTCCATCGGTCTGTTACTAATATGGTTGCTCTTTGAGCTTTATCTTCATCCAATTAGCATACTTTTTCTTTTCAAACATTTCTGTATCCTTTAGATCAGGGTTTCCCAAACTTTCTGCTATGGAACACTTCGCAAACTTGAAAAAATTAACAGAATTCTGTTTTATGCATCTATAGATATATACAACAACAAACCATCACGCCGTTTTTCCGCAGGAGTAGGCAGAGAGAATGGACCGCCACACTACTCTATCCTGGCACACCTCTTTAGCTTCTTCCACATTCATATAGCGAGTCATACACGCACGTTGATTCTTCCGACTTCTAACATGACCAACCTTTAAAATTTGATTAATTTGGTCATGCCATGTTTTCCTCGGTCTGCCTCGACTCCATACTTCATTTACATCATTAACGTACACTTTCTTAACCATTCTTTCTCTACCCATGCGCTCCATATGTCCGAACCAACTCAGCGATCCTTTCATAATTTTGTCCATAATACCTTCTTTCGCTCTACATTCCTTTCTTATATCGGCATTTGAGATTCTGTCGTATATCGTTCTATCACACATACGTCTTAGGGACCTCATCTCTACCGCATTTATTCTGCTCTCATCCTTCTGCCAGTTCCATGCTTCGCTTTCATCTTCTATCTTCGGGTTGGGACCAGAATTCCATTGTGAATGGCCGTTTTCGCTTTCATTGATAAATTCTTGTTTACAATAACTATTTTTAAAGCTCCATTCACTTTGTTACCCACACCAACCCTTTTCTCGATGTCACTATCCGTTCGGCCATCCGCTGTGAACATACTATAAAAATACACAAATCTTAGATAACTAACTGATTTACAGCACATATATTTTTTAAGAACCAAGGATTCGTTTAGTGTATTGATATTATAATGGAAGATATTTTGCAGGAGACAAATGGAAGGACATGAGGGGTACACTGAGTCCGGCTTTCACCAGCTCCAAGATGCGTGCCATGTTACCCTTCATGCAGGAGTGCGTGAATAATCTTTTGGAGTATTTGGAAACAGAAACCAAGAACTTGAATGGAAAAGGTAAAAAAAACTTTGTTACACATTTATTTGTGTTTGAATGGTAAAAATAGTTGTAGATAAATCAGTAGAAGAGAGCAAACAGTTTGCTCAACATGATCACCTCGGAGATCAACGTCTTTCATATTAGTGAAAGTATGTTCAGAAGACTTCTTGACTTTAGAGAGAATCTTGTCTCCCTAAAGTCGAACCATCTCTCATGTATTCCTGGAATTTTATCTGTTCTCAAATAGGTGTCTTGAACTATAAATATGTTTGTAATGTCGTTTAAAAAAATAAACTGATTTGATTTGAATAAATATATAGAATAATACTTTGTATTTTCACAACAATTTATTTTTCGATTTGCAGACATGTTTCGGTTGTGACACAACCTTCTTCAATGCACAAATTTTAATAATGAATTGTGACAGAATAGTCACAAATATATACTAAAAAGGGGGTGGAATTATATCTAAGGGTGGGGGTAAAATTTAACTATAAAGATATTTAGGGGGGAGGGGAAATTTCGAACATGGGAATAAAAGTTCATTTGTAATATTTGTTGTTATTTTTGATGGCTTCTTTTATTTCTACAATTTCAAGGTTACTAAATGTTAAATATTAATGTTAAATATTAATGTTATTAATGATATCTCTACATGAGGGAGTTTGGTAGCTATCCGTGGCTTTATCCCACTGCATTCCTCTTGGGCATGCTGGGGACCAATAGTTTACAGATAAGAAGGGATGGGTGCACACTTACCCATTTCTTCAGACTTATCAGGGGATTCTTTGAGAACTCCGTCATCTTGGAGGCTATCCATCTTTATGTTCCGGATGGCTATCTTCGACAGCGTCAGCACAGACTGTTTTATCTCCCAGCATGCAGAACCAACCTGCCTCTGGTGATGCCGGTGGGGAGAGCAATCAAACTGCTGAACATGATCGCTTCGGAGATCGATGTCTTTCATATTCGTGAAAGTACATTCAGAAGACAAATACTCTTGACTTTGGAGAGTATTTTGTATTCCTAATGTCGAACCATCTCTCATGCGTTCCTGGTATTATATATTCCTTATGTTTTACCTGTTCTCAATAGATGCCTTAAACTATAAAAAATGTTTGTAATGTCTTTTGAGAAAATAAACTGATTTGATTTGATTGATTTGATTTGATCATGGTAGAAGTTTATTGTAAATAATGAAACTAAATACATTTCAATAAAATTTTGTTGATAGCAGAACTTTCATAAAATTCCACTTGAAAACATGGCATGACCAAATTAATCAAATTTAGAATAATAAACTCAAAAATGGAAAAAACAGTGTTTTAATTCATAAAAAAATCTAAATATATGTTTTAGAAAAATGACAATCACTTTTTTCAGATAGCGTGGAGATGGAGATGAAGGATCTCTTCACTAGGTACACGAATGATGTGATTGCCTCCTGTGCCTTCGGGATAAAAACCGATTCTTTGAAAGAGAAAGAAAACATTTTTTACAAAATGGCAAAAGATTCGACTCTTTTTACACTTTCTGATCTATTTACATTCGTCGTATTTTTTATTTCGCCAGCTTTATCAAGGGTGAGTGTCATACGAGTATACTTACTTAATTAAACAACTGTAGTTGTCCACTGCTGGACATAGGCCTCCCCCATACTTCTCCATGTATTTACTGTCTTATACCATCAATAATTCTTCTAATGTCATTGGACCATCATGTGAGAGGTCTCCCGCTGTTTCTTTTGTCTTCGCGGGGTCTCCACTCCACCACCCTTCTGGTCCATCTATCGTCTACCAATCTGGCAGCGTGCCCTGTTTATATAATTATAACTAAAACTATCTAAATAACCATCACGTTGTCTCTCCGAAGGGGTAGGTAGAAAGAATGGACTGCCACACTTTAACCAATGCGGCACTCTATCCTTCTCTTTTCACCCCCGCGGGAGACGCGGTGTGATGGGATGCGAACCTCCTCGCCACCAATAGGCATCTCTTGTGCACACTAAAACGTCCACAAAATAAATATAAAATAAAAACCATGATATGAAATATAAAAAGTACATGTATTTGCCAGTATTATATCATTAATTATAACCAACACAATAAAAAAATTTCAATTGTATATAAAAAGTTTTTAAAAAATTATTTATTGTTTCTTGAACAATGATGTAAAACTCCATATTAAATAATTAATACGAATGAAAACGTCAGTTTTCTAGAAGTTTTATTATATTTTATGGGAATGACATGTTTCGCCAAGTGGCTCTAGATCTGCCTCGCTTCCTCTTTCCCCCCATAGGGACCAGTCTAGTGCACCCTGAGCGATGCAGGCTGGGTTCCGTCTCAGAGTGTGATCGATCCACTGCCATTTGCGTGTAGTGACTTGTTCTCTAATTGACTTTTCGCCTGCCATGCTCCAGAGAACGGCATTTGACACTGTTTGGGGCCAATAGATCTTGAATATTGAACGAAGGCACCTCTATTTATAAACACCTGGAGTTTTCCATTAACGTCCGTGGTAGATTTCCAAGTCTTACATCCGTACAGCAGTACGCTTTTAACGCAACTGCTGAATATTTGGAGCTAGAGCTTTCTCGAAATGATACTGGAACGCCTTACAGGGCATAGCATAGCGAAAGCTCCCCTTGCCTTGTTGAGTCTGCTGGCTACATCTTGTAGTACATGTACATAAAAAGGCTTACCAGAGATTTTCATCTCGGTTTGTCCGGATAATTGACGTTCCCGTTAACTGATGTCCGGATAAACGACGTTATATTGTATTATTATTTTCAAATGTAGAATTTATTTTCAGCTTTTGAGTATGAAGATGGGAAAGGGAGAAGTGGTGAAATTTTTCCGAAACTTGTTTTCCGCCAACATGAAGGAGCGTCAGAATCACAAGATCGTGCGCCAGGACATGATCCAGCTGCTGATGCTGGCCAAGCAGGGAAACCTGCATGATGACACACCATCCCTTGAAGCTGACAACACCCAAAATTCCGGAGCGCCAGATAAATCTAAAAGAACAGGTACACTCAACAATGGCTATTCAACTCTTTCAAAGCTTTAGTCCAGTTGATATTTGCAGCACAACATCCTTATTGTAGACCTATGTGGTCTGTTCTCCAGAGTGTTGCTCCTCCTGTGAGGTAGAATCCCAGCTATCCTTACATCTTTTAGGAGGTCTTCCATGAGGGTCACGGTCATGTTCAAAGCATGTATCAATAGTAAAAATAACAATTATGTTGTCAAATTTATTTTCCATGTACAACAGCTTGTTTGAATCCAATTACTATATACAATTTGTTTTAAGCTATTGATTCTTATGACATGTGATATGTAGTTAATCTATCGCCATTTTATTGTCACGTGAACTCTACACCAGACCAAAGACAGTGTGACAATCACACTGCCATTGCCGGGAATCGAACCCGGAACCTTCGGGGTGGCAGTCGCAGCTCTTGTCGTACTTATTTTTTTATAGTGCCGTGTCAGCTCCCCACCGACTTTGGCAATCACTGTGGCGAAGGCTTTCTCATCAAAGTGATTTTCTGGGAAGTGTTACTGAGGTGGTTTTCCATTGTCTAATCATCTGGTCCATACAAGTAGCCTTTGGGCGACCTCTGCAGTTTCTGTCCTCAATATATGGTTTTTTATCTTCCGTATATACCTTCATTCCTTTCTTTATTAATTCTGATTAGAAAACGATCTCCTTGGAGATCGACACCTTTCATGTATGTTCAGAGGACAAATCTCTCATGCGTTCCTCATATTATATATGTGGGATTAACAAACCATGCAGGACTTTGAGACCACACGAGTAGAGGCATTGGACTCAGACTGCTGTACCAGCATATTGCTATGGCGAAATACATTGATTGCACAATCAAAACTCCTGACATGATAGATTTTCAGCCTAACAAAGCCGATGACCAGTGACGAAAAGTGATGGATCAGAGTGCGGGTTCCTACACAGAGGCTACTAGAGGTTGTCCGGCAGAGCATTGTGTGCAAAGGAAGCGAAACATATAACAGCCGTACATCCAACCACCCGATACGTCAATCAGTATTACGACTTCTAACAGACACGAGTCTACGTTATTAAGTCTACATCATGAGGGATCTTGGACTCCCTCCCGCCGATCTACAAAGAAACGTCATTCATTCTTCCGACTTCTAACCGACACGAGTCTACGTTATCAAGTCCACGTTATGAGGAACCTCCGACTCTCTTCCGCCGAGCTGCGCTGCTATGTCACGCAACTTCTGGCGAGTCTTCGCTTCAGCTGACATCGTAACAACATCCTCAGCTGTTTGCCACCCTGACTCCGCCCTGCTCTTATCTACAGCCTGCGCAGTCACGTCGTCATCCATCCGCTCCATCACGAGTTACCATTACTGTTTAATTACATGTGATTGACCATAAACATTGAAATCTCCACCATCTTTCAACTCTCGCCACATCACCCCAAATTATGTTTTACTTGTTCTCAATAGATGCCTTAAACATAATTTTGTTTGTTACATCTTTTGAGAAAATAAATTGATTTTCAACACAATACTAAATCTGATTAATTTAGATTGGACCGACGACGATATACTCGCCCAAGCCATGGTGTTCCTGTTTGCCGGTTTTGAATCCTCGGCCAACCTCCTCAGCTTCTTGGCCTACGAGCTGGCTATGAACCCAGATGTGCAAAGGAGATTGCAGACGGAGATTGATGAAGCCCTGTCCCAAACTAATGGGGCGCTAGACTACCAAGAGATACACAAGCTGAAGTATTTGGACATGGTTATATCAGGTATGTACTCAAACCTAGATACCTCTATTGCTTAACATAAGCCTCTTTTTAATTCATGACTACATTTGTTGGTTAGCTTTCCATTCTCGCTTATCTTAATATTGCAATTTATTAACTTTAGTAAAATATTGTATTTTCACAACACTTTATTATACCATTCACAGATATATTTCGGATTGTTTTCATTCTTGTTCGGTGTGTAAATTTTAACTACAGTAATCCCTCACTACTTTGCGCTTCGACTTTCACGGCTTCACTGTATTGCGATTTAATTTTTTTTTTTTCCATATCGCAATTAAATGTTAATTCTACGGAAATATGAAGGCATGCCAATACGAATCTATATAGACATAGAGGAAAAATAGGAGTAGATTAAATATGGCCTGGGTCCCTCTTGGTTTCTCTCCCACCGGAGCTTCATCGGCGTCACAAATGACACTAAATATAAAATCAGAGAACATCACAATTTACGAGTATAAGAATATAAAATGGGGGGAGGGGGGGGGGGAGAGGGATAAAAGAAAGTGTGCATGAGGTCAATTAGTATGGTAGAATGGTGAGTCATGAGCAGTGGGGAAATAACAATGTGACTTTCTAATTAATATTTTAGTGGGAGACTGGAGTTAAATTTTAAGGGATTATTTAAAATGGGGAACATGGCTAAAATGGGTCTATGGGAAGTTTCCTATAGTGGACGACTCTGGATAACATAAGTTTGAGAACTTATATGCTAAATCATACATTCATATTTTTCAGAAACCTTACGCCTTTGGCCAGTTTCGCCTACCTTGGATAGATGTTGTGTTAAATCTTATGAGCTACCGCCTCAAAATGATGCCCATGGGGTTAAATATACGGTAGGTTTTAAATTGTATTTTTTTTCGTCATGGTAGAACTTGTGATGCGACAGAGAGGAGAATACAATCATTTGAACTCTGGATATATAGAAAAATACTTAAAATAACTTGGAGAGACAGAGTTCGCAGTGAGATTGTTCTCCAATGGAAGAAAAAGCATCTGGAGTTGCTTGACAGCGTAAAAACAAGGAAACTGCAATACTTTGGTCATGTTATTATTATTATTGTTTTGTTGAATCACTCTTTACATCATTACAGCGTGAGCCAAATCGATGTAAGGGGTATAGCTATCATATTGATTTTCGTGAAATGTGATTGGTAGCTAACTTATTGCCATTTTATTGTCACGTGAATTCTGCACCATACAAAAGATCATGTGACAATCACACTGCCATCGCCGGGAATCGAACCTGGGACCTTCAGGGTGGCAGTCAAAGCACTTACCGGCAGTCGTCAACGTCAATGTAATGAGAGGAGAAAAATACCAACTTCTACAACTGATAATTCAGTGAAAAATACCAGGAAGAAGAAGACTAGGTTGGAGAAGAATCTCTTGGCTGCACAATTTAAGACAATGGTTCAGAAGTAGCACCACATCGCTGTTCAGGGCCGCAGTCAACAAGGTGGAAATAACCCTGATGATTGCTAACCTTTACAAAGGAGATGGGACTTAGAGAATTAGAATGGCAATAGTTTTTGGAAATGCCAAGATATTTTCGAACACTCAGGTACTTCGGGTATTGTATAATTCCCTGGTAAGAAGTCGGCTGGAATATAGTTCCATTATTTGGTCACCGCCTGGGATCCAATATTCTCTGATGGTGGAGCGAGTGCAGAAAAAATTTCTGCTCTTTTTTTAACTCGGGGAGCGCGGTTATTACCCGTGGCTCTTTCCGACTGAATTCTTGCTAGGTATGCTAAGCTACCAATCATTGGAGAGAAGGAGGAATATCCACTTGGGAGTTCACTCCTTTCAGCTGATTGGCGGTCATATACATAACTCAGATGTCCTGAGTGATGTAGGTCTATTTGTCCCTGATAATTCCCTTTGTCAAAGACAGCACAGATTGTTTTTTGTTGACACCCCACTTCACCACCTGCATTGAGAGGAATGGCGACTATGCCGAAAAATAGCTTACATATGTACTACGGTAACCACATAATTTAAAAAAAAATTGTAACCTACAAAAATTCAGTAAACTTACTTTCTGGAGATGCCTCGTATTATATTATGTCTTTACAGGTGCAAAAAGGTGAACCAATTTTAATCCCTGTGATGTCATTACACAGAGATCCAAAGTATTTTGAGAATCCCAAATGCTTTGATCCTGAGAGATTCTCAGATGAGAACAAGAAACGGATCAAACCCTTCACCTATCTTCCATTTGGTAGCGGTCCTCGACAGTGCATTGGTAATTAATTAAATTATACACTTTGTTTTTCATCATTATAATCAGTGCTATAATCTGGAGTTACAAGAGTGGGGGGTGACCGGAGAAGTCCTCTTTCGGTCGTTTTCCAGTCTGCTTCTCTGTGTGGCTTCATTTGAATTAATTTCTTTAGTAATAACACTCTGCTTATGTCAGAAACACAAGAGAAATTCAACGTTAATAAGTCAAACAAACTATAGAAGGATATATGGAAGGAATGATATTACATGCTCAACATGGACAATGATATCATGTGACCAACAACACATAAACACATTAGAGATGTGGTGTTGGAGTAGATTCGAATTTTCTGGACATCGAAGAAAACGAATAGAGATTGTGAGGGCCGCATTCAATAACATGAGACCATTCTTCTGCAATGACAACATCAACTTAAAATTGAGACAGAGGATGGTTAAGTGCTATATTTGGTCCATATTACTATATGGAGTGGAGATCTAGACCCTTAAAGTGAACACAATAAAACATATATTTTAAATTGAGCCATAGAGGGCTCCCTCCGCTTACCCGAAGCTGTTATAGGTGCAGCGGGGCCTTTCGTCAGCATCACTTGTGTACTCCCTAGGCCCGTCCCCCGTCCATGCGGGACTTAAGTTTAAAAAAAAAAATATATATGTATATTTGCAACCAAGGGGGACCCAGATCACATTTAAGCTACGCTACTCTCCCTCGATGTTCCGCCGTACACACATAGCAATACAACAGCAAAAGAAAATGCACAATTGATACATAAATATGTTAGAGAAATAATAAAATATAAATAATGCACAGCAGGAGGCACAGGGGGGGGGGAGGAGATAAAATGCAGGATGGGGGAAAGAAGGAAATTTATTTAATATGTGGAATAGGGAAGGTAACATAGGAAGTTTATAAAATACTATATATATTTAAGTTTATATAATACTATATATGTTTATATAATACTATAATAATGCAATTGAACCAAGGAAGAGGATGAAGCCCGGCATTGCGGGTCAGTCTCCCCTCCCCCCAACAAGATAATCGGCACCCCCTCAAAGGGGCAAGTGACTTCACAAAACATCTGGTTGAGACGGTTGGCCGAGGTTAAATAAATAAACAAGAAATTACAAGAACATTAATAACAATAATAATAAATAATAAACATGGACCAGGAGCAGCAGCCCCAAAATAAGAAGAACGAAATATAAAAAATTAATAAAACGTATAGAAGCACTTGAAATGTGGCTCCATTGCAGAATGTTGCGGGACTCATGTATTGATATGGTCACCAACAATGGGATGCTATATAGAGCCAGAATGGGAAGAGAATTGTTTTCTGATGTGAAGTCTAGAAAGATGGAATGTTTGGGACACTTTCTCCGCAACGAGAAATACAATCTGCTGTACCTCATCATGAAAGGGAAGATCAAAGGTAGGCGCGGTGTAGGAAGACCCTAATTTCTTGGTTCGAGAACATCAAGGAGAGGACTAAAATTTGAGGATTGGGGGAGTTATTCTGTCTGGCGCAGGACAGAGAGGCCTACGCCAGGGTGATAGCCGACTTCGGGAGGACCTGACATGGCACTCGAAGAAGAAGAAAATGAATGCCTCCATCCTTCAGTAACTTATTTTCAGAAATAGACTATTGACCACTTATCAAACTTTACCAGTTTTTACGGAGACACTAGGGTGGTCTATTGGAAATGGCTGTCGTGGGAAGCATCAAGGCCTCCAAGGAGGACAATTCCAATATTATGATAAGAAAAGTGAAAGATAGATTGAGTGAGCGGGATGTAAGTGAGTTGAGTATTGACGAGACCTGGAAATACTTGAAGGAGAGTTTGTGTGAATCAGCGAAAGAATCGTGTGGTGTGTGTGTACAAGGAAGAAGGAAAGGGGATGCATGGTGGAATGATGACGTAAAGATTGCTGTTAAAGAGAAGAAAGATGCTTGGTTGAATATGTTGTCGATAAATAAGAATGACAGAGTTAAGTATGAAAGAGCAAAAGATTTGTATAAGGTATGCAAGAAGAGAGTGAAGTCGGTAGTGAAAGCGCGGAAAGAAAAGCTGAAGGAGGAAGAAGGGCTCAAAATGACAAACAACTTCCAAGCAAATTTAAAAATGTTTTGGAAAGAAGTTAAAGCCCGAAATCCTCCTGATAGTGGATGTGTGAAAGCAATTTTAGACAACGAGGGAAGAATGTTAACGGAGAGTAAGATCATACAAGAAAGATGGATGGAATATTTTAAGGAGATGTATGGTGGTGATACAAGCGTGATCGAAAATATGACAGCTAGTGCGAGTGCGGGACCTATGAATGATAATATTGAAAAAATAAGTACGAATGAGATGAAAAGATCCGTGAGTGCAATGAAAAGTGGAAAAGCTGTTGGGTTTGATTGTATTGCCATAGACTTTATTAAAAGCGGTGGCGAAGTGGTTTCTACATGGTTATGTAAGTTATTTAACCAGTGCTTGGAGGAGGGATATACGCCGCTAGACTGGAGGAGAGCAGTAATTATGCCCCTGTACAAAGGAAAAGGATCGCGTATGGAATGTGGAAACCACAGAGCTATTAGTCTTTTGAGTGTCGTTGGTAAAGTCTATGGCAGAATTTTAATAGAAAGAGTAAGAAAATTGACGAGTGACAAAGTTTGGGATGTGCAAGGTGCCTTTATGAATGGCAGAGGATGTATGGATCAAATTTTTGGACTTCGTACATTGACAGAGAAGTTTCTGGCCAAAAATCGCAAACTTTTCTGTGCATTTGTCGACTTACAAAAAGCATATGATTACGTTAATAGAGAAAAGTTGTGGAAAATATTGTCTGAATATGGAATAAGTACAAAACTGATCACGGCCATTAAGTCGCTATACACGGAAAGCACTGCTAGTGTCAGAGTAAATGGAGATCTTACAGCCTGGTTTGATATCAATAAAGGTGTCAAACAAGGTTGCGTAATGTCCCCGTGGTTATTTAATCTGTATATGGACAATTGTATGAGAGAGCTGAAAGGGTTGGATGTAGGTGCCAAAATGAGCGGAGTGTCAGTAAGCTGTCTCTTGTATGCGGATGACGCTGTCCTACTTGCTGACAACGAGCATGAACTACAAGTCCTGGTGAATTGTATGTATGAGGTATGCATGCGAAATGATCTGATGATGAATGTTAATAAGTCCAAGGTAATGATTTTTGAAAAGGAAGAAACCACGACAGTCTGCAACATTAGCGTGAATGGTGAAAACTTGGAGCAAGTAGTTGAGTTTGTGTATTTAGGTAGTATGTTTACAAGAGATGGGAGAGTGGAGAGGGATATTGAAAGAAAAGTTGGGGCAGGCAACAAAGTGAATGGTGCACTTAAAGTTGTCATCGCAAACAAAAACCTATCCAAAAAAGCTAGAATGGCAGTGCACAATGGTGTTCTTCTACCGACCCTTATGTATGGAAGCGAAGCATGGAACTGGCAAAAGAAGGATGAAAGTAGAATAAATGCAGTAGAAATGAGATCTCTTAGACGAATGTGTGGATATTCTGTGTATGATAGAGTGTCGAATGAAAATATAAGAAGTGAATGCGGTGCGAATGATGGTGTCATGAACAAAATAATGAAAGGATCATTAAGATGGTTTGGACATATGGAAAGAATGAATGAAGAAAGAATGGTAAAAAATTATATGTTAATGATGTAAATGGAACCAGAAATAGAGGAAGACCGAGGAAAACGTGGCACGATCAAATAAATCAAATATTGAATGTCGGCCATGTGAGGAGTCAGAGAAATCGACGCGCGTGCATGACACGATGTATGAATGTTGAGGAAGCGAGAGAAATATGTCTGGAAAGAAAGGTGTGGCAGTCCATTCTTTCTGCCTACCCCTTCGGGGAGACGGCGTGATGGTTAGTTAGTTAGTTGAACTGACCAAATAAAGGCGACTACTGAAATGATTGACATAAAATTGTTTATTCAAGGTTCTAATTATACAATTATTTTTACAGCAATGCGGTTTGCTCTAATGGAGGCTAAAGTTTTGGCGGTAAATGTATTATCTAAGTTTGAATTTGTTCGTTCTGCGAAAACACCTGTTCCAATGGTTATCAAGAACCACTTCTTTGAAATGGTAGCAGAAAATGGCTTTTGGGTCGGAGTAAGACCGAGAGCAGACTTGTGAAAAGTTCAATGTCCATTAATGTATTCATGTTATTAATATAAAATTACTAACTAACTAACTAACCATCACGCCGTCTCCCCGAAGGGGTAGGCAGAAAGAATGGACTGCCACACCTTTCTTTCCTGACATATTTCTCTCGCTTCCTCAACATTCATACCATGTCATGTCATGCACGCGCGTCGATTTCTCTGACTCCTCACATGGCCGACATTCAATATTTGATTTATTTGATCGTGCCACGTTTTCCTTGGTCTTCCTCTATTTCTGGTACCATTTACATCATTAACATATAATTTTTTTACCATTCTTTCTTCATTCATTCCTTCCATATGTCCAAACCATCTTAATGATCCTCTCATTATTTTGTTCATGACACCATCATTCGCACCGCATTCACTTCTTATATTTTCATTCGACACTCTATCATACACAGAATATCCACACATTCGTCTAAGAGATCTCATTTCTACTGCATTTATTCTACTTTCATCCTTCCTTTGCCAGTTCCATGCTTCGCTTCCATACATAAGGGTCGGTAGAAGAACACCATTGTGCACTGCCATTCTAGCTTTTTTTGGATAGGTTTTTGTTTGCGATGACAACTTTAAGTGCACCATTCACTTTGTTGCCTGCCCCAACCCTTCTTTCAATATCCCTCTCCACTCTCCCATCTCTTGTAAACATACTACCCAAATACACAAACTCAACTACTTGCTCCAAGTTTTCACCATTCACGCTAATGTTGCAGACTGTCGTGGTTTCTTCCTTTTCAAAAATCATTACCTTGGACTTATTAACATTCATCATCAGATCATTTCGCATGCATACCTCATACATACAATTCACCATTGAATCAAAATTATATTTTTTATTGAATCGGTGCATACAATACCGATTAGTTTTAAAAATAATACGAATGATAACCCAATGATAAATTGTTTATTTCAGTAATGTGATTTGTACAAATAAATTGTATTAATTGTGTTATTTTTTTATTAACCCTTACCACTCCATTATTTTTTGATATTGTTTGTCAGCCAACTCTAATTTAAACAATGTCAAAATATTTTTATTGTTAGGTAGTTACAAAAAAAATCGTTAAAAATTCATTTGTAATGATTTATTCTTCAAATAAAAAACAATTTACAAAAATTACAAAAAACATTATGGACTACTTATAGCTTTGCATAGTACGGTACTTTTTAAAACAATCTCCAGGATGGAGACCAGGTTTTCTGGAACAGGTCTCACAAAACCACACTGTTTCCCGTCTTCCCCCTGAAATCTTTCTGTTACTTCAATGAAGTGGGGCTTGTACTCTAATCGCTCCTCTGCATGACGTATCATGCGAAGTTCCCGCCATTTTAGGTTATGTGAATTTCCAACGATTATTTTATAGTAAAATAAAAACGGAAAACAGTCAAAAACTTATTAAAACGTAAAATTAAATGTTTTTTTAACGAATAATCACAAGAAACAACGACACGTTACTTTAAAATAATCCTTGCAAATTCACATAATCTAAAATGGCAGGAACTTCGCATAGCGATGTCAGCTGGCTTCGACAAAGGAGTGGTAAGGGTTAACCTACAAATTATCTTCTGAAATGTTTACTAGATAATGAATCTCTAATAATACAGTGGAACCTCTCATAATGAGAATATTTTGTTCCAGAATATTACTCGTTATGTGAAACACTCGTTAAGACATGAAGCTTGTAACACACATACTATACAATGTGTATTTTGGACACTTGATCAAACGAAATGTGCGAATATTAGACAAAATATTATCAATAATTTTTTTTTTTTGGAAAAGTTACCTTCTTAAGAAATAGGGGCGCTTTATCTTTTTAACCGCCCTATGCATATGAACGTACGTGATACGCACACTTTGACTACCATTCTGCGCTATCCCGTATCACGTACGCGCTTGAGAATCAAGTAATGTGCCTAAAATGTACAAACCTTTAGGGATACGCGCGTGTGCCTACAGCACTTGAGTACAAGTCTTCACAAGTATCATCGTTTTACAAAGGGCATGCGAAGTGTGCGATCGAGTTTTTGACGTTTCGTAATTAAAAAAAATGAAATAATATTTAATTAAATTTATTTAATAAAAAACATCTTTTTTTTGTATGTTTCTGGGAAAGTTACCTGGAGGTAGTCGAGGTATCCTTTCATTATTTTGTTCATAACACTATCATTCATACCGCATTCACTTCTTATATTTTCATTCGACACTCTATCATACACAGATTTTCACACATTCGTCTAAGAGATCTCATTTCTACTGCATTTATTCTATTTTCATCCTTCTTTTGCCAGTTCTATGCCATTAATTTTTTGTAATGTTGTAAACGTTGATCCACAAAGTGAGTGCCTCTATGAAAATTGTATTATATGTAATGGGGATGGCATGTTTAGTCTATTTATATATAATTATATGATTAATTCGCCCGTAATACATATAATTGTAATTTAAAACCCTTCATAATACTGAGATAAGTAAAGCTTTTAAGGAATTAAGTTTTATCTCTATTATCTTTTATAGGATGTTCAGAAAATATTGTTCCCCACCGATTTACGAGCGACCCGAGGGGTTCGATAATTAATTTATTATCAAAGCAACGGGAAATCGTGGGAAAAGGCAGCAACAAGTCAGAAAAATGCGGAAGAGAGAAAAGGACTTTTGTTTTGGACGAAAGTCTACATATTAGAAGTAATTTTTTTTTAATACACATACTGAAAGCTAAACATTAATGTTACTCTTCACATGCCTTTCAGTATTTGATTTATTTGGTCATGCCATGCTTTCCTTGGTATTCCATGGCTTCTCTTTCCACTCGCACTGCTTGTACACAACATTTTAACCATTGTTCTCTCGTCCATTCGTCCCATATGTCCAAACCATCTGAGGGATCCTTTTTTAATTTTACTTATGATGCAATCATCTGCCTTACGATAAATGATCGCTTCCGAGATCGACGTCTTTCATATTAGTGAAAGTACGTTCAGAAGACAAATACTCTTGACTTTGGAGAGTATCTTGTATTCCTAATGTCGAACCATCTCTCATGCGTTCCTGGTATTATATATTTATTATATTTTACCTGTTCTCAATAGATGTCTTAAACTATAATAATTGTTTGTAATATCTTTTGAAAAAATAAACTGATTTGATTTTTTTGTATGCCCATACACTTGGACTTGGATCTTCTGGCTTACAGAGGTTTAGCTCTTGTGGCTATTCCTCTTACGTCTGATGGGAACATTGTTGGAAGGTGATTTGATGGGTCGTTGGTTTATGTGGGGGCATGATTTGTGTGGCCCGGAGAGTTCCTCGATTTTGGGCGCTTGTGACGGCTGGAGGTGTTTGGGTCGTAATTTGAAAGGTCTTTTATTGTGGGGTTAGGATGTGAAGAGAGTCCTTTGTAACAACAGCATCGGGATTCCCGATTCTAGGTGCAGTTGTGTGATCCTGGTCCATGAAGGCGCACCAAGCGATAAACGGATAGCCTTATTTTGCAGGATTTGGAGTTTTCGTATGTGACTCGAAGCTGCATAGCCCCAGATTAGGGCTGCGTAAGTGAAGATCGGCCTTATGACCGTTTTGTATGTCAGGAGTTTATTGTCGATGCTTAGTTTACTGCTAGCGTTTAATAAAATGAAATCACTCTTCTGCAATGATAACGTTAACTTGAAACTCCGCCAGAGAATGATCAAATGCTATGTGTGGTCTGTTTTATTGTATAGATGTGAAACTTGGACCTTGAATGTTAACTCAATGAACAGACTGGAAGCATTTGAAATGTGGCTCCATCGCCGAATGCTCAGAGTTCCATGGACAGACATGGTTACCAATACTGAAGTCCTGAGGCGAGCTAGAGTTGACAAGGAACTGTTATCAACTATCGAAGTTTGAAAGATCTCACATCTGAGTAATATACTGCGTGGGGAAAAGTACCACCTTCTCCAACTGATATTGGAGGGGAAAATTGAGGGACGCCGAGGGCCCGGAAGGAGACAAATGTTCTGGCTGCGAAACATGGGAGAGTGGACCGGCATACGAAGTGTGGAGGAGCTGTTCTGAGCGGCACAGGACAGGGACAGGTTCGCTGAGGTGATCGCCAACTTTGGGGGGACCTGACAGGGCACTTGAAGAAGAAGAAGCTAACATTGGGCTGAGATTGCTCTTGACGCGGCTTTGACTTTATTTGTAATGTGTGGCCTCCATGTCAGCTTAGAATCCAAGGTTTCTTGATAATTGTAATATGAAATGAAATATGTAATAGCACCAGTATGCACCTGAAACGAACCGATAGAACAAATGATTTGCAGTACCCCTATAGTTCGGTATTATTTTTTTCGGCGCTGCAAAACATATTAAAACCAGCGATAAACATATCAGTGTGAACTATTGCGTAACATTGTCTATTCTTTTGACATATGTGATGTCATTCAGTTGTTTTGTTTTAAATCTAAGGATATATAAACTTATAAACAGACCGTGAATCTTATCAAGGTTAGTTCTAATTGATAAGTAAAGTTTCTTCTTTTTACTGTTACTTTTTGATATTCATGACATTTTTATTAAAGGGGTTTTGTATTGTTTTGATGATATACATAAAAAAATACTTTTTCATAATAGATTTCAAATGATTGTTTTTTTTAAACACATAATCGGTTAATGATCTTGATTTTGGTTTGATAAGGTGAGTTTTTTTCTCTCTTTTATTTATCTTATTTTGTGTTGTGAATTAAACTATCATTATTATTTTGTTAAATAAATAGTAGCGCGATATACAAAGCATCATGCAATGGAGTAAGCATAATAAATTGTTCTTCAACATCTCCAAGTGTTTTGTAATGTCGTTTACACGAGCAACTAAAACAATTTACTTCAGATATCTAATGGATGAAGCCCAGCTCGAAAGAACGGTGACGTCCACGTCTAGGGGTGTTGTTCTATGCTCGCTTGTCGTTTAGTCTTCACATAACTTCACTATGTAATGGCTCCCTCAAAATGCTTGGTTTTGTCATTAGAAACGCCAAGATCTTTCGTAATATTCAGGTGCTGAAGCTGCTGTATAACTCTCTGGCTAGAAGTCGGTTGGAATTTAGTTCCATTATCTGGGCATCGCATAAGGTTCTAATATATATAGAAATAAATGAGAACTCCAATCTGAATCAATTGGGACCGGACCCCATTTGGATAATTGGAGTTCTAATCTAATGGTGCACTTACAGATGTCATCGCAAATAAAAGCTTATCCAAAAAAGCTTAGATGGCAGTGCACAATGGTGTTCTTGTACCGACCCTTATTCATGGAAGTGAAGTATAGAACTAGCAAAAGTCAGATTAAAGTAGAATAAATGCCGTAGAAATGAGATACATTTTCTCCTTTCATCCTTATTTTACTAACGAACCATCTTAACGACCTTTTCATTATTTTGTTCAAAACATTTTCATCTAAAAATGTGGAAAGCAACGGAAAACTACAACATTAAAGGCCCAAGTGGCATCCCAAGAACCAGGAAAAATGATAATTTAATTATGTATTGTAAAAAAATTAACAAAATGATAATTTGGACACACGGAAAGAATGAATGAAGAAAGAATGGTAAAAAAATAATATGTTAACCATGTAAATTGAACTAGAAATAGAGAAAGACAGAGGAAAACCTGGCACGATCAAATAAATCAAATATTGAATGTCTGACACGTGAGGAGTCAGAGAAATCGAGGCGCGTGCATGACACGATGTATAAAGAAAAGTGGCAGTGACAGGAAAGTGGCAGTGACAGGAAAGAAAAGTGTGGCAGTCCATTCTTTCTGCCTACCCCGTACATAGTATTGCCCTGCCATGGTCCAGAGAACGGCACTTGAGACTGTTTGGGACCAAAAGATCTTGAATATTGAGCGGTGGCACCTATTTATAAACACCTGGAGTTTACCAATAATGTCCGCGGTAGATTTCCAAGTCTCACATCCGTACAGCAGTATGCTTTTAACGCTACTGTTGAATATTTGAAGCTTTAGCTTTCTCAAAATGATACCGGAACGCCATACAGGCAGAACCATTGCGAAAGCTCCTCTTGCCTTGTTTTACAATTTTGGTTAAAATTAATATTATGCAATAAAGGGATTAGTGTTAACATACGAGTATTTTTCCAGGAATATCATGGAGTTTGGACGCTGGGATTGTATCCTGCTAGCTGCTACCCTGTTCGGCTTGGTCTTGTATTACTTCTGGAAGAAGAATCAGCACTTCAAAGACTTGAATTTGAATTATCTAAAGCCTCACCTGGTCATGGGAAACATGCTCTGGGTATACCTAGGGAGGGAGCACATGATGGAAGTGATCCAACGAGGATATGATAACTTTGCCGATGACAGGTCTGTCTTTAATTTTGATAATTTTTTTTATAAGGATTAATTGTATCTCAATAGAGACGAAGATGTAAATTGTTTTCTGGGAACAGAATATGGTGGCCGAGGCGCTTACAGGACTTATGACCTGACATTCCCCATTCCGCCCTTCTTACGACCACCACGTCTGACAAATTTTTGGAAGATGTATATATGCTAGGATGCTGCACTTATCTTTACATTTATTTAAGTTCACTCTACACTAGCGTCATCTATTAAGATTGGGAAGCATTAAGCAGAAAATCTTTATTAATGCACTGTGAAAGGTTCTGCAAATCATACAGTACTAGATTACACCTGGAGATGTCTCTTCCAATTTTTATGCTTTTAACTTGGACCAGTTATTTTATACAACATTTTGAATGTATACAAATTCTTGTAGACAAATACTGGATTTTACTCATTGCGGATAAATTATTATATTTTTAAAATATAATAATTTATCCGCAATGAGTAAAATCCAGTATTTGTCTACAAGAATTTGTATACATTCAAAATGTTGATAAATTTTATTTAAATAATTGCGTAGATTTTCACGGTTGGCAGCAATATGTTTTGTGTGATTTTAGGTAACAACGTGTGATTTCTCTTTCTCGATCGACGTTTCGGAGATCGTTGCAGTCTCCATCTTCAGGGTAATGTAGTGGTGGTAACGATTGTACAGTGAACAGAGTTTTTAAGGGTAGAACATCTTTACTTCTGTGAATATTTCACAGGTTGCAACTAGTTCAAAATATTCTCGTACTCTTTCTTAATGACTATCCGGGTTTTCACCGATTTATATTATGATCCACTGAAGCAAAGATGACCTTACATAATGGAGTTCTAGTGCCAACGTTTATTAATGGAAGTGAGGCTTGAAGCTGGCGACAGTAGGATAAATGCCGTAAAAATGAGATTACTGAGAAGCATGTTCAGGTAAATGATGTATGATAGAATACCAAATGACAAAATAAGGAAGAAATGTAAGGTAGTTTATTGCATGCTAAGTAAAATTAAAAAATAATTCAGAGAAGGTGGTTCCCATCACATACCCGAGGCCGTTATAGGGCGCAGCGGTGCCCTCTCATCAGCCTCACTCATGCACTTCCTAGGCCTGTTCCTCATCTATCCGGGACTTACATTTAATATATACCAATCGCAAGGGGATACCAGGCCTTATTTAATCTAATCTCCCCCCCTTCTATGCCCCGCTTACTCACCTACACAACATTATTATAGCTAACATTTAGTGAACTTAACCTAGGTATCACAGTGAAGACAAAGCATTTTTTTGGCTGTTACATAAGGAAGGCGGAACAGTCTGGAGGGGAAAGAAAGAGAGGGAAATTGCAGAGTAGTGGATTGATGCGAGGTAAAGGGGGTTATTGGGTGAGGGTAAAGGGGAGGCAAAGGGAGCACATGAGAATTAATAAGATAAATACTGGATAACATAAAATATACGAGATAAAAAATGATCACTAAGATGGTTTGGACATATAAAAGGAATAGATGAGAAAAGAATTCTAAAAAAACTGTATACAAGCAGTGAGAATAAAAATAGAAGCCGAGGCTGGCTGAGGAAAATATGGTATGACCAAATTAATCTATTACTAAAAGGCGGTCACATTCAAAGTCGAAAAAATTGACTAGCGTGCGTGTTACGATGTATGAATGTAGAGGAAGCTGGAGGCTTATGTCAGGACAGAGCAATGTATCAGTTTATGATAGTTAATTATTTTTTGTTATTGAATGTAAATTTATATGCAGTACATTTGATAATGCCTTAGCAAGGCAAAACATGTCATTCCCATAAAATAAAATAAAACTTTTAGAAAACAGACGTTTTCATTTGTATTATTTTTTCAGATACTTCGGGATGTTCAGTCTTCTTGCCCCTACCACCATAGTCACAGATCCAGAACTAATAAGAAAGATTATGGTGAAAGATTTTGACTTCTTCACGGACCATCTTGAAATAGTGGATGAAGAAGCAGACCCCTTATCGGGAAACATGTTGATCTTCCTAAAAGGTACTCATGCTATAATGCTTTTTTTGTTTTCATTAGACTTATCACATATTCGCCTAAGATATCTCATTTGTACAGCATTTAATTTGAAAAAACATGCACTTGTTCATATCAATCACATGTTAGATCTTGGGTTCAATATCTTGGAAAGGTTCATGGGTTCGTGGGTTTAATAACTTATTTACTTACTAACCATCATGCCAGTAGGCAGAAAGAATGGACTGCCACAGTTTAACCGATGTGGCACTCCATCCTTCTCCCCTGTTGGGGTGATGGGTTGCGAACCTCATCACCACCAATAGGCACCTCCCGCAATTTTTCTAAATTGTAAGAAAGTGAATAAGTGAATAATTTTTTTTTCTATTAGGTGTATAACTTTGCTTCCGCCGTTTTTTTTCCGAAATTCGAGGCTTTATCGTAAAAAACTGGTTATACATTTATGATTCAAAGTATTGTCCATCGCTGGCCACTACTTTCTCCCATCTTTCGGGCAGCATACGAATCCCGCGTTGAAAAAACTGGTCATCTTTTGAAGCGATCCACGAATCGATCCAATTTTTTACTTCTTCATAAGACCGGAAGTGCTGGTCAGCTAGGCCGTGTGCCATTGATCGAAACAAGTGATAGTCCGAGGGAGCAACGTCTGGAGAATACGGCGGGTGGGGTAGGACTTCCCATTTCAAAGTTTCCAAGTATGTCTTGACCACTTTCGCAACATGGGGTCGAGCATTGTCATGCTGTAAAATCACTTTATCATGTCTCTCGTTGTATTGCGGCCGTTTGTCTTTCAATGCTCGGCTCAAACGCATTAATTGCGTTCGATAACGATCGCCTGTGATTGTTTCAGTCGGTTTTAACAACTCATAATACACTACGCCGAGCTGGTCCCACCAAATACTGAGCATAACCTTGGAACCGTGAATATTCGGTTTGGCCGTCGACGTGGAAGCATGGCCGGGATATCCCCATGATTTTCTGCGCTTGGGATTATCGTAATGAACCCATTTCTCGTCCCCAGTCACAATGCGATGCAGAAATCCCTTCCGTCTTTGCCTTGCAAGCAGCTGTTCACAAACACACAAACGCCGTTCAACATCTCTCGGCTTCAACTCGTACGGCACCCAATTTCCTTGTTTCTGAATCATTCCCATGACTTTCAGGCGTTTTGAAATGGCTGGTTGCGTCACTCCCAATGATCCTGCCAATTCTTGTTGCGTTTGACACGAGTCTTGATCAAGTAATGCCTCCAATTCTGCATCTTCGAAAACCTTCTCTCTTCCACCGCCATGCTGGTCTTCGACGTTAAAATCACCGTTCTTGAAGCGTTGAAACCACTCTCGGCACGTTCTTTCACTAATAGCGGCCTCACCATAGGTATTTGAGAGCATTCGATGAGCCTCAGCCGCAGATTTCTTCATATTAAAGCATAAAATTAAAACCTCCCGCAAATGACGAGAATTTGGCTCGTAAGCTGACATGTGTTCGTTGTCAGTTTTCAACCCAAATATTATTAGTGCGATATAAAAAACTTTAATAATTCTAGGGTTGTATAACCATGGTAAAGTAAACAATAATTAATGATATCTGTTTATAGAAATAAGAGAGATTGAATCTATGGTACAAGCCAGACTTGTTTTGAATTGCCTGGTCAGGAGACCAGCTAATTAATGCTTTTTGTTTGACTCGGTATGTTACTTGTAAAAATATTCTCATTTAGTTTTATGCATCTATGGAGGTCCTTAGCTTTACTGCATATTTTTTTAAGAACCAAGGATTAATGTATGGTTATTACATTGGAAGATATTTTGCAGGTGACAAATGGAAGGACATGAGGAGTACACTGACTCCGGCTTTCACTAGCTCCAAGATGCGCGCAATGTTACCCTTCATGCAGGAATGTGTGAATAATCTTTTGGAGTATTTAGAAACAGAAACCAAGGACTTGAACGGAAAAGGTAAAAAAAAATGAAATGAGAGTGGTGGAGACACTTCGTCACGTTAAGGACACGGGACAGACACAGGATTTGGCTCATGCTGTCATGATGTAAAGAGCGATTCAACAAAATAATGAGTGAATGCGAATGAAAGTGTTATGAACAAAATAATGAAAGGGTCGTTAAGATGGTTTGGACACATGGAAAGAATGAGTGAAGGCAGAATGGTGAAGAGTATATGTAAATGACGTGAACGGAGCTAGAAATAGAGGAAGGCCGAGGAAATCGTGGCACAATCAAATCAATTTAATATTAAATTTCGGTCACGTAAGGAGTCAGAGAAACGGACGTGCGTGCATGACAAGATGTATGAAAGTAGAGCAACGAGAGAAGTATGTCATGACAGAACAGTGTGGCGGTCCATTCTTTCTGCCTACCCTTCCGGAGAGACGGCGTGATGGTTAGTAATAATTTGTAGAAATGTTTCTTCCAGATAGCGTGGAGATGGAGATGAAGGATCTCTTCACGAGGTATACGAATGATGTGATTGCCTCCAGTGCCTTCGGAATAAAAATAGATTCTTTGAAAGAGAGAGAAAACGTTTTTTACAAAATGGCGAAAGAGTCGACCCTTTTCACCCTCTCTGATCTAGTTACATCTCTTATATTTTTCGTATCACCAGCTTTGTCAAGGGTGAGTCTTTTTAAAATTACATCTATAACCAACAATTTAAATAAATATAATTTTTAACCCATATTGTGCGGCTGGCTTCATTTGCAGTAAAGATAATTGGTCTCAAACTGCAGTTGCCTACATTTACAGCTCAGACAAGTAGTCCCAATTTAGTAGTAAAGCCTGCATCTAGTAAGGATCAATTTTGTTTTTAAATTATACACATTAAAATGTTAGGTTCCCTGTACCTAGTTACCATGACTGTTTTCTCTATTTACTTGAGATTTTATTTTTATTTCTTTCATCATTCCAAGTTTTCTCTCCCATCCCACACTCTGTCACAATTTTATAATAGACCATAAAATCATGTACCATATTTTGCTTTGTTTTGTGAGATTGCCATTTGCCTTGTGCTTTTTTTAAAATCTGAAATGGTGCATTCTCCAGTTAATGTAAGTCCTGCATGGTTGGAGGCGGGCCTAGAGATTGTTTGAGCGAAGCTGACGAAGGGGCGCCGCTGCGTCCTATAACAACTTTGGGTAAGCGGCGGATAACCTTCTATGTCTTCTTCGATGGCCCTTCAGCCCATATCGAGCCTTAGCCTCCAGTATTCTTCGCCTCCAACTCCTCCTGTCCTCCCCTTCGACCCTCCAATCTGACACTCTTAACAATCTTGCCCCATCTCTCCCAACTTCATCCTCCCATCGCAGCCTTGGTCGTCCAATTGGTCTTCTACCACCTGGGTGCCACTCCAGCAATCTTTTTGGGGTTCGCGATGACGGCATCCTCTGCACGTGACCGGCCCATCTCAGTCTATTCAGTCTGACCTGTGAGGAGAGACTGGGAGCTTTGTAAATATGGTACAGCTCGTCATTATGCCGCCCTCTCCAGCCTTCACCAACCTTCTATGTCTTTATTTAACTGTTAGTTTGTTCATTTACATTTGTTTTAACAATCATTGTATGTTATCCTACAATAAATAAAAAGGCATGCATGCTCATTAATTTTTCTGACTTTGAATGTGGCCGCCTTTTAGTAATTGATTAATTTGGTCTTGCCATGCTTTCTTTAGTCTTCCGCAGCTTTTTTTCCCCCTCACATGTTGTATAGAAGCATTAAAAAAAAAATTCTCTCATCCATTTGTTCCATATGTCCAAACCCTCAAAGAGATCCTTTTTTAAAATTTCTTACATACTATTCACCAGGACTTGTAGTTCATGCTCGTTATCTGCAAGTAGGACAGCGTCATCCGTATACAAGAGACAGCTTACTGACACTCCACTTTCAGCTCTTTCGTAATTATTATTTTAAAAAGTAAAATGTGTTTTCAGCTTTTGAGTATGAAGATGGGAAAAGGAGAAGTGACGAAATTTTTCCGAGAGTTGTTTACCGGCAACATGAAGGAACGCCAGAGCCACAAGATCGTGCGCCAGGACATGATCCAGCTGCTGATGCTGGCCAAGCAGGGAAACCTGCACGATGACACGCCATCCCTTGAAGCTGACAACACCCAAAATCCGGGAGCAACAGATAAACCTAAAAGGACAGGTACGCTCTGCAATAGCTATTTATAAATGATATTGCGAAGGTGATAAACTTCTCACGATTTATTTTATTTGCCGATGATCTGAAATTATTCCCAGAAATTAACAATCCTGACGACTGTCTTCGCCTCCAGTCGGACATTGATAATATTGTTAACTGGAGTCCCAGTAATTAAATGCAATTCACTGTCTCTAAGTGCGTTATGCTATCTTTTACTAGAGCATTGAGAACTGTGTATCATAGATACACAATGGAAAACCAGCAACTAGCACGTGTATCTACGATGAAAGATATCAGAATCATCTATGATAGTAGGCTGTCTTTTCGTGCACATATCGAGAGGATTTGTGATATTGCACTGAGGATGTTGGGCTTCATCATTCAGACCGGAAGAGTTTTCAGAGATCCTAATGTGCTTAGAGTACTATACAACGCGTTGGTTCAGAGTAGACTCGAAAGTGGTTCTGTGATATGGAGTCCTCTTGAGACGTGATATTCCGTTATGCTGGAGAGAGTTCAGAAAAAATTTCTTAGGTATCTCTACATGAGGGAGTATGGTTGTTATCCGTGGCTCTATTCCACAGCATTTCTTTTGGGAATGCTCGGAACCAATTCTTTACAGCTTTGAAGAGATAGGCATCTCATTACCCATTACTTTAGATTAATCAGGGGATATTTCTCGACCGTGCTAGAGGGTGTCGGTCTTTTTGTCCCTGATATATATCTCCGACAGCGACAGCACAGATTGTTTTACCTACTGGCCGCCAGAACCAATCTGCCTCTGGTGACACTGGTGGGAAGAGCAATTAGTCTGCTGAACGCAGTCTCCTCGGATATCAAAGTTTTTCATATTAGTGAAGATACGTTCAGGGGACAAATACTCTTGACTTTAGATAGTATCTTGTCTTCCTAATGTCGAACCATCACAAATGCGTTCCTGGTATTATGTTGTATTTTTATAATATTTTACGCATACATCTGTCGCTGTCGGAGATATCTACCAGGGACAAAAAACATCCTCCAGCACGGCCGAGTTCTTGAAAAATCCCCTGATTAAATGGGTTATGAGAACCCCAGAATTTTTTTCTGAACCCTCTCCAGCATAACGGAATATCTTACCTCTTGAGTCCATATCACAGAACCACTTTCGATTCTGCTCTGAACCAATGAGCCAAACAATTTGTGGTTTTCCAGTAACCTTACATCTTCCATATCTACCCCCACTCCTCTCTCTATTAACTCTTAATTAGAACACGATCTCTTCGGAGATCGACGTATTTCATGTTAGTGAAAGTACGTTCAGACGAAAAATACTCTAGACTTTATAGAGTATCTTGTCTTCCTAAAGTTGAACCATCTACCTTGGTAATACGAGTATATAATGTATTGTTATCTGTTCTCAATAGATGCTTTAAATCTTAATTTTGTTCTTAATATCTTTTGAGAAAATGAATTGATTTGATTAGATTTTCAACACAATACTAAATCTGATTAATTTAGATTGGACCGATGACGATTTACTCGCCCAAGCCATGGTGTTCCTGTTTGCCGGCTTCGATTCCTCGGCCAACCTCCTCAGCTTCTTATCCTACGAGCTGGCTATGAACCCAGACGTGCAAAGGAGATTGCAGGCGGAGATTGATGAAGCCCTGTCTCAAACAAATGGGGCGCTAGACTACCAAGAGATACACAAGCTGAAGTATTTGGACATGGTTATATCAGGTATGTACTCAAGCCTAGATACATCTATTGCTTGACATCTTCTTATTCTTGTCCTATCACACTTCTATGGTGCATAGGGCCTCGTGGAACCATTGCTTGACATAAGGTTCTTTTAAATTCATGACTACATTCGTTGGTTAGTCTTCCATTCTCGCTAACCTTATTAACTATGTATTTGGACATGGTTATATCATGTATAAACCTCCAATCGTTAATATTAGCTTCTTTCAAGTTCATTACTATACTTGAGAGTCTTCCATTTTCAACAATCTTAATGTTTTATTACTATTTGTATTTAAAATAAAAACACTATAACTATATATTCTTAACAATGATAGTACTTCCCTCATGTGAGCCACGCCTTCATAAAATACGCTGACCTCTAAGGTGATGTGGTTTAGCAAAGAGATTGCTCTACCTACCTGCATAACCATTGGCAGGTTGGTTCTGCATCGTGGGAGATAAAACGATCTGTGGCCCCTTTTTCAAAGATAATTATCATTAAATAATAATTAAATAAAACAATGTTTTTTAACTACTTCCACTTTTGTCTTTATTTCGACAGCGACCGGTTTCGCCAGGCTCGCTGGCATCGATCAGTCTGTCGAAACCGGTCGCTGTCAAAATAAAGCCAAAAGTGGAAGTAGTTAAAAAACATAGTTTAATTTAATTATTATTTAAAATAAACTTCAATCAAGAGATTTCAGTAAAATCACTTAATAATTATCATTAGTTGGTTGTTAATAATAATGTCATTTTAATGGCCTTTTTAACTAACTAACTAACCATCACGCTGTCTTCCCCGAAGGGGTAGGCAGAAAGAATGGACTGCCACACTTTTCTTACCTGACATATTTCTCTCACTTCCTCAACATTCATACATCGTGTTATGCACTCGCGTCGATTTCTCTGACTCCTCACATGGTCGACATTCAATATTTGATTAATTTGATCGTGCCACGTTTTCCTCGGTCTTCCTCTATTTCTGGTTCCATTTAGATCGTTAACATATAATTTTTTTACCATTCTTTCTTCATTCATTCTTTCTATATGTCCAAACCATCTTAATGATCCTTTCATTATTTTTCAGCAAGTTCGGCTGGGTAGGGATGTGGAGGGGGAAGACCAAGCTACGATCCAATGTTGCCGGATCGCACGTAACAGCGATCCGCGCGCCTGTGGCAAACAGGGAAACTTATTTTACGGACAACCCTCGTATTATATATATTTTTGCTTTTGATACAGCAGGTCTAAATTGGGAGGTTATGCTGCAACTGGATCATTCTCGAAGCTTTTCTAGCCAGAATTTTTTTATTCCCACGGAAACTCTGTTTTCCGTTCTTTTTACCTTGGATTTAACGTGTCTCATAATGCACCAGAAGTATTCCGGTTTCCTGCGCTTTATGATAATGGTAATTTCCTTTTGTTTCTTCATTTACTGCTGCATTTCCTCATACGTGACATCATCACAGTTTAAATAAAATTAAACTAGTTGCAACCCGTGAACTATTCACGGAAGTAAATGTATGTATGAAGTAACGGATCGTAATCAGTAATAAGTTTTAATTTTTAATATAAATATTTTTTTTTCACACACGTTAAAAATTTCACAAAAAACAACATCAAATTGTTCTCCTTTTGTTTTCTACACTACTGTCGTACAACAATAACCAGAACAAATTTCAAAATAATCCGGAAACGTTCTCAGGGATGCACATCGTGTGCATTTGAAATAACTTTCGGGAAGAATCGTAGTACAGTAAAACCTTGATATAGCTGACTAATTGGGGGTAAGGGGTGTTCGTTAAAGCCGATTGCTGTTATATAAAATAGATTTAAAATAAATATTTTTTTTTTAAATATGTACACTGTATTTAGATATACTCGTAAATAAACAATACAAAACACAAACAAAATTATATTTATTGTCTTCGGATACTCGTCGTGAAGTGACGTTGCTATTTGATAACGACGCGCTTGCTTTCGGTAATCCTGCTTTGAAAAAGGAATCTTAAAAATTGGAGAGACATCTCCAGGCGTTATCTAGCAATACGGTAATGGCGGTAGTCTTTCACATTACGTTAATAAAGATCTTCTGCTTAATGCTTAATCCAATCTTAATAGATGGCGCTAGTGTAGATTGAACTAAAATTGTGAAGTGTGGTGTTACATTGTAGCATATATACAACTTCCAAAAATTCCTTTATATCCGAAGTTCGTTAAATAGAGGTCCGTTATATCGAGGTTTTACTGAATTTATATCTCACTCTCTTGTATTCGAAATTTTAATTATGATGAGTAAATTTAATAGGGCATACCTGACAGAAGATAAGATGCATCAGCTTGGGCGAGTGCACCTCCTCAAGGGGAGTGAAGAATTCCTTCCTGACGCACAGCTTCCAGGGCACGCGGTTGTACGTTAGGCGGCTAGTGGGCGTTGGTGGGGCAGGAGCAGGCAAGGCCACTGGGGTTGGCTTGGCAGGAGCAGGGGCAACTACTTGAGGCAAGTCTGCTTGACGGGGGGATGGTGACCCCACATATCCGCGATATTCTTCTACAAGAAAAAAATATATTATAAGAAACATTATTTATTGCATTAGTGCAGTGGTCAGTAAACTGAGACTCTCGAGCCGAATGCGGCCCTTGGGCTACTTAATCCTTACCACTCCATAATTTTTTGATATTGTTTGTCAGCCAACTCTAATTTAAATAATGTCAAAATATTTTATTGACAGGTATTATTTTATTTATCATATTATAGCATGTATAGTTTTTTTTATTAAAAATTTCTGATTTTGAAAATTTGGTTTGGTTCATGTGGTGCTCCCTTAAATTTGGAGATATTTCGTATAAAAGTGAATTGTTTTGGACAATTTGATTGATGCCGCACTTTATAATAGTGAATTGTGACACGTAATACGTTTGTGCGGTTTTGACGTTAAAATTATACAAGTTTTTTCGTTTACCATATATAAAGAATTTTGACAGGTGTAAAAATAAAATTTTCATTTGTTCCAATGACAATTTGAATAATTTCTTCGATATTATTTTTAAGTTCTTGCTGGTGTTCGATTGCTTTAAGTACCCAATCACAGTTAATTTAAAAAAAAAAGGTGGATGCGAGTAACATAAATCTTAATAATCACAAAAGACCGGATCGTCCATGTCAACAAGTGCACCATCTAAAATGAACATTATGTGTTAAAATATTTTTATTTTGTTATTTTATTTTATTTTATATCATTGTATTTTATATGATTTGTTTTAGATTTATTTTGTGGGTGTTGGACGATCGAAGTGTGCGTGGGAGATGCCTATTGGTGGCGATGAGGTTCGCAACCCATCACACCGCGTCTTCCGCGGGGCGAAAAGAGAAGGATGGAATGCCGCATCGATTAAAATGTGACAGTTAATTCTTCCTGCCTACCCTTTCGGGGAGACGGCGTGATGGTTAGTCAGTTAGTTAGTTACAAAAAAATATCGTTAAAAATTCATTTGTAATGATTTATTCTTCAAATAAAAAATAATTTACAAAAAACATTATGGACTACTTGCATAGTATGGTACTTTTTAAAACAATCTCTACAATGGAGACCAGATTTTCTGGAACAGGTCTCACAAAACCACACTGTTTCCCGTCTTCCCCCTGGAATCTTTCTGTTCCTGCACACAGTACAGTCTTTAGAAGCTTTGTACAGTTTCGCAATGAAGCGGGGCCTGTACTCTAATCGCTCCTCTGCATGACGTATCACGCGAAGTTCCCGCCATTTTAGGTTATGTGAATTTGCAAGGATTATTTTATAGTTAAATATAAACGGAAAATGGTCAAAATCTTCTTAAAACGTGAAATTAAATGTTTTTTTTAAGTAATAATCACAAGAAACAACGACAGGTGTCAAGTTTAGCAGCCGATCAATAGAATTTATTTTACAATCTTCAATATGAGCATAAAATAGTTCATTATCATGAAGAAGGAATCTGGTCGTGTCCAGGCTCGAACCCAAGTCCCCTGGATCAGGAGCCAAGCGTTCTATCTCCTAGACCACCACCCGAATATACTAATACAAGCTGAAGAGAAATTAATTCCAGAAATTGGAAGATTGAAATTGGAGTGCGTAAAAGTAATAATGCACGAAAAATTATTTTAAAAACTAGAGCTTCTAATGATATAAACTCACCTTCATTGCGATCTGTTCTGTCTGTGACGTGTGTTGACACGGAACTCCTCCTCTCTGCTTCCAATCTTCTTTCTCTCTCTTTCTGTGCCATGTGTGTCTTGAATGTAGCTCGCTCCACATTCTTAACTGGCTCTCTGTGGTTACTGGAGAATCTGTTCTCATTCCTGGCCTCGTGCGTCTTCCCCATCAGCATGTCGCGGGAGTTCTTCCTCCCCTCCATCTTGTCGTGGAACTTGGTGCTGTCGTAACTATCTCGAGACGTTTTGTGCTTCATCTGATCCGGACTGAAGTTGTTTTGGCTTCGATAGCCATTCTGCGCGTACGAAGAAGAAGATTTCCTTATTTTGCTGTCTAAATCATTGTCCGTCGCGGAGACCGATTCGTCCCATTTAGGACTGCCTCTCATTTTTACGACTTCGAACCTTTCAAAATCATCATGCACTAGCCTATAGTTTTCACTATGTTTAGCGTATATTTCGCTGGCTGTCTCTTTGTCCCAGTCGTTCTTCGGAGACGAGGACATCTTGCGATGATTTTCAATATGATTCTTCTTGTCATACATTTCGTTTTTATTTGGTGGAGAATAGCTCTTCAATTCTCTGTGGTTTCTTTCTATCTTCTGTTCTGACTTTTCGATGTCTTGATCCCAGGAATCAGACAATTTGAAAGAGTCTTTTCTGTCGCGACGCCTATAGTCGCTATCCAAGAATCTGCTAGCAAACCCATCGTTACCCATTCTTGGAGAATCTTTAACAAAAGATTGAGTGTATTCTTCTCTACGGGAGCTTCTGTAGTCTTCCCGCGCGTATTTTTGAACGTTTTCGACGTTTTGCGCCTCCCAGTTGGCGTGGAAGCCGCTCCTTTCTCTTCCATTTGTTCCGTAGTTGTCCCTATTTTGATGGACACCGTAGGTGTCTCTTTCTTGTCGCATCTGCATGAAGCTGGCTGGTTCTACTGGAGCCGGTGGACCCGGGATCGGAGGGGAATGCGGAGGCGGGGGAGGAGGTCTATTAGGTGGAGGTGGGGGTGCCGGTCCCAGAGGAGCGGGTGGGAGATTGTGAGGGCTCACAGGCATCGGAGGGGGAATTGGTCTCCAACCTGAATTACCCGTAGGCGGCTGAGTTTTCTCCATTTTCTGTATCTGCGACCTCACGCTGGGCATATCGGGGCCTTCTGGCGACGGTAACGAAGAATCTACAGTGTCCCATCTGCCTCCCAGCTGCTGCTCTAGCATTAGCTTTCTCGTGTCTTCCAGCTTGTTCACGGCTCGTGCAGGCTTGTCCACTTTCGAGCTTGTGCTTCTAACTGAATGGTTGGCGGTCACCTGCTCCAGTCTTTGACGCATCTCCGAACTCAGTTTCAATTTACCAACACTTCCTGGAGAGGGTCTTTGAGCCCCAACCTCGAAACTCTTCTTAGATCTATGAACGTGCGACACGCTGATCTCCTTTGTCTGATTGGACATTGTTATATTGTCGACTTCAAATTCGTCCCATTCGATACCGAACGGAGAACTGTCCGAATTGTTTCTGCTTCCGACTTGATTGGAAGGAGGTGAGCTCCGGTTTATGAGAGACATCGGTTGACCTGATTGTGGAGTCGTCTTCCTTTGATGCTGTCTTATCTTAAATTGCATGAAGTCTTCTCCATTTTCTGGTAATTCGTTTTGTGGTGGTGGCCAGCGCCATTTGCCGATTCTTACTGTCTTTGCTCTTCCGTATGGGTCCAAGAAGGGCCTCGCTTCATTGGGATCATTCATCTCCAGTGGTGGAGGCATGGGAGGGGGCGGTGGTGGAGGAATACCACCTTTAGAAGCCATAGAGATATTGCTTTCTGTAGAAGCTTTCCTGGACTTCATGTCACTCAAAACTGAGGAAAACGAGTTGTTGGAATTATTCTTATTGAAACTAGGTTTTCTAGCTGGAGGATGGTGCATTTGTGCTCGAACAACAGTGCTTCTTGATTCAGTGGGAGGGGGGGAGCTAACATCGGGGCTGACGACCTGCTGGGAGAGCAAAGTCTGCAGGGCTTGGTTCTGGGCAAGCAACTGCTGTTGAATTTGTATATTCTGAGCCATGGCACTTTGAAGGAACGCTCGTTGTATGTTTTGCTGGTAAGCAGCGATGTCTCCATTTTGAGGAGGAAGCTGCACACCTTGCATGCTATATATCGGTACAAAACCTTCGTTCGGAGTCGAGGCAGACATCATGGGCATCATCATGGGCTGTGGGCTCAGCATGCCACCAGCCATCGGACTGAAGCTGAAACTTGAAGGCCCGGCTGAACTTGTCTGGTGGGTAGTGCCACCTCCTTTGATAGCTCCGACTAAATTATCTTTTTCGGTCAGTCTCTTCAAACTATCATTTACGAAGATAGGTTGGAATAGATCGGTGATGTAATCATCTACAGAAGACGCTCTCTCACTCTCGGGCTGGCTAGCTTCTGTGAATGAAGCCACTTCTTGATCTAGACACGAGGAACCGCGGCTTGTTGGCCTTCCCCTTACTCCACCCCCACCTTTTATTTTACCTTGCATCTTTTCGGCATTTATGAACACTTCCATGACTTCATCGGACATGTCAGAATCGTAGAGTCCAGTGATAAAATCATCATAGTCATATTTATCTTCCTCAGTGGAACTGGTATCTATATCATTCGCACTGCCATTCTAGATTTTTTGGATAGGTTTTTGTTTGCAATAACAACTCTAAGTGCGCCATTCACTTTGTTGCCTGCCCCAACACTTCTTTCAATATCCCTTTCCGCTCGGCCTTTTTGTTTCTGAAATATCAGAATTATTATTTTGAAATTAAAAAGTATCATTATTCTCACCCTTAGGCATAACCCCACCCCCGTTTTTAGTATAAATGTGTTTATTTATTGTTAAAATTTGTGCATAGAAGAAGGACCAAATAAGAACTGAAACATGCCTGCAATTAAAAAAATAATAAAGTATTGTGATAATACTAAGTTCATTATTAATCATACATTCCTATTTTTCAGAAACCTTACGCCTTTGGCCAGTTTCTCCTACCTTGGATAGATGTTGCGTTAAATCTTATGAGCTACCACCTCAAAATGATGCCAGGGGTGTAAAATATACGGTAGGTTTGAAATTGTATTGTTTCTTCATGGCAAAACTTGTGGCTTAAGATCACATCTTGTTTCCTAGATCACCAATTTATTGAAGTATGAATGGTCGTTTGTGATCTATTAGAGAGAAGGTAGGGAAACGCTAACCCTCACCAAGTCGACCATAAGGACACTCCGTATAGTACAGAGGAAACACGAAAGAGCCATGCTACACGTAAGACTCTCAGACCAGATAAGAAATACTGAAATACGTAGAAGGTCGGGAGTAACAGATGTCGTTGGAAGAGTAGCAAAGCTTAAATGGTCATTTGCGGGACATGTTGCCAGATTGGCAGACGATAGATGGACCAGAAGGGTGGTAGAGTGGAGACCCCGTGAAGACAAAAGAAACAGAGGGAGACCCCCCACAGGATGGTCCGATGACATTAGAAGAATTGCTGGCGATTGGAAGCAAAAGGCACAAGATATGGATACGTGGAGAAGTATGGAGGAGGCCTATGTCCAGCAGTGGACAACAATGGCTGTCTAAAGGAGAAAAGTAGAAGAGAAAGCACTCTAGACACATCCTCTCTATGCAGATATTGTGCCAGAGACGGCTCCCATGCGTCTGTAGTCTGCCCACACACACCACCAAATAGTGCCATTTTAGATGAGTGGAAGACCTTTATGTATGTAAGCAAAGCATGAAACTGACAGAAGAAAGATTAAAGCAGAATAAATGTGGTAGAAATGAGGCCTCTAAGATGTATGTGTGGTAGAACAATGTACGACAGAATATCAAATGCTGATATAAGAAAGGAATGTAGAGCGGAAGATGGTATTATGAACAAAATTATGAAAGGATCGCTGCGTTGGTTCAGATATATGGAGCGCATGGCTGGAGAAAGAATGGTTAAGAAAGTATACGTTAATGATGTAAATGGAGTACGGAGTCGAGGTAGATCGAGGAAAACATGGCATGTCCGGCTTGCGTAAGAAATTTTGAATCAAAACCCCCAAATCGAAGTAATTATGCTCACGCATAAACTAAAAACCCATCAAATCACCTTCCAACAATGTTCCCATTAAACGTAAGAGGAATAGCCACAAGAGCTGAACCTCTGTAAGCCAGAAGAGCTTTTGATTCAAAATATTTTACTCAAGCCGGGCTTATGGGCTTCTTTGGGAGTACCGCCACTGGTTGGTCATGCTAGAAGTCGGAAGAATCGACGTGCCTGTATGACTCGTATGAATGTGGAGGAAGGTAGAGAGGTGTGTCAGGATAGAGTAGTGTGGTGGTCCATTCACTCTGCATACCCCTGCGGAGAAATGGCGTGATGTTTTTGTTGTTGTTGTATGATTACTTAGATTTGGGGGTTTTGATTCAAAATATTTTACGCAAGCCGGGCTTATGGGCTTCTATGGGAGTACCGCCACTGATAGCACTATACCACACAGGGATTTTGTGCTGCAACTGAACCATTCTCAAATGTGTTGTAGCCAGGAATTTCTTCTTCCCCCAACACTTCATTTCATTTATTTATTTTCAAATATCCAAAGCATTACAGAATTTTTTCCAATACACTAAAGATACACAATAATAAGTTATACATCATAAAATAATAAAAAGAGCGAGAAACATAAGATGCATGACAAATTAATAAAACGAATATACCTTACAATTATAATAAAGATAGTACTTCCCTCAGATGAGCCAAATTATCACAAAATACGTCAAACTCCGAGGTGATACGATTAAGCCTGCATCGTGGGAGATAAAACAATCTATGGCCCCTTTGTCGAAGATAATTATCAGGGACAAACAGACCTACATCACTCAGGATTTCTGAGTTGTGTATACAACCGCCTATCAGTTGAAAGAAGTGAACACCCAAGTGAATGTCTCGTCTCCTCTCGAGTGACTGGTAGCCTAGCATCCCTAGCAAGAAATCAGTCGGAAAGAGCCACAGGTAATATTGGCTCTTTCCGACTATACTCCCTAAGATAGAATAGATATCCCTAAGGTATCGCAGAAATTTTTTCTGTACCCTCTCCACCATCAGGGAATATCGAACCTCATGCG
The DNA here is from genome assembly GCA_022606425.2 of Lepidostoma basale. Taxonomy (NCBI): domain Eukaryota; kingdom Metazoa; phylum Arthropoda; class Insecta; order Trichoptera; family Lepidostomatidae; genus Lepidostoma; species Lepidostoma basale. The sequence continues at coordinate 375,348 of JAHDVF020000792.1, read as the reverse complement.
ACCTTTAATATTTCATATTGTGTTTTTTTTACAGGTGCGAAAAGGAGATCCGGTTTTAATTCCTGTGATTTCATTACACAGAGATCCAAAGTATTTTGAGAATCCCAAATGCTTTGATCCCGAGAGATTTTCAGACGAGAACAAAAAACTGATCAAACCCTTCACCTATCTTCCATTCGGTAGTGGTCCTCGACAGTGCATTGGTAAGTATAGGCTTTGTTATTCATCGTTATAATCAGTGCTATAAACCGGAGTTAAAATAATAATATGGGCTGCCTGGAGATGTTCTTTTTTGGTCATTCTCCAGTCTGCTTATCTGTGTGGCTTCTCAACAACAACATTAAGAAATCAAATAAACAATCTGGAAGAACCACAACAACATTGGTTTTCTCCATGTTTCTGTACGAAGTAAAAACATTGACAATGATATCACGTGGCCAACATCACATTAGAGTAGAAACATGGACAATGATATCACGTGGCCAACATCACATTAGAGTAGAAACATGGACAATGATATCACGTGTTCAGCTGTTTACCAGTTTTTACAGTGAGACCAGGACAGTCTATAAGAAATGGCTATTGTGGGCAGCATCAAGGAACATAAAGGCAGAGGACAATCCCAATACGATTGACTGACAAAAAAAAGGCTACTACTGGAATGATTGTCATAAATTTGTTTATTCAATGTTAAAATAAAACAATTGTTTTTTTCAGCTATGCGGTTTGCTCTAATGGAGGTGAAAGTTTTGGCGGTAAATTTCTTGTCAAAGTTTGAATTTGTTCGTTCTGCAAAAACACCCGTTCCGCTGGTTATCAAGAACCATATCTTTGAAATGGTAGCAGAAGATGGTTTTTGGGTTGGAGTAAGACCAAGGGCAGGCTTGTAAAGAGTTCAATATCAAATTATGTATTCATTAATAAGATAAACTTTTATTTTTTATTGATACCGTGCGTACTTATTCGTTTTTTATATAATACGAATGATAACTCATTGTTTCACCCTTAACGGACGTAAGACACCTCAGAACATTAACACACACAGTGCCTTTTTAAAATTAAATATTGATAGAATAACATATACAAAAGCTAGCATCCCATAACGGTTATTTCAGTAATATGATTTGTACAAATAAAATATATTAAGGGTACAATTTTTTTTTATTAACCTACAAACCTTTTTCTACCGCGGACGTTATTGGAAAACTTCAGGTGTTTTAAATATATAGGTGCCTTCGCTCAATATTCAGGATCTATTGGTCCCAAACAGTGTCTATGCCATTCTCTAGATGATGGTAGGCGAAAAGCCAATTAGAGAACAAGTGGCTAGATGCAAATGGCTGTGGATCGGTCACACTCTGAGACGGAACCCAGCCTGCATCATTCAGGGCGCACTAGACTGGTCCCCTATGGGGGAAAAGAGGAAGCGAGGCAGACCTAGAGCCACCTGGAGAAGAGCTCTGCAGGACGAGGTTAAAGCAGCAGGCCTCACTTGGGATAATATTAGGCATCAGGCATGCGATAGAGTCTGGCGGAGAAGGTTTCTTGAGGCCCTATGCACCACGGAGGTGTGCCAGGACAAAAAGAAGAAGAACCTACAAACCTTTTTTTTCTTAAAACGTTAGTAGACAAAGAAACTTTAATAATATTATAAAAGGTATCTTTTGACAAATTCCCCATCACGTCGTCTCCGCAACACTGTTCTTTTCTGACAAACTTCTCTCGCTTCTTCAACATTCATACATTGTATCATGCACACATGTCGATTTCTCCGACTCCGTGGCTGATATTTAATATTTGGACTTGGACTTGGATCTTCTGGCTTACAGAGGTTCAGCTCTAATGGCTATTCCTCTTACGTCTGATGCCATTTCTTCCGGAGGGGTAGGCAGAGAGAATAGACTGCCACACTACTCTATCTTGACACACCTTTCTAACTTCCTCCACATTCATACAACGAGTCATACACGCACATTCATTCTTGGGACTTCTAACACAGCTGAGCTTTAAAATTTTGATCCATTTTATTTTTGTATACAACAGGTTGTTTGAACCCAATTACTGTATACATTATATTTTAGCCATTAATTGATTCTCATGAGATGTGATAGGTAGCCAATTTATCGCCATTTTATTGTCTCGTGAATTCTACACCATACCAAAGACAGTATGACAATCACACTGCTATCGCCGGGAATCAAACCCAGGACCTTCGGTATGGAAGTCATTGCTCTTACCACTATGCCATGAAGGTCTCCCATCACTCGGTACTCCATTCACATCATTAAAATACACATTCTTATCCATTATTTCTTCACTATCTGACTATTTACCACTGCAGAGTTTGTTTGTGTTATTAAGAATTATAAATTCAATGATCCTTTATGACCAAGACCCCAAAATTATGCTTGTGATATAATAAAAAAGCTTATGAGAGTATCAGAGAGAAACTGTATGATGTACTCTTGAACTTCAAAATCCCAACAAAGATAGTAAGACTGGTAAAAACAACCATGGATAATAGAAAATGTAGAGTCAAGATAGGAGCAGAGCTCAGAGATGAACTCATGGTATCACAAGGTCTCAAACAAGGTGATGGTTTAGCCCCAACACTTTTTAACCTGAGTTTGGAATATGCCATAAAGAAAACGTACCACCTTAACACGAATCCCAACACATACTTTCAAAGCAGCTAGATCATAGGATATGCAGACGACCTTAACATTGTAGGAAGATCCCTAGCAGCCGTACAAGAAGTATTCGAGACAGCAGCCAAGGAGGTGGGTTTAGAGATAAACGAAGAAAAGATAAAAATAAGGAAACAAACCAGGAATGCAACCCATAACTCACGGCAAACCATCAGATTTAAGGATAGATCAAACTTTAAGATAATGGAGGACTTCACTTACCTGGGCTCGTCTATAACAAAAGAAAACTAAGATCACAAGGAAATCGAAAGTAGAATCACAATTGGTAACAAAACATTCTTCTCTCTACTAACAGTGCTCAAATCAAGAAACGTACACAGGAAAACCAAAATCATCCTGTATAAGACAATCATCCGAACAGTGGTGGCCTATGGGTGTGAGGCGTGGACTATGACAGCGAAATCCGCAGAGCAACTGGATACTTTTGATAGAAGGGTGCTACACAGGGGACAATCCTGGGACCTGTGAATGACGGTGAAGGCTGGAGAGTGCGGCATAATGACGAGCTGTACTATATTTACAAAGGTCTCAGTCTCTCCACACAGGTCAGACTGAATAGACTGAAATTGGCCGGTCACGTGCAGAGAATGCCGTCATCGCAAACCCCAAAAATATTGCTGGAGTGGCACCCAGGTGGAAGAAGATCAATTGGATGACCAATGCTGCAATGGGAGGATGAAGTTGAGAGGGATAGGGCGAAATTGTTAAGAGTGTCAGATTGGAGGGTCGAAGTAGAGGACAGGAGGAGTTGGAGGCGAAGAATACTGGAGGCTAAGGCTCGATATGGGCTGTAGGGCCATCGAAGAAGATCCTAAAATTATCAGAAACTCATAGGAAGAGCAATCCTCTGGAGAACAGACCACACAGGTCTACAACAAGGAAGAAGAAGAAGAAGTCATTCCTGATAATAAATGTGTCTTGCGCCGCATGTAGTGGCTTGGAAGACCGCATGCGGCACACAGGCCACAGGTTGACTATGTCTGCTTTCGTAAAATACATTTTTTTTTTAAATGTTGACCATAGACTTGACTTCTCGCGTTGCTGCTAATTTTTTAATCAACAAGTAATTTCAGATACTGGATGTTCCATACCATTTTATATTCCATGATTTCTTTTTAAAGTTATTGTATTGTATTGTTTTATAAACATATAATGCATAGCAAAATTATCTTTTGTAGCCTGTATTATACATTATACAATGATTCAAATACTTTTTAGTATGGATTCCTCGAGTGTATAATATACCAATTGATATGACCTCAAAATTGTCAACTTGTTGTTTGATTAGTAAACACGGCGATCCAAAATTAGTGTTACTTTGCAAATAATAATTGCTTGTATTTTTATTGACTTTTAAAGATACGAAGGTTAATAGAATTAGAGAAGAGAAAATTGAACAAATCATACAGAATTCAATTATTGATGGTTGAGGTATTAGTTTTGTAAAACTCCATTATTAATTTAATAATAATAAACATAATGGTTTACTAAATTGTTTATTTTTTTTTTCACTTTTGAATTTATTACTTCCTGATGAAGGTATTATAGGTAAAATACCTTAGAAATATGTTGTGATAAGTATTTTTAAATGAGATTTATTTATTTATATATACTAAGAATGCTAATTAATAAGACAAGCTCCTTTTTTCAGCTTTCAATAAATTACTTTAAAGATGATGAAAAAAACACTTGATGAAATTAAATTATTTAATGATAACAGTATTTTCAATATATTTTGAATATGTGAATATAATTTTTCTAGTATTCCTATACACATGACATTGAGATTACAGAGTAATAGACTAAACAGAATTTTAGCATCAGTTTGACAATTGCATAATACTTAGTCTATTGTTGTGACTAGTGAAGTAAGTACTCAGGTAAGTGTTGTTATGTGAGTAATGTGTGTTGTTATCATGGGTACAGGCAATTATCGAGATAAAATATAACAGATGGAATAAGCTAAACGCACAGATAACTTAATATATTTTGACATAAAAGAAATGTTTACACAAATATAAAAACATAACTATATTTTGTGTTGCACAGTTATGAGTTATTTCAGTTCATCAACTTATATTTATTTATAAACTTGAAGCATCTAATAAATAATAGAGTAGTAAGTTTGGCATTTTATTTTATTGGTCCAGAAGTTTACTGTGTTAGAAAGTAATATGGAGTCCTCATGTTAGAAATGGCAAACAAATAAATCTGTTCTGATATCGTAAGTAAGCTCTCCATGTCTCTACACCATTGTAGTCCTCTTGGCTATCCTCAAAGCTGATGTTTACAGTTATTAAGAGAAATTTACAAGTATAATATAATACATTTTATAAAAAAATCATTTGATAACATTATTCGAAACCTACACAATTTTTATGTTTTTAATGGGTCTTGCCACTTTGCCACCAATTTTATGATTTATCCTTCGGGTGAGGATTTTAGGGATGGAATAACTTCCAACACGATTGAATTTTTATGTATAGAACTTTATTTTAAGACGATAAACAATAAGAAATTACATAAGTAAAGAAGAGTTGTAATTGTATCTGACGTGTTACTTTTAAGGAAATGCAATTGTATCTGGTTCAATCCTAGATGCGGTTCGGCTTAAATAGTGTGCATCTCTTTGTTCGATGACACATGTAGGTACCTGTAGGAACAGATCAATAACCTCGCGTTCGAGCCCTTATATTAATAATATAAACAAACTAGTCGGACGAAGACATGGGAACAGATCAATTAATATATCCCTGAATCCCCAAATGTTTACTTAGGTAATATAAACAAATATTGATTGAAAATATAGAGACGTAGGAAAGTGATTTGTGGTAACGGGTGGTTAGGTACATAACACAATTTAGGTAATTGTGCATTTGAATTATGAATCTAATTTAATCATCACTATCCCTAAAAATATAAATAATTTTCATAACAAAGATGTCTGGTATTTGGTAACTCATGTCTGGTGCAAATCTTCGTTATTTGGCAGTATACTGTGGATGATATTTTGCATAATTCAACGATTAGATCAGCATTTTTACTTGGTACTGGGGGATCTTCTCTAGCTAATTAAGACATCCTTTCTCCGCTAGTTATTGTTATATAAACATATCAAAATATGAGAAGTTTTACAAGACAGGAATGGAGTTTGGACTAATGGACTGGGCTCTGCTGGCAGCCTCTCTGCTAAGCATAGTCATGTATTACTTTTGGAGGAAGAACCAGCACTTCAAAACCATGAATATGAATTATATGAAGCCTCAGCTAGTGGCGGGAAATACGCTGTGGGTGTATCTCGGGAAGGAGCACATGATAGATGTGCTCCAGCGAGGTTATGATGACTTCCCAAATGACAGGTGAGCTATTAACTTATTATTCAATAAGCAAGCAACGAGCATAGGGCATGATATAGTCCTTACAAGTATCATGCTTTAAATTTAATTGAACTTCTAGAGCATATTCAATCATTTCTTTATTTCTGACTGTAGTGTTTTCAAAGGTCTACATCGATTTCGTGCTTCAATCACACCGTTAAAGAACAGTTTCCAATTTTTAAAAATAATATTAAAGCATGTGTATTTTCATAATGACGAATTTTTCCTCTTTTGTTTTTTCCTATTTTGAAAAGTTGAAAAGATAGTGTTTTAAAAAATAACTATAATTATTTATTCGTTCTTTCATTCCTTAGATAATTTTGTTGATAAAGCCTTTTGTTTGTACTGCATTCACTTCACATGGTTCAACATACAAATGTTATTTGAACTAAATTCACAAATATGTCGCCATTTACCAGTACTTACATAATCAACATGGCAAAACCAAATACATTTAATTTTATTACAATAAGAAGAATTTGGTTTATAAAATATACATCGTGTTTGATGGTTCCATACACCTCCAGGGAATGGAAGAAGACTAAATTCCCAGGAAGATTTTCATTGCAAGACCAAATGAAATATATTATATTGAATAAATGTTACGGTACTATTAATTTTCCAGATATTTCGGAATGTTTAATATAACAATACCCAGCATTGTTATAAAAGATCCCGATCTACTGAGAAAAATTATGGTGAAAGATTTTGATTTCTTCACTGACCATATTGGCTTTACGGATAAAGAGATCGACACCGTTGCAGGAAACATGCTGTTTTCAATGAGAGGTATATTCAATCTAAAATCTTTGTTGTTGGTGCAAAGATTGGATATTAAGACTACGGTGTTGATCACATGAATTGCGTGATGACATTGTACTGTTAATGTATTTTGCAGGAGACAAATGGAAGGACATGAGGGGTACACTGAGTCCGGCTTTCACCAGCTCCAAGATGCGCGCCATGTTACCCTTCATGCAGGAGTGCGTGGACAATCTTTTGGAGTACATATACATGGAAACCAAGAAGGCTAGTGCAACAGGTACAAAATAAAATACATATTTCCACTTTCCTACTTTTGATGGGCGTGACATTATTACAGAATATGTTTTTTTATTTATTTTGTCATTCCATTTTCTTTCACCCGGAACCTTCAATATTTTGCTAGCAACAATTTATTATAATCAGATAAGTCAATAATAATGCTTTCTGGTTCATACAAACAAATGATTAATATTTCTGCTTTCTCTGGCCCTGCAACCTTTTTATAAACTAAAGCTAAACCTTCTCATCACTGTGTTTATTATATCTAAGTTTGCGGTAGAAAATTAAATTATCTTTTAAAACAACTAACTAACCATCACGCCGTCTCCCCGAAGGGGTAGGCAGAAAGAATGGACTGCCACACCTTTCTTTCCTGACATATTTCTCTCGCTTCCTCAACATTCATACATCGTGTCATGCACACGCGTCGATTTCTCTGACTCCTCACATTCCGACATTCAATATTTGATTTATTTGATCGTCCACGTTTTCCTCGGTCTTCCTCTATTTCTGGTACCATTCACATCATTAACATATAATTTTTTTTACCATTCTTTCTTCATTCATTCTTTCCATATGTCCAAACCATCTTAATGATCCTTTCATTATTTTGTTCATGACACCATCATTCGCACCGCATTCACTTCTTATATTTTCATTCGACACTCTATCGTACACAGAATATCCACACATTCGTCTAAGAGATCTCATTTCTACCGCATTTATTCTACTTTCATCCTTCCTTTGCCAGTTCCATGCTTCGCTTCCATACATAAGGGTCCGTAGAAGATCTTTTAAATAATACTATATGAAAAAAACTAACTCACCAACACACCGTTTCTCCGAGTGGTAGGCAGAAAGAAAAAGAATCACACTTTAACCGATGCGGCACTCCATCCTTCTCTTTTTGCCCCTGCAGGAGACGCGGTGTGATGGGTTGCGAACCTCATCGCCACCAATAGGCATCTCCCGCGCACACTTTGATCGTCCAACGTCCATAAAATAAATCTAAAACAAATAATATAAAAGATGTACAATGATATAAAATAAAATAACAAAATAAAAATAATATAACACACAACGCGATTGGTATAAATGACAATACAGAAAAAATAAGTATGAATGAGATTAAAAGATCTGTGAAAGCAATGAAAAGTGGAAAAGCTGTAGGGTATGACTGCATCGCTATAGAATTTATCAAAAACGGCGGCGAAGTAGTTTCCGCATGGATATGTAAACTGTTCAATCAATGCTTGGAGGAGGGATATACCCCACTCGACTGGAGGAGAGCAGTTATCTTGCCTCTGTACAAAGGAAAAGGATCCCATATGGATTGTGGAAACTACAGAGCTATTAGTATTTTGAGTGTTGTTGGTAAAATCTATGGCAGAATATTAATAGAAAGAGTAAGAAAGACGACGAGTGATAGAGTTTGGGATGTGCAAGGCGCCTTTATGAATGGCAGAGGATGTATGGATCAAATTTTTGCACTTCGTACAGTGACAGAGAAGTTTATGGCCAAAAACCGTAAACTCTTCTGTGCGTTTGTCGATTTGCAAAAAGCATATGATCACGTAGATAGAGGTAAACTGTGGGAAATATTGTCGGAATATGGAATAAACACAAAACTGATCACGGCAATTACATCGCTGTACACAGAAAGCACTGCTAGTGTCAGAGTAAATGGGGGATCTTACAGCCTGGTTTGATATCAATAAAGGTGTCAAACAGGGGTGTGTAATGTCTCCATGGTTGTTTAATCTATATATGGACAAGTGTATGAAAGAGCTGAAAGGGTTGGAAGCAGGTGCAAAAATGGAAGGTGTGGCAGTAAGCTGTTTGTTGTATGCGGACGACGCTGTGCTACTTGCAGACAACGAGCACGAACAGCAAGCCCTGGTGTCTAGTATGTATGAGGTATGCAAGCGATACGATTTGATGATGAATGTGAATAAGTCTAAGGTAATGATTTTCGGAAAAGAAGGAAGCATGACAGTCTGCAACATTAGTGTAAACGGTGAAAATCTGGAACAAGTGGATGAATTTGTTTATTTAGGAAGTATGTTTACAAAGGATGGGAGGGTGGAGAAGGATATTGAAAGAAGGGTTGGGGCAGGCAACAGAATAAATGGTGCACTTAAAGCTGTCATCGCAAACAAAAGCCTATCCAAAAAAGCCAAGATGGCAGTGCATAATGGTGTTCTTGTGCCGACCCTTATGTATGGAAGTGAAGCATGGAACTGGCAAAAGAAGGATGAAAGTAGAATAAATGCAGTAGAAATGAGATCTCTCAGACGAATGTGTGGCAAATCTGTATTTGATAGAGTGACAAATGCAAGTATAAGAAGTGAATGTGGTGCGAATGAAAGTGTTATGAACAAAATAAGAAAAGGGTCATTAAGATGGTTTGGACACATGGAAAGAATGAGTGAAGACAGAATGGTAAAGAAGGCATATGTAAACGGCGTGAACGGAGCTAGAAACAGAGGAAGGCCGAGGAAAACGTGGCACGATCAAATCAATCAAATATTGAATGTCGGTCACGTGAGGAGTCGGAGAAATCGACGTGCGTGCATGACAAGATGTATGAATGTAGAGGAAGCGAGAGAAGTATGTCAAGACAGAACAGTGTGGCGTTCCATTCTTTCTGCCTACCCCTCCGGGGAGACGGCGTGATGGTTAGTTAGTTAGTTAGTTAGTTAATGTTTTTTTAGATGGTGCACATATTGTCATCTATATTAAATATGTTCATAAATGATAATACCATAATTTTTGATATGCCGTTTTCGTGATGTAATTACATCAATACTTAAAATGATGAAGGTATTACTAAAGTATTGCCTTGTCTGCTCAACACTAACATTCCCAGATAAAATTTGTACACACTGAAGAAGGGGCTTCTGTGTCCCAAAACATGTCTGTGAAAAGTGTAATAAAGTGTTGTGATACAAAGTTATCAAAAAGTAATTCAAATATGAATCCGCAACACAAAGTAATGGCGAATATAGAAGAAACTAACATTCCCTACTAAAAAGCTATTTTTATGAATTGACTTAGGAACATTTTTGGCTCTCATAACACTTCTTGCTTAGAGGATTTGATTATTTAACAATTAATAACAGATTTATTTGTTGGTGGGGATGCATCTTCAAAGACAAATTTTAAAAACTAGTTTAATTTGACAATCATCTCTTCCAGGTCATGTGGAATTTGAAATGAAGGATCTCTTCACGAGATATACGAATGACGTGATTGCCTCCTGTGCCTTTGGAATAAAAACCAATTCTTTAAAAGACAAAGATAACTCCTTTTACAAAATGGCCAAAGAGTCTACCATCTCCACTTATTTGGATATGGTGAAATTTCTTGTATATATGGTGTCGCCAGCTTTATCAAAGGTGGGCTATTCGAACATGAAAATATAGTTTTATTTATAATTATAATAGCATTCTAAAATCCATTTCTGAATTGATGCAAAGTTGATTTTCCAAATGTTGCCAAAACAGAAACCATGAGGCATAGACATTCTAAAAATAATGGGAGCAAACGGTTGTTGGATTTCTGAAGGCTATTTAAATAAGAAAGGTTTTTTCAGATTTTAAAAATAAAACTTGGAAATGACAGAGTTCTCAATTTCTTTCGAAACATATTTAGCACCAACATGAAGGAGCGGTTAAACCACAAGATTGTGCGTCAGGACATGGTCCATCTCTTGATGCTGGCCAAGCAGGGAAATTTACACGATGATACACCATCTAATGAACAGGACAATAATCCCAGTGCAGAGCTGCCAGCGAAGACTAAAAGGACAGGTATACTCATGATTTTCATTATTTTAAACTCCCAATGGCTTTAATCTTTATGATGATGCTGTTTTACTTTTTATCTAAGACGAACCAACCCGTTGTGCTAAAGACACTTAAGACACACATTAAGACTGCTGGATATGGTCTCCTTGGATATCGACGTTTTCATATTAGTGAAAGTACGTTCAGAAGGCAAATACTCTTGACTTTATAGATTACCTTGTCTTCCTAATCGAATCATCTCTTTCGTTCCTGGTATTATATACATTATTTTACCTGTTATGAAAAGATGCCCTAAACATTACTTTTGTTTGCAATGTCTGTTGAGAAAATAATCTGATTTGATTTAATTTGATTTTAGTGTAGTTTGTCCAATTAGCCAATAAAGTTTCTGGTACTCTGTTTCTTCTCTATCTATTGTGATTGACTTTAAAGTCATACATTTATTGTAATCACAGAACCATGAATATTTCCAGCTTTCTTCTGTATATCCTGTAATGTACATAAGCTATCTAAGCTTTAGTAACAAGTACCTCTGACATGTCATTTGTATCTTCCGTGAAACAACTCTTTTTATTATAAACTAGCTGACCCGGAAAACTTCGTAACGCCTCAGAATCAATAAATGTTGTGTTAACGTATTAGTTGAATTGATGTCAGTTATTTATTAAGTTAAAATGAATACTCAAAATGAATTAAGTTCAATAAATGTGCAAAAATCAAAATGAAAAGTATTTGAATTACATTGATATGAATGTAATTCACATGGCAACAAGGGATTTACTTTATTGAAGTGTATCAAAATGATTCGCGCAGCATTGTTGCACTACTTTCTGTTAAACTATTATATTTGCTGGATGGGATGCACTAGATTTTTCCGATGTTTTAATAGTTATTCTGCTATTCGGGACAGAGACAAATCTAACAAATCAATGACCTCTAAATCGGTCCAGCCGTTTTTGAGTTATAAATAGTGTAACAAACACGACTTAGTTTTATATATATAGTTAAGAAAGTTGTATATTCGCATAGATTTAAAAACATGTGTACTCAATTATTAAATACTTTTTTCATTACAGATTGGAGTGATGATGAAATATTAGCCCAAGCCATGATCTTTCTGTTCGGCGGCTTTGATTCCTCAGCTAGCCTCATCAGTTTCTTGTCATATGAGCTGGCAACGAATCCAGATGTACAAAAAAACCTCCAAAAAGAGATTGACGAAGCGCTGTCCCAAGCCAACGGGGCGCTAGACTACCAAGAGATACACAAACTCAAATATTTGGACATGGTTATATCAGGTATACACTCTTTACCATTAACTTCTAACCACCACAATGTTTATTGAAAAAAAAAAGATAAAGGGCCGCATCGTAGCAAAGTGTGTTTCAAAATTTTTAAAACTTAAGATTCAAACCATATATTTGAACATATGTTTCAGAAACCCTACGCCTTTGGCCAGTTGCGCCATTTTTGAATAGATGTTGTGGTAAATCCTATGAGTTGCCATGTCAAAATGATGCCAATGGGATTAAGCATACGGTAGGTTTGAAATTGTATTTTTCCATCAATTTCGAATTTGTGGCCTTAATCAATTTGTGTGAATATGAGACTGGATTAAACTGGTTAAGATTGTAAGATTGTGTGATAGAGTGTCGAATGAAAATATAAGAAGTGAATGCGGTGCGAATGATGGTGTCATGAACAAAATAATGAAAGGATCATTAAGATGATTTGGACAGGAAAGAATGAATGGAAAAAGAATGGTAAAAAACTTATATGTTAATGATGTAAATGGAACCAGAAATAGAGGAAGACCGAGGAAAATGTGGCACGATCAAATACATCAAATATTGAATGTCGGCCATGTGAGGAGTCAGAGAAATCGACGCGCGTGCATGACACGATACATGAATGTTGAGGAAGGGACAGAAATATGTCAGGAAAGAAAGGTGTGGCAGTCCATTCTTTCTGCCTACCCCTCCGGGGAGACGGCGTGACGGTTAGTTAGTTAGTTAGTTAGTTAAGATTGTGAGCTTTGATAATGAGATTGAAGATATGATTATGGCAGGGTAAGGTAGTGACCTCTCTATATAGGCATTGTGCTAATATAGTACTACTTCAGATGAGTGCATTCCTACAAATTTTATAACACACACAATCAATTTTATTAAACCCATTAATTCAATAGTATACCATTTGATAAATGAGTTAAAAGACAATTGTTTATCATTTGATAAATGAGTTAAAAGACTATTGATCTAGTTATCATGTTGTATTATATTTTTATTTCTTGACCATTGCCTTTTAGCTAACTGATAAAAACTGTAATTTAAAATTTCTTTGTTTTCGGGTGTAATTGTGTTCATTGTTTCTCCATCCAGCATTTTGAAAATTATTAGTACGTGTGACGAATGAGTGAATATTTCTGGCATTACTGTATTCATATTAATTAAAACGGTGTGTTTAAAACTAAAGATTTATGTATGAAATATTTTTTACAGTTACAAAAAGGGGATTCGATTATAATCCCTGTGATAACATTACACAGAGATCCAAAGTATTTTGAGAATCCCAACTGCTTTATTCCTGAGAGATTTTCAGAAGAGAACAAGAAACTGATGAAACCCTTCACATATATGCCATTTGGTGTTGGTCCTCGACAATGTCTTGGTAAATAATATATTATTAGTGTATACACTTTGCTTATCTAATATATACTTTAAACAATATATTGAAATCATTCATCATACGCCGTCTGTCATTCACTGCTGAATATACCATAGACCTCTCCCAAAGCACGCCACCGCCCTCTATCCATTGCCGCTTCCATCCATCCATGTCCAGCAATGCTCTTCAGATTGTCGGTCCAGCGGGCAGGGGGACGACAATTGAAATCATTATCAAATTGGTGAAGTTGTGAGAAAATATTATTAATAAGCAGATTTTTCCATTTATTTTGTTCTCCCTAGCTCCTAACAATACAAATAGTCCAATAATATTTAACTATGCCTACTTATGGTATTTTACCCTCCACTTATTAATCAATAATAAGTATTATTGTTATTTATTTCTACTTGAATGTGTGTTTATCCCAAATAATTATTGTAATATTGTATTTTTAAGGATGAGTCTTAAAATATTACAGGTTTTTACATTATGAGGCTTTCTTATATATTAATTATATTTCATCTGAAGATGGAAGTCACCTCTGAAACACGTTGTGAAATATTTTTGTTTACAAAAAGATGATTACCAGATGATGACAGCAAGCTGCCGAAACTGGTCGACGTTAAACAAAAGTGGAAGCACACTGAATATATAATAATAAATCATGTTACAAAGACTTCTTTTGAATATAATAAATAATGGAATTTAATAGTGATGATGCCTTAACCTTCAATAAAGTAATTCGAATGTTTATTAACAGTTCTAATTATTTTTCAGCTATGCGGTTTGCTCTGATGGAAGCTAAAGTTTTGGCGGTAAATTTCTTATCAAAGTTTGAATTTGTTCGTTCTGCAAAAACACCCGTTCCACTGGTTATCAAGAATCACTTCTTTGAAATGGTTGCAGAAAAAGGCTTTTGGGTTGGAATAAGACCGAGACAAGATGTATGATAAATTAAATAAACTTTAATATGAATGTTTTCGTAAAGATTTATGAAAATCACAAAAGGCATTTTTAATTATAAATTTATTCAATATACGAGTATTTATAAAGAGTATTAGTTGATTTTTCATTTATAAAAAACATTAACATGTATTCAACAATTCTATGATTTATAAAAATAAATATTATGCAGTGTATTATGATATGCGAGGTCGAGGATGTCTTTAAGTGCGGAAGGCAAAGGAGAAGATACTGGTGTGCACACGTGAAGAGAATGGATCCATCCAGATTCCCCCTCATTGAGTTGCACGGCCAGCCCCAAGTAGACGACCCCCGGGCAGACCACCAAAGAGATGGATCGACAGCTGGGAGTTGACCGCCACAAGGCCTACACTTAGATGAAGAAGAAGAAGTATTATGGTGTCAGAGATGCGGATGGTGAGGACAGTAGCAGGAAAGACTCTTTGTGATAGGGTGAGGAACACAGCTATCCACGAGATATTGTCAAATGGGGCAGACAACGCAGAAGACACTGGAATGCGCGCACCTTCCAGAATTCCGCACTTTGTGATGTATCAGATTCCTGCTGGCTACCGTCTTTCCGGAAGACCACCTAAAATATGGAGGGATAGCTGAGAGTCAGCTTCCCAAGAGAGGCCAGCCTGACTACAGGAATGGACCAAAGGTCTAAAAGGGAAAGAATAAGATATATTTTGCATTCTATTGTTTTAACTGACCAACAATTTTTTAACAAAGAAATAAAACAATTTGTTATCACAAATGTCCATTTATCTACACAAATTCAATATTTATAGAATATGTTTTCCGTTTCTCTACAAAATGTCTGCTTTAGAATATTACCTTTTTTTTAATAAATGTTGATAGTAGATATATGTTGATAGTAAATAGACCTGACTTCTCGCGTTGCTGCTAATTTTTAAATCAACAAGTAATTTCAGATACTGGATGTTCCGTACCATTTCATATTCCATAATTTCTTTTAAAAATCATTGTATTGTTTTGTATTATAAACATATAATACATAGAGAAATTATCTTTTGTAGCCTGTAGTGTATATTTATCTTCTTATATTATAAAATGATTCAAATAACAATACCTTTTAGTATGGATCCCTGGAGTATAATACATATATCAATTGATATGACCTCAAAATTGTCAACTTGTTGTTTGATAAGGAAACACGGTGATCCAAAATAAATGTTACTTTGCAAATAATAATTGCTTGTACTCGTATTCTTATTCACTTTTAAAGATACCAAGGATAATGAGATTAAAGAATAGAAAATGGACTAAATCATACAGAATTAAATTGTTTAAATAATATTATTTCCACTTTCTTCTTTTTGTCCTGTCACACCTCCGTGGTGCATAGGGCCTCAAGGAACCTTCTCCACCCGACTCTATCGCATGCCTGATGCCTAACATCATCCCAAGTGAGGCATGCCACCTTAACCTCGTCCTACAGGGTTCTTCTCCAGGTGGCTCTAGATCTGCCTCGCTTTCTCTTTCCCCCCATAGGGGACTAGTCTAGTGCACCCTGAGCGATGCAGGCTGGGTTCCGTCTCATTTCCACTTTAGATTTTATTAATTCTTGATGAAGGTATTATAGAAAAATACTACTATTTGGGACTTGGCCTCCTCCTCCACTGGCTTCTGTGCCTGGCCATCTCTCTCCATTCCACAGCTCTTTCTATTTTCTCTCAGTCTTCTTCCACACAGTCCGCTCATCTTTTCCTTGGTCTCTTTTCGCGCAGCACCAATCTGGATATAATTTTCGGTGTGCTACCCTCTGGCATTCTTTCTATATGGCCAGTCCACCACAGGCGTTGAGATTTACAGAATCTTACCGCTATTTCCTGTTCAATCAGTACTTCAAGTTCAAGATTTCTTTTGATTCTGTAAGTCCCATTCTTCAGGGTCCCAATTTTTTTCTCAGAATCTTCCTCTCAAAAACTGCCAGCCTACCTTCCTCTTTCTGCATTAAATACCATGTCTCAGAGCTGTAGGTGACTACCGGTCGTATAATATTATAGTTATAGGAATATTTTAGGAAAATACCTTAGAAATATGCTGAGATAAGTATTGTTAAAAGAGATTTATTTATACAAAGAATGCTAATTTTTATCACAAGCTCTTTTTTCAGCTTTCTTTAAATTACTTTAAAGGTGATGAAAAATTTCTAACACTTTGATGAGATTAAATTGTTTTATAAAAATATATAATTTTGATTAATTTTTAATATGTGAATATCATTTTTGTAGTATTCCTATACATTTGACATTGAGATTACAGAGTAATAGACTAGCAGAATTTTAGCATCAGTTTGACAATTGTATAATACTTAGTCTATTGTTGTGACTAGTGAAGTAAGTACTCAGGTAAGTGATGTTATAAGAGTTATGTGTGTTGTTATCATGGGTACAGGTAATTATCGAGATAAAACATAACAGATGGAATAAGCTAAATGCACAGATAACTTAATATATTTTTGACATAAAATAAATGTTTACACAAATATAAAAACATAATTGTATTTTGTGTTGCACAGTTTTGAGTTTTTTTCAGTTCATTAACTTATATTTATTTATAAACTTGAAGCATCCAATAAATAATTTATTAATAAGTTTGGCATTCTGTTTAATTGGTCCAGAAGTTAACAGTATTAGAAAGTAATATGGAGTCCTCATGTTAGAAATGGCAACCAATAAAATCTGTTCTGATATTGAAAGTTAGCTCTCCATGTCTCTACACTATTGTAGTCCTCTTGGCTATCCTCAAAGCTGATGTTTACAGTTATTAAGAGAAATGTACAAGTATTATTAAATCCATTTTATAAAAAAATCATTTGATAACATTTTTCGAAACCTTCACTATTTAGGTAATTATGCATTTTAATTATGAATCTAATTTAATCATTCTTATCCCTAAAAAAATAAATAATTTTCATAACAAAGATGTCTGGTATCTGATTTAAGCAAAGGACCTTGAAGATCTATCGTTATTTGACAGTATCATGTGGATGATATTTTGCATAATTCAACATTTAAACCAGCATTGGTACTTGGTGCTAGGGGTTCCTCTCTAGTTAATTAAGTCATCATTTCTCCGCTAGCCATGAGGTCTTCTTCTTCTTCTACCTCCGTGGTGCATAGAGCCTCAAGGAACCTTCTCCACCCGACTCTACCCGACATCATCCCAAGTGAGGCCTGCTGCCTTAACCTCGTCCTGCAGGGCTCTAGTGCACCCTGAACGATTCATGCTGGGTTCCGTCTCAGAGTGTGACCGATCCACTGCCATTTGCGTCTAGCGTCTTGTTCTCTAATTGGCTTTTCGCCTGCCATGGTCCAGAGATCGGCATTTGACACTGTTGGGAGCCAATAGATCTTGAATGTTTATAAACACCTGGAGTTTTCCAATAACGTTTGCGATAGATTTCCAAGTCTCATATACGTACAGCAGTACGCTTTTAACGCTACTGCTGAATATTTGGAGCTTGAGCCTTCTCGAAATGATACTGGAACGCCATACAGGGCTCCCATATAGCTCCCACAGAGCATTGCGAAAGCTCCCCTTGCCTTGTTGAGTCTGCTGGCTACATCTTCCTCTGAGCTATGAGGAAGATGTAGCCAGTAGAAGATGTAGCTCCAGCTATGAGGTAGCAGCAGAATATTAAAATATGAGAAGTTTATTTTCATTATGAATTACAGGACAGGAATGGAGTTTGGACTAATGGACTGGGCTCTGCTGGCAGCCTCTCTGCTAAGCATAGTCGTGTATTACTTTTGGAGGAAGAACCAGCACTTCAAAACCATGAATATGAATTATATGAAGCCTCAGCTAGTGGCAGGAAACACGCTGTGGGTGTATCTCGGGAAGGAGCACATGATAGATGTGCTCCAGCGAGGTTATGATGACTTCCCGGATGACAGGTGAGCTATTATTCAATAAGTAAACTAGTCTCAAGCTTAAAATTTAATTGAACTTCTAGAAAACTGTAAATTTTTTCAATAATTATGTTGCAAAATGTTAATATCAGGGGTAAAGGAAAATTAAAATTGCTCTATCTATCGGTATCATCAAATATAAAATATTTGATGTGGGCATTGCCACAATATGACGACCTTTGTGGCAGAGTGGCTATGACTGCCACACAGTAGGTCTTGGGTTCGATTCCCAGCGATGACAGTGTGATTTAAAGAGCTATAGAATGAAATAATAAATATGAATAAATTAATTTTCTCCTGTTTCTTTTGTATGCAGTGGCGGTACTCCCATAGAAGCTCAGTAGCCTGACTTGCGTAAGAAATTTTGAGTCAAAACCTCTTCTGGCTTACAGAGGTTTAGCTTTTGTGGCTATTCCTCTTACGTCTGATGGAAACATTGTTGGAAGGTGATTTAATGGGTTGTTGGCTTATGCGGGGGCATGATTACTTAGATTTGGGGGTTTTGATTTAAAATTTCTTAAGCAAGCTCAAGCTTCTGGGCTTCTATGGGAGTACCGCCACTGTTTGTTTGTTCCAAATACGTGGACTGATTGTGAAATCTAGAAGGTTGAGTAGTTTAAAAATCAGTTGTGAGTCTTCAATCAAGAATAGTATGATTCGTTTTCATAATAACCATTCGTCTTCAGTCATAAGCTATTGAAACATATATATTTAAATAAAATGCTACGATACTATTAATTTATTTTCCAGATATTTCGGAATGTTCAGTTTAACAATACCCAACGTTGTTGTAAAAGATCCGGATCTACTTAGAAAAATTATGGTGAAAGATTTTGATTTCTTCACTGACCATATTGACTTTACGGACAAAGAGGCCGACCCTGTTACAGGAAACATGGTGTTTTCAATGAGAGGTATATTAAATCTAAAATCTTTATTGTTGGTGCAAAGAAATTGATGCAAAGATAGGATATTAAGACTACGGTGTTGATCACATGCATTGCGCGATGACATTTATATTCAGAGATAAAGATTGTACTATTAATGCATTTTGCAGGAGACAAATGGAAGGACATGAGGGGTACACTGAGTCCGGCTTTCACCAGCTCCAAGATGCGCGCCATGTTACCCTTCATGCAAGAGTGCGTAGACAATCTTTTGGTGTACATAGACATGGAAACCAAGAAGGCTAGTGCAACAGGTACAAAATTAAATACATATTTCTACGATCTTACTCTAAAAATGTCCAAATCCGAGATGATTAAATTCAACATCCAAATTGCTCTTCCTACTGGCATTACCAAAGGCAGGTTGGTTCTGCGTGACGGAACAATGAACAATTGATGTTGGCACTGTCACAGGTAACCATCAGGAATTTCTTCTTTTTCAAGTGCCCTGTCGGGCCCCCCCAACGTTGGCGATCACCTCGGCGAACCTGTCCCTGTCCTGCGCCACTCGGAACAGCTCCTGCACACTTCGGATGCCGGTCTACTGCCTCACGTTTTGCAGCCAGGACATTTGTCTCCCTTATTGTCCTTCAATTTTCCCCTCCAATGTTGGAGAAGGTGGTACTTTTCCCCACGCAGTATATGACCCAGATGTGAGATCTTTCGAACCTTGATAGTTGATAACAATTCCCTGTCAACTCTAGCTCGCCTCAGGTGTCGGTATTGGTAACCATGTCTGTCCAGGGAACTCTGAGCATTCGGCGATGGAGCCACATTTCAAATGCTTCCAGTCTGTTCATTGAGTTAACTTTCAAGGTCCAAGTTTCACACTCGTACAATAAAACAGACCACACATAGCATTTGATCATTCTCTGGCGGAGTTTCAAGTTTACGTTATCATGGCAGAAGAGTAATTTCATTTTATTAAATGTAGCTCTAGCCGCCTCAATTCTGCATTTTATCTCTACATCTGGGTCAAGAGATTGCGTTAGTATGCTGCCGAGGTATTTAAATTTTTCCACCCTTTCAACGTTACGGCCGTTCAAATGCATTAGGAACAAAAATACTTATTCGTTGTTGCTTAGAGGATTTGATTCTTATCCTTCTCCTTTAGCTGTATCTCCACTGCTGGATGTAGGCCTCTTCAAACGATCTCCATTTTTCTCTATCCTTCTTGCCCCAACTGGAATTAGGTTCGTCAGCCCATCGTTTTTGGAGTCGACCGATGTTCCTTTTTTCCTCCCATGGTCTCCACGTCAAGACTATGCATGCCCATCTCTCTGTTTCCTGTCTGGCGACATGTCCTGTCCATTTCCACTTTAGTTTCGCGACACGGTCCATTCTATCGATATGCTTTGTTTAGCATCTGAATTCGGTATTTAGTATTTTGTCCTTCAGACTTATGCCAATCATTTGAGGATACTAACAAATGATAGCACATTTATTATTTGTGGGGATGCCACCTTACTCCTAAATAATACAATCTTCAAACATAATTTTTATAAACTAATTTAATTTGACAATCATCTCTTCCAGGTTATGCGGAATTTGAAATGAAGGATCTCTTCACGAGATATACGAATGACGTGATTGCATCCTGCGCATTTGGAATAAAAACTAATTCTTTAAAAGACAAAGATAACTCCTTTTACACAATGGCTAAAGAGTCTACGGTCTTCACTTATTTGGATATGGTGAAATTTCTTGTATTTATGGTGTCGCCAGCTTTAACAAAGGTGGGCTATTTGAGAATGAAAATATAGTTTTATTTATAATTAGCATTTAAAAATCCATAAATGTTGCCAAAGCAAAAACCATGACGCATAGACTAAATATACTAAAAATAATGGAAGCGAACGGTTCTTTTCAACAATTTCTGAAGGCTATTTAAAGAGGAAAGGTTTTTTCAGATTTTAAAAATAAAACTTGGAAATGACAGAGTTCTGAATTTCTTTCGAAACATATTTAGCACTAACATGAAGGAGCGGTTAAACCACAAGATCTTGCGTCAGGACATGGTCCATCTCTTGATGCTGGCCAAGCAGGGAAATTTACACGATGATACACCAATTAATGAACAAGACAATTTTCACAGTGCAGAACAGTCAGTAAAGACTAAAAGGACAGGTATATTCAAAGATCTTCATTATATTAAACTCCCAATGGCTTTAGTCTTTTTGATGACGTTGTTTTACCTTTCACCTAAGACGAACCAACCCGTTATGCTTAAGACACTTAAGACACACTGCATTTAGACTGCTGAACGCGGTCTCCTCGATCGACATTTTTCATATTAGTGAATGTACGTTCAGAAGACAAATACTCTTGACTTTAGAGAGTATCTTGTCTTCCTAATGTCGAACCATCTCTCATGCGTTCCTGGTATTATATATATTATTTTATCCGTTCTGAATATATGCCTTAAACATTAATTTTGTTTGTAATGTCTGTTGAGAAAGTAAATTGATTTGAATTTTGTATATTATAGTTTGTTCAGTCAGCCAATAAAGTTTCTAGTATTCTTCTATTGTGATTGACTTTAAAGTCATACATTTATTGTAATCACAGAACCATGAATATCTCTAGCTTTCTTCTGTATATCCTGTAATGTACATAAGCTATCTAAGCTGTAGTAACAAGTACTTCTGACACATTATTTGTATCTTCCTTGAACCATATTTTTTTATGTACAACAGGTTGTTTGAACATAATTATTGTATACAATTAGTTTTTTTTGTTGCTATTATATAGATTCTCATGACATGTGATGGGTAGGTAATCTATCGCCATTTTATTATCACATGTATTCTACACCAGACCCAGCAGTCATAGTACTCGCCACTCTAACATGAAGGTCATCTAAATAGTAAAATCATGAAAAACTTGTGTACTCAAAGTTATCTTGATTGTTATTTAATACTTTTTTCATTACAGATTGGAGCGATGATGAAATATTAGCCCAAGCCATGATCTTTTTGTTTGGTGGCTTTGATTCCTCGGCTAGCCTCATCAGCTTCTTGTCATATGAGCTGGCAATTAATTCAGATGTACAAAAAAAGCTGCAAAAAGAGATCGATGAAGCACTGTCTCAAACAAACGGGGCGCTGGACTACCAAGAGATACATAAGCTCAAATATTTGGACATGGTTATATCAGGTATACACTATTTACCATTAACTTCTGAAATATTCAACTCTACCTGCTAAACACCTGAAAGTATAGATATGTAAATAATAAAGGTATACAGTAGAACGTCGTTTATCCAGACCTCAGTTAACCGGAGCGTCAATTATTCGGACAAGCCGAGATGATGAAGCGTTCTGTACTGTGACCTACGCATGACTAAGCTCACCCCACCACACCTACACAACGTTGGGTGTGGGTTGCATCATCCTTCTCCTCCCTCCTCCTCTTGTTCTGCCTCGCATCCTACGGACAGTCAGTCTCCCGCTGTGTTTAAGTTTCAACGTGCCATCTCGTTAGTTTCAATCTGTCATTACACCTTCAGTCCCAATTAGTCCGGATAAATGACGTTTTACTGTAATTTGGTCGGCCCAACAATGTTTATTGTAAAAAGTGACGCATTATAGCAAAGTGTGTTTCAAAATTCAAAATCAAACCATATATTTAAACATATTTTTCAGAAACCCTACGCCTTTGGCCAGTAACGCCCTTTTTGAATAGATGTTGTGGTAAATCCTATGAGTTGCCATGTCAAAATGATGCCAATGGGATTAAGCATACGGTAGGTTTGAAAAAATATTTTTCACAGTGTGACAAATGAGTGAATATTTGTACCGCTGCTGTATTCATATTTATAAAAACAGTCTATTTAAAACTAAAGATTTGTGTAATATATTTTACAGTTACAAAAAGGGGATTCAATTTTAATTCCTGTGATAACATTACACAGAGATCCAAAGTATTTTGAGAATCCCAACTGCTTTATTCCTGAGAGATTTTCAGACGAGAACAAGAAACACATCAAACCCTTCACATATATGCCATTTGGTGTTGGTCCTCGACAATGTCTTGGTAAATATACATTTTGCTTATCTAATATACTTTAAGCAATATATTGAAATATTTAAATCGGTGTAATTTGGATAAAATTAGAGATGGGCCGAGTACTTGTTTAATACTCTAACTGAGGCTTGCTGCTTTGACCTCTGAAACCTTCTCGAAAAGTGTATAATAAAATATTGTCACATTATAACAGTGTTGTAAATTTAACAGTTAATAATGTTGAAGTATCATAGCGTTTTGGCCAAAACAATGGACTATTAAGACATATAATATTATGCAATTATTAATTAAAACTAAAAAAAATGCAAATCCAACATTTTTACATTAAATAAAAACACAAACAAATCAATATTCTAATAGGAGGGATGAGCCTGATGCTATGATATCAAAATTTCAATATTCAGCTTCAATTTAGTTGAACCATCTTGTTGACCCCTATTTACATCTCATGCACCCCCAATTTTTTTTTTCAATTGTCATAGACCCTTTACAAGTCGAAATTGATATAGACCGCTTTGGTGATCACTGGTTTACAAGAATATTTAATAAATCAAGTTAAAAGACTCCTCTTAAATAAATCATGAAATCTTGCAGTGAAAATGCCTTAACCAAAGTAATAAAAATGTTAATTAAAAGTTCTAATTATGTTTCAGCTATGCGGTTCGCTCTGATGGAGGCTAAAGTTTTGGCGGTAAATTTCTTGTCAAAGTATGAATTTGTTCGTTCTGCGAAAACACCCATTCCACTGGTTATCAAGAATCACTTCTTTGAAATGGTTGCAGAAAAAGGCTTTTGGGTTGGAATAAGACCGAGACAAGATGTATGATAGATTTAATAAACTTTAACCCTAGAGAGATAACCTTATTTTATGGTACTGAAAAGATAAACTAGTGCCTGAGATGCGCACAATATTTAAAACCTATTTATTCAATAAATTAAAATAATTGTATATTTTTTATAACCTAAATGAATTGTTATATTATTAAGTAAGTAAATAAAACACAATGTTAATTTGTTTATTTCATTTTAATAAAAATATGGATATTATAAACCCTTTACAAAAAGTAACAAAAATCAGCAGTCTTCTGTATTTAGGTAATTATTTTTTAAATAGGTATCATTTATAGTATTTTATGTGGTCTGTTCTCCAGAGTGTTGCTCCTCCTGTGAGGTAGACTCCCAGCTGTCCTTCCACCTTTTAGGAGGTCTTCCACGAGGACGAGTCCCATGAGGCTGATTATGCAACACAATATACCAGGAGTCTGGTGGTGTCCATTCTTTGAACATGCCCGTACCAGTCACTTTTTCGCTGTCTGCTCCATCTTATAATATTCTCAACCACACATATCTCTCTTATTCTGGTGTTTATTACGCGATCTCTCAGCATTTTGCCTGCTATCGTCCTCAGTGTCTTCATCTATGAAGTTCTCAAAACTTGTTTGGTCTTCTCAAAATACAAAAATAAAAATATCTTTTCAAAATACTTGTTTGGTCTTCTCAAAATACACTGTAAATACAGGCCTAAATTGACAACCCTTTTCAGAAATATTTTTGGGTCATAGACGTCTTTCCTTAGTATAAAATCTTTATATACTTTTGTATGTAGCACTTAATTTGTGGTGTCACATTTATAGAAATAAATTAAACACTTAAATACTTTTTTTTAACACCACAATTTTTTTTTTCATTCCATTTCCAAGAAACTTGGAATATATGTGTGTTTTTCAACTAACTTGGGTGTGGCCAGTGGTGGTACTCCCATAGAAGCCCAGAAGCCCGGCTTGCGTAAGGAATTTTGAATCAAAACTCCCAAATCTAAGTAATCAGACCCAGCATAAACCAACAATCCACTAAATCACCTTCCAACAATGTTCCCATCAGACGTAAGAGGAATAGCCACAAGAGCTAAACCTCTGTAAGCCAGAAGAGGTTATGATTTAAAATTTCTTACGCAAGCCGGGCTTCTGGGCTTCTATGGGAGTACCGCCACTGGCTGTAGGGCCATCAAAGAAGAAGAATAGTTATTGTATTATATTACAAATGAATACAGCAAAACATACCTTTTGTAGCTACAATTATATGTCATGTTTATTGACTCTTGAACAATGATATGAAACTCCACAATTAATATTGAATACGGATTGAAACATCTGATTTCTGGAAGTTATTAAAATATATTTTAAAGAATAGTCATGTTTCGGCTTGTTTAGGCAGTATACATTTGAAAATGCCTCAGCAAGGTTAAACATGTTATTACCATAACATATAATAAAACATCTAGAAAACAGACCTTCTCATTCGTATTAATTATCTGATTTGATCTTTTGTATGATTGTTCAAAAATGTTATGTTATGACCCCCAAATTACATGATGACCCCCAAATTATCATATTTTTTGTGTGATAAAAAACACGGCCATCCAAAATTAGCGTAACTGCAAAAAAAGATTATTTTTTGTTACTTATGAAGATATCAATAATAACAGAATTAAATAAATGAAAGTGTAATTAAACAAATATCTTTAAATTGAACAAGTTATAGAGATTTACATAAAAAAGATTTCCTCCTTTTAAATTTTCCTCGGGTGGAAAATTTTCAATACCTCGGCAGCATACTAACGCAATCTCTTGACCCAGATGTAGAGATAAAATGCAGAATTGAGGCAGCAAGAGTTACGTTTAATAAAATGAAATCACTCTTCTGCAATGATAACATAAACTTGAAACTCTGCCAGAGAATGATCAAATGCTATGTGTGGTCTGTTCTATTGTATGGATGTGAAACGTGGACCTTGAAAGTCAACTTACTGAACAGACTGGAAGCATTTGAAATGTGGCTCCATCGTCGAATGCTCAGAATTCCCTGGACAGACATGGTTACCAATATCGAAGTCCTGAGGCGAGCTAGAGTTGACAGGGAACTGTTATCAACTATCAAGGTTCAGAAGATTTCACATCTGGGTCATATACTGCGTGGGGAAAAGTACCACCTTCTCCAACTGATATTGGACGGGAAATTTGAGGGGCGCCAAGGGGCAAGTTGCGGCCCTTTGACTGCCACACAAAAGTCCTGGGTCCGATTTCTGTCGATAGCAGGGTGATTGTCACACTGTCTTTGGTCTGAAATAAATCAAATAAATGTTGGCTAGGTGAGGAGTCAGAGAAATCGATATGATGTATGAATGTCGAGGAATAGAAAGAAATATGTTAGGAAAGAACAGTGTAGCAGTCCATTCTTTCTGCCTACCCCTCTGGAGAGACGGCGTGATGGTTAGTTAGTTAGTAAAAAATCTGTTTTAATCTTAGCTGGTACAATTAAATTTATTTCTTAAATGAATACTATTTTTGTGGTATTCCTATACATTTGACATTGAGTTTACAGAGTAAAATAAACAGAATTTTAGCATCAGCTTGACAATTATGCTTAGTCTATTTTTGTGATTTGGGAAGTAAGCACTCGGGTAAGTCATGTTTTGTGAGTAATGTGTATTTTTATCATGAGATTAGTAAATGTGCAGAGAAGATTATCGATATAATACCAAACATATGAAATAAGCTGAGCACACAGATAACTTAACTTATTTTTGATATAAAAGGTTCATAAAAATCTATAAACACAACTGTATTTTGTATTGGATAGTTTAAAGTTTTTTTCTGCTGTTCTATATATAAACTTGAAGCATAGGTACAATAAAACTGTAAGTTTTCAAACGATTTTAATAATGAGTCTTACTACTGTTTTTCTGGAGATTTTTTAATTAAGAGGCCTTTTTAATATTGCATTTACTTTCTCTCTAATATGTAATCAATTCAAATTTGTTATGTAGAAACATCATTATTTATTATCAGCTTAATTACAATATTTATAATGTATTGTATATCTAAAAAATATTGAGCAAACAGGATTTTGCTGCATTGGTCCACAAGCTTGTATATTTGACAGTGATATAGAGTTCGTATGAGGCAAGATAAAAAATCTAAGCATGATACATATTGTAAGATAGTTCTTCATGGGTCTACCTTACTGCAGTTATTTTTAGAGTGCTTTAAGCTGATGTTTACAGCTATCAAGAAAAGCATATAATATAATCCATTTTTTAACATTCCTCTAATCTTTCTATAGATTAAATAATGTTTATATCAATGATATCTGGTATTTGGTAACTCATGTTTGGTGCATAATACCACGAAGATATTTCTTTATTTGATGCTATTTTGTTACTGTTGTTTAAATCAAATCAAATCAGTTTATTTTCTCAAAAGATTGGAAACAATGATTATAGTTTAAGGCATCTATTGAGAACAGGTAAAATATATATATAATAAAATATAATCCCAGGAATGCACGAGAGATGGTTCGACTTTAGGAATACAAGATACTTTCCAAAGTCAAGAGTATTTGTTTTCCAAATGTACTTTCACTAATATGAAAGACATTAATAGCATAACTTTACATCAAAACCATTGATTTTACTTTGTTCCGTTCTTTCCAACTACGCCTTCCTCACTTCTTCTCTAGCAATGAGGTAGCAGCAGAATATAATGTATAATATATGCAATGTTTATTTTCATTATGAATTACAAGACAGGAATGGAGTTTGGACTAATGGACTGGGCTCTGCTGGCAGCCTCTCTGCTAAGCATAGTCGTGTATTACTTTTGGAGGAAGAACCAGCACTTCAAAAACAAGAATGTGAATCATATGAAGCCTCAACTGTTTACGGGAAATATGCTGTGGGTGTATCTTGAGAGAGAGCACATGATGGACATACTCCAACGAGGTTACGATGACTTCCCTAATGACAGGTGAGCTATTAACTTTTTTACTTTTGTATAAAGCAGCTAATTTGTGGTGTGGCATTATTAAAAATAATTTATAACACTTGTGTACTTTGTTTTTACGCTTTATAAAAATAAACTCAGTTTGTTTGTAATCCCGGCGAAGTTTCAGCAGGAGCAAAACCGGTTGGTTCGATAAAACAAAATATAGTGATGTAAAAATAGCATTATACCTAGAGTATTTTTTATCAACTTATTATTTGATAAGCAAACAACAAACAAGACTTCAGCGTTATGTAGATTTTACAAAAACTTTCTAATTATTATCATGATGCTGGATATTGAGATTGCAAATGAAAAAGTTTTCAAACTATTTCAGCTAAAAATGTTAATTTATTTGAGTGTAAAAGATGATAAGAGTGCACAAATTAGCTGCGACAAGTGCACCATCTAAAAGAACATTATGTGTTAAATTATTTTTCTTTGTTATTTTATTTTATATCATTGTATTTCAGATAATTTGTTTTAGATTTATTATGTAGACGTTGAACGATCGAAGTGTGCGCGGGAGATGCCTATTGGTGGCGATGAGGTTCGCAACCCATCACACCGCGTCTCTCGCGATGGCGAAAAGAGAAGGATGGAGTGCCGCATCGATTAAAGTGTGGCAGTCCATTCTTTCTGCCTACCCCTTCAGGGAGACGGCGTGATGGTTAGTTAGTTAGTTAGTTAGTAAAAGATGATACATATTGTTGTTTTTGAGAAGATGTAATTTTTTGAAATATTGATGAAATTGTGAATATTCTTGAAGTAATATTTTTTAATGAGTGTTTCGCCTTACTAGAGCATAATAATGCGCCATCTAGGCGAAATAAATTAAATACTCAAAATATAATTGAACTTCTAGAAAAGTAAAATCCAAATTGATTTATCTATCGGGATCATAAAATATACAGTGGAACTTCTCACAACGAGAATAATTCGTTTCAGAATCTTACTCGTCAAGCTATACACTATTTTTCATATAACTAAAATACGATAATGCGTGCCATGCCGAAAATAACATATTTTATTTTTATTTCTAACGTTAATTCAAATTAAATTACATACTTATAAGTTGTTAAGGAGCGTAACATCCGGGCCACACAAATCATGCCCCCGAATAAACTAACAACCCACCAAATCACCTTCCAACAATGTTCCCATCAGACGTAAGAGGAATAGCCACATGAGCTGAACCTCTGTAAGCCAGAAGATCCAAGTCCAAGTCCAAGGAGCGTAACAACCTAGAATGCTATTTCGATTTGCAAAAAACAATAAAAATATTGAAATAACTAGTTTATTGTTTAAGAATTTATAACAAATAATTAATTATTTTTTACTAGAAAGTTAGAGACATTAGTTTTTTTCCTACTCTTCAAAACTTGGTGAAAATATGACACACCACTTTCATCGAATGAATTTGCAGAACGCGTAGCTACCTCTTTATTAGGGTGATACTTCTCAATGTACAGTGCAGCAGTTTCCCATGCTATTAGCATATCTCTTATTGCGCCAGAAGATTGTTAATTAGCTACTTCCTCCTTCTCCACTAACAAACTTTCCTCCATAACTTCTTGCTGTGAAACACAATGCAACTCCATAAGCTCTTCGGTGGTCAGCTCTTCACTGTTCTCTTCCACAAGCTCATCAATATCGTTGTTATCCATCTCTTCTCCCATGGTATTGGCCAAAGACACAATCTAATTGATGTGAAGATGGGACTTCGCCTTTCTGCGTCACTCGTTATGCTTTCTGCATTGTTAAGGGAGTATTTTTTTCACAATTTGTTTTGCTCGTTATGGGAATTACTTGTGCTTGAGAGGTTCCACTGTAAATTTGTTGATGTTGACATTTCCTCAAAAATTTTGCATGAATAAACTTTTTCCTGGTTGTGTTCAAAGTTCCATTAGGAACTGATAGAAACATATATTAATATGAAATGATTGTAAAACCAAGAAAAGGTTATTCTGTTATGCTGGCTGCTGAGTAGTCTAAAATCAGTGTTAAGTCTTCAATCAAGCATTAATGCTAAAACACACTAATTTAAAAAATATTCTCTCACACAAAAACATTGAATACTTTTAATTTTCCAGATATTTCGGTTTGTTCAATTTAACAATACCCAACATCGTTGTAAAAGATCCTGATCTACTGAGAAAAATAATGGTGAAAGATTTTGATTTCTTCACTGACCACATTGACTTTATTGACGAAGAGGCCGACCCGGTTACAGGAAACATGGTGTTTGCAATGAGAGGTATTTTAAATCTTAAATCTGGGAAATTTTGCTTATTTTAACTTATGGTCTAAAGATGTACCGTTATGGTCTTAGTCATGCTAACCGTGTGATGTCATTTATCAATTAGGTTACACTTGGGAATACAGATTATTCTGATTAAAGAATACTTTTTCCAGGAGAAAAATGGAAGGACATGAGGAGTACTCTGAGCCCTGCTTTCACCAGTTCTAAGATGCGCGCCATGTTACCCTTCATGCAGGAATGCGTAGACAATCTTTTGGAGTATATGGAGAAGGAAACCAAGGAGACGAGTCCAACAGGTAAAAAATGAATTACAATTTTCAAACATCTTACTTCTGCTTGTCGTAACATTCTTTCAGAACTCTCTTGTTATATTCATTGTAATACCTGCAATCTAATGTATTTTAACCCTTTTCGGTCCACAAAAAAAATAAAAAAGTTCCACAAGGTCCACAATAGATTAACAAGATTACAGGGTAAAACAATTTTTTTTAATAAAACTATTTATGTCAATTTTTATTTATTTTGAATATATGGAATAATGCTTAAATTATTACATTTTATTCACAAATAGTTCGATTTCTATGTTCACTTCCTTCATATATTCTTCATTACTACTTTCAAACTCGTTGCCAACGCGTTTTTTTGTAATTCTAGGCATTTTAGGGGTTCGAATTTTTAGAATAATGGTAAGTATCGGTAATAATAATTATCAAGTTGTTTGCACGTGCACGGGTCGAGTGTGACTGATGCCGGCAGCCGGACATCCGAGTGACACGTACCGAGCCAGCCTCTAAAACAAATCTTTTGTATCATTCTCAGGTAGAAAGTTACATATATCCAATATTCATAAAAAAAACATTGAATCCTCGTCCCAGTATATCGCTACACTAAATACGAGCGAGAAAAAAATATGTTTGTTTGTATTTTGACACTAAACTGACGAAGAAGAAAAATGTCAAATGACATTCGTCATAGGACTCACTGGAATAAAGTCGATGTCAAATGTCATTCGACATAGGACCGGAAAGGGTCAATACCTTCTTCAGCCCTCTTTCATTTTCCTCCACTCGTCTCTGTCTTGTCCCTTCCGAATCCAAGTTGTTCCAGCTAATTAGGCAATGTCGTCAGTTCATCTTTTATTTGGACTCTTTTTCTTTGTCCAAGGCCTCCATTGAAGTATCCTGCATGTCCATCAGGTACTGCCCTATCTGGCTATATATCCAGCCTACTGCCACTTCAATTTAGCTGTAGCTTCTTCTTCTTCTTCTTCCTCAGCCTAATCCCGTCCCTCCTGGACAAAGACCTCCTCCATTCGCTTTCATGTCACTCTGTCTTGTACAGACTGTATCCAGATTATTTCGACGTGTCTGTTCAGATCATCCTTCCACCGTCTTTTTGTCCATTTTTCATCTGAGCTTCTGGCTACGTGAACTGCCCATTGCCATTTTAGAATCGCCACCCGGTGGATGATGTCAGTGACCTTTGTTTTTTCTCTCACCGTATTGTTTCTGACTCCTGTATTTTAGGTCTATTCCTAACATGGCTCTTTCCATGGCTTAGCTATATCTACGATCCACGATATCGGCAAATTTGGTTCGGCATCTTATTTCTTCATTTTGTATTTTGTCTCAGAGACTCACCTCTCCATGGATCATTGTGTGCTTTTTAATATGACACTTTTAGCAAAGTAGTCTGATCCACAGTGGGTGGATACAAACAGCGTCTGGTCTCCATGTCAGGGGCGGCTGAAATTAAAGATACCAGGGTCTGGCAAGGGTGGTATCTAGACGCCAAAATCCTTCCATAAAAGAAAAGACTTGCTCTCGAATTTTGACACCAATAATTATTTATACACAGATTTATGGTCACGTCATCTACGTCATGGTTCCAGGTTTATTCATAGAATATTATTCTCAAACCAAAGAAATCTCAACAGATGATGGTTTAAATTCGGATCTTGATGTATCGAGACTGCTAGGTTTTTCTAGACTCTAAACTCTATTCTTTCGCATATTATTTGGATTTCTCATGACCATACTGAGATAGTAAAATTGCTTTGTTTGCTCACTTCTGTCATATTCTGCGTAAAAGTTACTTCAAAGTGAAATTGAATTATGATTTTATATAGCAATAACTATGTGTTCTCCAGTGTTTGTTACAAATTGATTTTAAGTCATAGATTAACAAATTAACTAACTAACCATCACGCCGTCTCCCCGAAAGGGTAGGCAGAAAGAATGGACTGCCACACTTTAATCGATGCGGTACTCCATCCTTCTCTTTTCGCCCTCGCGAGAGATGCGGTGTGATGGGTTGCGAACCTCATCGCCACCAACAGGCATCTCCCGCGCACACTTCGATCGTTCAACGTCTACATAAAAATAATATTTAATAAGTATTTATTGATGTTTGAGGTATTAGTTTTGTAAAACTCCATTATTAATTTATAATAGTAAACACGATTGTTTAGTGGTTTTACTTGGATTTAATTTATATAAATTAAATCCAAGTAAAACCACTAAACAATTGTGTTTACTATTATAAATTAATATTTAATAGATTCGAATGAAAACGTCAATTATGAAATTGAAAAGCGAAACATGTAATTTCCACAAAATATAATAAAACTTCTAAAAAACAGATGTTTTCATTTCTATTAATTACTTAATATGGAGTTTCACACCGCTGTTCAAGAAATAATTAATATAAAAACATATGTTTACTTGGAGGCTGTCAAATTCATACAATTGAGCATTTGTATGAATTTGACATAACATCTTACTGATGCATTATAGAATTAAAATAAATTGTTTGACATTCAACTCTTCCAGGTCATGTGGAAATGGAAATGAAGGATCTCTTCACGAGATATACGAATGACGTGATTGCATCCTGTGCCTTCGGAATAAAAACTAATTCTTTAAACGACAAAGAGAACTCTTTCTACAAAATGGCTAAAGAGTCTACCCTCTTCAAGTATTCCGATTTGTTGACGTTTTTTGTCTTTATGGTGTCGCCGGCTTTATCAAGGGTAAGTTGGAGCTGGGAATAATGAATTTTAATTAGTTTTCGGATACACGATTTACATTAAGTAATGCAATATGAAGCGGGCGAGAAGATGACTGACCTCTATGATGTTGAATGAACGGCGATGAAAAATATGTGATTATCGTGTTTGTTTGAATTGTTCTTTGGTTCTTGGGTATGTTTGTGTCTTGTGGTTTCCTCTGCCACTGATGTTTTAGAGATTTCCCATAGTCTTTGTATTTAGAAAGATTAATGTTGTCTTTTCAAATCACTCTGACAATGGATACTGCAATAATCTCCAAAACGATAACGATAGTAGAAGAAACCGTGAAGTAAACCATGTGGGGACATGAACTACGATGGCGAGGTAGTCAATCAAGAAGTGCCGCCCAAGACACAACACCGCATTACAAGCGTATCTGTATGTAACCACCTCGCTGATCAAATCGCGCCCCTTCTGAATTAAAGTATTCAAAGGGCTTATATGAAAACAAGTGTTTTTAATCAACACAATTCAAGGATACCCCTAAAAAGGTGCAACCCTTGAAATATACCCAAGATAATGTGATTTTGAAATGTTCATAATTTTATATATACACAGACATATGAGGACACTCATCGCAGAGTGGTAACAGCTATGACTGCCACACCAAAGTTTTCAGGTTCGATTCCTGGTGATGACTGTGTGATTCTGATACTGTCTTGGTCTTCTTCTTCTTCTTTGTTGTAGACCTATGTGGTCTATTCTCCAGAGTGTTGCTCCTCCTGTGAGGTAGATTCCCAGCTGTCCTTCTATCTTTTAGGATGGCTTCCACGAGGACGAGTCCCGTGAGGTTGATTATGCAATGCAATATAGGGGAGTCTGGTGGTGTCCATTCTTTAAACATGACCGTACCAGTCCCTATTTCGCTGTCTGCTCCGTGTTCCTCACACAATCTCTCAGTGTCTTGCCTGCTATCGTCCTCAGTGTCTTCATTTCGGAAGTCCTCAAAACTTGTTTGGTCCTTACTGTGTCTGCCCTTGCTTTGACGCCATATGTCTTTCTTATCTTATTGGTCTTACGCATGTTTTATAGATATGCTCTATTAAGCATCACTGTCTTGGTCTGGTGTAGAATTCACAGTAAAATGGCAATAGATTAGCTACCTTTCACATGTCATGAGAACCAATATGTACCATTTACATTGATTTGGCTTGCGCTGTAATGATGTAAAGAGCTATTCAACAAATTAAAAACATATATTTGTACTTATTACTACAAACTTAGGTCCCCGTTGCATTTTTTTTTTGTTTAATGCCTGTGTTTGAAATGGAATTGTTTTTTCAGCTTTTTAAAATGAAGTTTGGGAGTGAAAAAGTTGTGAATTTCTTCCGAAACGTGTTTAGCACTAACATGAAGGAGCGGATAGACCACAAGATTGTGCGCCAAGACATGATCCAGCTGTTGATGCTAGCCAAGCAAGGAAACTTGCACGATGAAACACTATCTAATGAACAGGACAACAACCCCAATGCAGCAATGCCAGCTAAGTCTAAAAGGACAGGTATATTAACAGCTTCATTTTACATAACTTCTGATGGTTGAAAGCCTTAGTCTTATTTGTTATAGTTCTAAGTTTCTACTAAGTAGATCATTATGATAAAGTACTCATTTTATAGGGTGTTTTTTTAGAGGTATACATTACATATTAAAAATGAAAAAAAAAGAACACATTAAAATAATGTTAATGTCTATGATATTGGCTTGATTTAATAGATAATTTTATGCCATTATTGTTTAAATATGATTTTGGGCATATGAGCGCCACGACTAGCTCGAATGAAGCGCAATTGTGAAGTCCAATTTTCGACAATTGTAGTCTTTGTGGATGCGTATTATCCACAAGAGTGTACGTGGTGCGAAAACGATCCATGGTCTTCCGAATAACTTGATCGGATGGACGATTATGTTGACCGTAAAATGGACGTAGTGCACGATATGTTTGGCAAACCGAAACATGATTTTCAAAATGAATTTGCACAATTCGAAAGCGGCGTTCTGACGTCAGTCTATTCATGGTAAAATGGCAAAACGTACTGACTACAAATCAAAGTTTACTGTAAAATTGACAGTCTGTAGAAACAATGTTGCCAGTTTAAAAACCAAACCTCTAAAAAAAACACTCTAAATATCTACCTTGTTCGGATCCAGAAAAATGATCCTGCACTCTTCTCTATGATCAGTTCCATATATGGATGCATCTGCTGTCTAACCTGTGGCTACAAATAATTATTCACTAAATGTTGTCTTGGACTTCCTATATGTCCAACGTTTCTGAGATTGTTATACCTTTTTTGTTATAGATTGGACTGATGACGAGATACTGGCCCAAGCCATGGTATTCCTGTTCGCCGGCTTTGATTCCTCGGCCAACCTCATTAGTTTTCTGTCGTATGAGCTGGCAATGAACCCGAACATCCAAAAGAAGTTGCAAGAAGAGATAGACGAAGCTCTGTCCCGATCGAACGGGGCACTAGACTACCAAGAAATATATAAGCTCAAATATTTGGACATGGTTATATCAGGTATGTACATGGTTTTCCCACAATCCTCCAACTATTGTGATGATTCGAGCCAAATGAATCTAACACAGATTTGTCTTGATATTCAGGGTATAGAAGAGATGTAAAATTTTATTAATCTTTCATAATCGTTTCTAATTTTATTATATACACGATGAAGCATTCACCCTACCCCGTTTTTATAGCTTATTATAGTTTTTATATCCTGAAGAGTTATTAGTATTAATTTGTTATCAAATAAAGAATGTCTATAAAAAAAATCAAAAACATGTCGCAATCTCAATGACTAAATAATTGTTGAGATTTTCACGGTATAGCACGGTATAGGTTGATAACAATATGTTTTTTGGATCTTGGAATCCGGGTAACTCATCTCGGAAAGCCGAAAGAACCAAAACGTTTGTCGAGAAAGATGAGTTACGCAGATTTTCCCAAGATCCCAAAAAATAAACTCAATAATTAATTATAAACAAATCTATAATCTAAATTATCCAATATATTATTGATATGATTAGTTTATTGACAAATATACCGTAATTATGTGTGTGCTCTATATGCCAATTGGGTGATAGGTGATTGGGAGGATCTGCCATCTGAAATGAATGATGTGAATGAAAATTATTATCTTTATAACTATAATAATGCCATACATTTTTAGAAACACTCCGCCTCTGGCCTGTCGCACCAAACTTGGATAGATGTTGTGTTAAGCCATACGAATTCCCACCTCAAAATGATACTTCTGGTACAAAACATAAGGTAGGTTCATTGGCATTACCCTATTCTGCGTTTGTCTCCTCTGTCTCTCCTTTCATTTCCCGCTGTCATGTCTCCATGAGTTTGCTTCCTATTTAATCCCGTATCCCTTTTCATAATTTCTTAGGAATATTTTAAGTGTAATTTTGTAATTTGCATAGACGGGACATAGAGGAAAAATGGAGTAGATTAAGTGTGGCCTGGTTCCTCTTAAATTCTTATATTATATATAATTTTCTAACATAAGTCCCGCATGGACGAGGGATGGTGGGAATCCTCTATGTTAATGTTCTTTGGTAGAATTTTTAATACACTACATATATATTAATATTTATCAGTTGGCATCTTAGAGTAATTTCATGCTAACTACAATATAAGATCATTTGATACCAAAAAACATTAAAAAAATATCACTCCGGAACAATTATATGTGTATCAGACACATGCGAAGGCAGCAACTAGATTGTATCAACCAAAATGCACTGTACTCCTAGAAGGTTTGAAGAAAAGCTTAGCATACTCAAAATTACACGTAGCACCTTCCTTGCTCTCAATTGGCAAATTTAAGATTATTTGTGGCATATCCAGTTTATAGATGAGGCTGGGAGACAGAGATCTGATGGATATGCCAAGACAAGTTTCTTGAATGAACATATAACCAGAATCAAGAGCCACAAGAACAGCAAGGGATAATTTATCTCAAAAAGACCGTAAAGTAGAATAAAGGACCGCTGGAAGTTCACCTCTCAACATAACCCAGAAAACAACAGGTTAAAAGGCCTAGATCAAGAAGAAGTTTCTGAAGATCTTTATATTGTTAACTGTGGTTTTTAAACATTATTTTACAGATTTCTTTAGCTAAAATTGTGGTCCCAGGGTTGGTTAAGTTTTAATGTGGGTTGTATATAATAATTTTTGTATATACTTTTTATTTCCAGTTGCATAAAGGAGATATAATTTTGATCCCAGTCGTTTCATTACACAGAGACCCCAAGTATTTTGAGAACCCTAATTGTTTTGACCCGGAGAGATTTTCAGATGAGAATAAAAAGTTAATAAAACCTTTTACTTACATACCATTCGGTGACGGACCTCGACAATGCATTGGTAATTATACATAAGAATTTAAAGTATTTATAGAAATTAAAAATAGCTGAAAAAATTAATTTAAGAAAGAAGATTACAGTAGAGATTTAAGGTGAAATAGATATATAAACTGGTCAAATTTTTCATGGATTGCTGAAGAACAATCTTCATAACAACTTCAGGGTCCGTTCGATAACATTACATCTTGAGAATATTGTTGAAGTGAAGTAGAAATGTTCTTAATTCTAAAAAAGACACTGCCAGTTTTCTGAGAAAAAAGTTACAGCATTAAATTGTTATTTTCAGCTTCTAGGTTTGCTTTGATGGAGGCTAAAGTTTTGGCTGTCAACTTCTTATCCAAGTTTGAATTTGTCCGTTCTTCAAAAACCCCAGTTCCAATGGTTCTGAAGAAAAACTTCTTCGAAATGGTCGCTGAGAAAGGATTTTGGGTTGGAGTTAAACCAAGGAAGTAAAGGCTATATCAACTATATTTCATAATCATATAATAAACCTGCAAGTGAAATTAAGGCAGTTAGCATTTTAGGGAAGAGCGAACTAAACGCAGTTTAAAGGGAGTATAGTTTTGTAAACTATTTGAAATATGAATAAATGAAAAATAATACTTTTCAAATCTTCTGGTTTTTGTTGTTCCTGAATTCATGTCATTTCACATCAACAGCTTACTTGCCATTGATAGGAATAAAATATATATATTTTTTTTTACGTATACAACAGGTCGTTTGAACCCAATTACTGTATACAATTTTATTTTATAGCTATTATATTGATTCTCGTGACATGTGATAGGTAGCCAATCTATCGCCATTTTATTGTCACGTGAATTCTACACCAGACCAAAGATAGTGTGACAATCACATTGCCATCGCCGGGAATCGAACCCGGGACCTTCTGTATGGAAGTCAGAGCTCTTACCACTCTGCCACGAAGGTCGTCAAATTTTATTAATATTATTAAATTTGCTTTGTCAAAGAGCCAATTTTCATTATACACTGGATTTCCATTTTATACGATTTCGAAATAACATGCTGCTACATTCCCTGCTGGTTCTTACTACTCAGTTTATACTATGGCATGGAGAGGTATGCAGAAAGCAGGGTGGAAAGTGCGGCAACAGGTTCATCTATTGGATAGTGTAGTTTATCTGAAAGAACTAACTAACTAACCATCACGCCATCTCTCCGAAAGGGTAGGCAGAATAATGCGGCACTCCATCCGAAAGTGATAGTTAATAATCTTTGTTACGATATTTAATAGGTAATAAAAAAAATAAACAAATTTAAGATACTTTAAACAATTACGAATTTTATTTCTATTTATATTCTGAATTTATTTTTATACAAGGAAACCCATTCACTTTGAAATGTGGCTCTATCGCAGAATGTTGCGGATCCCATGGACTGACATGGTCACCAACAATGAGGTGTTACATAGAGCTAGAGTCGAAAGATAATTATTGTCAGAGAATTGTTGAAAGAAGAAAAAGAAAGAGAATTGAATAATGACTTGAAAACTGGAATATTCAGGACGCATTCTCCGCAACGAAAAATACGGGAAGATTGAGCGTAGGCGCGGTGTGGGAAGACCACCGATATCCTGGTTGGAAATTATCAGGAGTGGACCGGAATTCAGAGGGTGGGGGAGTTGTTCTGGCTGGCACAGGACACAGAGGTTTTACACCAGAGAGATAGGCGGCTTCAGGGGGACCTGACTTGGTACTTTGAGGAGAAGAAGAAACCTATCCACCAATTTTTTATTATTTTAGTATGCTTTTTAGATGTGGGCTGGACATGTGGAAAGAATGGCAGAGGGTAGAACACCATAAATTATATCCAGATGGGTGCCCCACGAAAAGAGACTAGGAGGCAGACAGAGGAAAAGATGGGCGGATTGCGTGGAAGAAGATTGGAAGAAAATGGAAGATGGCCAGGGACAGAAGTCAATGGAGGACCGTTGTGGAGGAGGCCAAGTCCCACACTGGGATGTAGCGCCGAGGAATGAATGAATGCATATAAGAAATGTGAAGTTATGTATAGGTTGACTTTTCATTTTGAAATAACAAGAACATGTTATTATAACAATTGTATGATTTATAAACATGAACATTATTCATTCCATTATTATTTTACTAACCCACAAACTTCTAGTAAAAAAAAACTATTTGTCATAACTGCCAATGCTAGACCAATTGAATCTTTCTTGTTTCTTAGCTTTCTTTTTCTTATTATCATCTCTGCCCAATGTTGACTATAGCTCACACTGTGCCCTCTCGATTTGCTGCCAATTCTTAAATTAACAAATAACTACAAATACTGGGGGTTCCATAAAGTCTTTCATGGTTCCTTTTAAAAATAATTACATTATAAAGAAAATATAATAGTTTAAATAACAAAATAATTACAATCATTTTTCAGCATGGATCCCTTGAGGACAATATCATATAATTAGACACGATGACCCCAAAATCATCAATTTGTTTGAAAATAAAACACAGTGATCCAAAATTAATGTAATTTTGGAAAAAAGCAATGCTTGTATTTTTATTTATCATATCCTTATGTATGGAAGCGAAGCATGGAACTGGCAAAAGAAGGATGAAAGTAGAATAAATGCAGTAGAAATGAGATCTCTTAGACAAATGTGTGGATACTCTGTGTATGATGGAGTGTCGAATAATATAAGAAGTGAATGCGGTGCGAATGATGGTGTTATGAACAAAATAATGAAATAATTATTAAGATGGTTTGGACACATGGAAAGAATGAATGAAGAAAGAATGGTAAAAAAAGTATATGTTAACGATGTAAATGGAACCAGAAGTAGAGGAGGACCGAGGAAAACGTGGCACGATCAAATAAATCAAATATTGAAGGCCGGCCATGTGAGGAGTCAGAGAAATCGACGCGCGTGCATGACACGATGTAGGAAGCGAAAGAAATATGTCAGGAAAGAAAAGTGTGGCAGTCCATTCTTTTTGCCTACCCCTTCAGAGAGACGGCGTGATGGTTAGTTAGTTAGTTAGTTTTGTATTTTTATTTACTTGTAAAATCGCCAACGGATTAAAAGAAGTGAAAATTGATCAAATTATACAGATTTACACAAAAAGGGAAAATGAAAGAAGTCATTACAAAACCAACTGTTTGTATTTTTTCCAGTTTTGATTTGTTATTTGTTATTCAAGAAGGTAAAATACATTAGAAACATGTCTAGATAAATGTACTCAAAAGTGTTTTCATTTATAGAAAGTATGCTTATTTATGTTATTAATACAACAAGCTACTCTTTAGCTTAGTTTATATAATTGATAAATTGTAATGCTCTTGATATAACTATTAAAAATCCATTTTAATATCAACCAGTTAAATTTTATTTTTATTATGTGATTTTTGTGGTATTCCTATACATTTGAAATTGAGCTTACAGAGTAATAAACTAAACATAATTTAAGCACCAGCTTGACAATCTTCCTTAGTCTATTCTTGTGACTGGTGGAGTAAGTACTCAGGTAAGTCCTGTTTTGTGAGTAATGTGTATTTTAAATGTAACTTGAAGCATCTAATAAATTAGTAAGTCATCGAATAAAGTGCATGGTTTGATACATTCCTTATTTATTGGATAGAGTATTTTTAAAAGCGATTCTTTGTATTCATATTATGAGAGATTTTAAATTCAAAAACATTATTTTATATTGCTTTTTGATTTTTCTTATCTTCAATATTTATTTTCGTGTATGCTGTGCTTATGTAGACGCAACTTATTACCGGCTTAATTACATTTTGCTTCATTGGTCATTGCAGCTTAGAATATTGAGGAGTGATATGAATTCCCCATTATACGAAATACTCATTCATGTTGGGAATTGTTTAACATAACTCCATGTGAAAATCACCTTAGGATGTTCTTCTACGGGGTTCTTCTCCAGCTACTCAGGGCTACCTCACTTTTTCACTTTTCTCTTCATGCAGTAGCAGTATAAAATTAAAATATTCAGTGTTAATGACAGGAATGGAGTTTGGACTAATGGACTGGGCTTTGCTGGCAGCCTCTCTGCTAAGCATTGTCTTGTATTACTTTTGGAGAAAGAACCAGTACTTCAAAAACATGAATATGAATTATATGAAGCCTCAGCTGTTTGTGGGAAACATGCTGTCGGTGTGTCTTGAGAGGGAGCATATGAAGGACGTGCTCCAGCGAGGTTATGATGACTTCCCGAATGACAGGTGAGCTATTAACTTGTTATATAATAAGCAAACAACAAGCATGGTTTCAGTAAATGTATTTGTAGTAGATTTTACATAAAGTCGGCCAGCGCTGCCTTCTGGTACATGAGAAAGACGATATTTGTCAACCATGACCTCAGGAAGGACACCAAAGTGCTTGTCTAATACGAGTCCATTGTTCTGCCAACACTCCTATATGCCCCAGAATTATGGACCCCATATAGAAGACACATAAAAGCCCTAGAGCGATACCACCAACGCTGTCTATGAAGGATTCTAAATGTGAAATGGCAAGATAAACGGACAAATGACAGCATATTTACTGAGGTCAATATAACTAGTATTGAGGCTGCCATCATTCAGAAACAACTGCCCTGGGCTGGTCACGTCATCAGAATGCCTGAGACAAGACTCCTAAGGAAAATTATGTACTCTCAGCTGACCGAAGGGAAACGTTTACACGAAGGTCAGAGGAAACGCTTCAAGGATTCAAACCTTCAAAAGACTAACATCGATTGTAATTGCTGGGAAAAGACTGCAAAAGCCAGACTTAGACAAAGAATAACAGTACATAAAGGCACGCAGGACTTTGAAGCACAGCACAGAGACGACGCTGCAGAGATGAGGAAAGGAGAAAGAATAGACCGTCAGGAGATGGTGATAGCTCCACTACCAGCGCCTTTCCTTGCCCCAGATGCCCCAGAATGTGTGGGTCCAGGGTTGGGCTCTTCAGTCACATGCGGACCCACAACCGTGAAGGACAGTTTTCCTCAGCCGATGATGATGAGTAGATTTTACAAAACTTTTAATTATCAACCTTCAGATACCTGGATTTTGACAATGCTAGATGAAAACGCCCTAAATATAATTTATTGCAAAATAATATTTTGATTGTTTCCTGAACAATGAAGTTTAATTCCATATAAAGTTTTAAGTATTGAATGAATCATCTGTTTTCTAGGAAATGACACATTTCCCATTATCAAATGTGACAATTGATAATGCCTTAGAAAGGCAAAACATGTCATACCCATAAACTGTAATAAAACTTCTAGGAAGAATACCTTTTTATTTGTATTAATTAATAATTATGGTGTTATTATAATAATTTTACAGATACTTCGGTATATTTAATTTCGCAATGCCCAGCATCGTTGTGAAAGATCCTGATTTACTGAGAAAAATTATGGTTAAAGATTTTGATTTCTTTACTGACCATATAGATGTCGTCAACGAAGAGGCTGATCCTGTTGCAGGAAACATGGTGTTTGCAATGAAAGGTATTTAAAATCTTAAATATATGCTGATAAACTGGAAGAGGGATGTTATCATGCCTCTGCATAAGGGAAAGGGGTCTTTTATGGACTGTGAAAATCACTATGAACGAAAAAAGGAACAACTGACAAAGAAAACAGGATGTAAAGCGCATTTATGAGCAGAGGAGGATGTATAAATCTGATTTTTCACTCCGAATAGTAACAGAGAATGAATGGCCAAAAGATATATATTTTTCTGCGTGTTTGTCGATTTATAAAAGAAAAAAAAATTGTGGTCAATCTTGTCTGAATAAAGAGTGGTTATAAAACCTTTATGGGTGGCTGCTTCCCTCTACATTGGAAGTACTGCCAGTGTTAGGGTAAATGGAGACATCCCGCCATGGTTGAATATCATAAAGGGTGTTCAGGGCTGTGTGATGTCTCCATCTCTGTTCTCGTTGAGTGCATGGATGAAAAAATAATGGTTAAGAAGGTGTACGATGTCGAAGAAAACCGGGGAAAACATGGCATGACCAAATTTATCAAATTTGAAAGGTCAGCTATGTATGAAGTTAGAAGAATCGACATGCGTTACGACTCGCCGAATGAATGTGGAAGAAGCTAGAAAGGTGTGTCAAGATCTCTATCGGCAATCCATTCTCGCTGCCTATCCTTACGGGAAACAGCGTGATGATTTGTTTGTTAAATCTTTAATGTGGGATTTTGCCTATTTATTGGTGTAAAGATGGGACATGAAGACCATGGTTTTGATCATGTTTATTGTGTGATAACATTTATCCGAGTAGGTTCTGAATAAAGAATACCTTTTGCAGGAGATAAATGGAAAGACATGAGGAGTACACTGAGTCCGGCTTTCACCAGCTCCAAGATGCGCGCCATGTTACCCTTCATGCAGGAGTGCGTAGATAATCTTTTGGAGTATATGGACATTGAAACCACGATGGCGAGTGCAACAGGTAAAAAATAAAATACAAACATCTACTATCTTACATTTGATAGTCATAGGGCTCGGAATTGACATAAAAAGCATATTTTTTTCCTGTGCTTAGCTTTCAAAAAGACAATGTTTTTTGGTGTTTTGAGATCTATGGACCCCCTTTAGCCCTAGTTATTAGAGAATATAAAAACCTATTTCAGGGTTTTCTGGAAGAGAGCACTCAAGTGGCATATTTTTACTTTGACCATATTGTGTTAAGTATATCTTTCAAACATAAATGAAGATAGAATCGACAAACAAAAAGTAAACAATAAACGTCATTAATATAGGTATGTGTGACTGTGTGTATTATGTACATCGTGTCGGCTGTGTGCATAAGTGCGTCACGTTTTCACTTGGGTTTTGGAAATTGTTCAGCATCTATAAAAAACAATTGTTGGCATAGCCAGGAGAAAAGTTAGACCTTAAAGCTGTGTGAACAGGAGAAACATG
This sequence comes from Lepidostoma basale, assembly GCA_022606425.2. NCBI lineage: Eukaryota > Metazoa > Arthropoda > Insecta > Trichoptera > Lepidostomatidae > Lepidostoma > Lepidostoma basale. The sequence continues at coordinate 330,405 of JAHDVF020000792.1, read as the reverse complement.
TGGACGACGCCATCATTGATAACACAATCTACAAGTTCTTACTAATTAGACTGACATCGAGAGGTCATTCTACCATCTAAATAATCACATTCATTCTACCAGCAAAATATCGATTTTACCCCCGAAAACATGGGAAAAAAATTAATTGTATAATATAATTAATAGTTTGTCGCATATAAGACCTTGTTTATTCTAGTAAACAGTAAATATGATGTTAGATAATACAAAAGAATATTTTGGACATACAAAAATAATATTTTTAACTGGTTTAGTGAATATAAATCTGAGTATAAATCTGAGTATAAATCTGAGTATAAATCTGATTATAAATCTGAGAATAAATCTGAGTATAATTCTGAATATAACTCTGAGTAATAAGGTTTAGCGAATATAAATAAGGCCCTAGTCATGACATATACTTACTTACAGAATACACACTTATTTGATATTTTCATTCCAATTCCCACAATCTAAGGTATTCTGTTATTTATATACTTAGATCTTACTATGCCATGGATCTAGGTGTTTAGGACATTATTACCGAGGAAACCTTAACCACTCTTATAAATTCAGATCTTGGTTTTTCCAGGCTGCTAGATCTTTCCAGACTCTAAGCTCTATCTTTGTCCCAAATTATTGGTATTTGTCATGACCACATGACACGGATAAGTGAACTGTTTGCTCAATACTGTCATTCCCTGTATTAAAGTTTTTAAATACGGAATTGCAGTATGATTTGACCTTGCAAACCTTGTGGGCTCTCACAGCATTTGTTGTAAAAGGAATTGAAGACATAGATTAATCCTATTGTGTCTCTGGCTCCATTTGCATAATAAAACAAATTGATCTTGAATTGTGGCTAACTATGAACATAAGGTTTATAAGTTCATTAAAATATGAGTGCAAATGTAGTCTGCTGCAGTTCGAAGCCAATTTTTCGCACTAATAATGTAGAACCAGCTAGACTATAGGGTTAATCAATTAAAAATACACATTGCTTGGAGACTTATGTTGAACTTTATAATATGTTTGATACACATAACATCTCAATAATGCATTTTAAAAAATGAAATCTATTTTTATTTGACAATAAACTCTTCCAGGCCACGCTGAATTGGAAATGAAGGATCTTTTCACGAGATATACGAATGACGTGATTGCATCCTGCGCCTTCGGAATAAAAACTAATTCTTTAAAATACAAAGAGAACTCCTTCTACAAAATGGCTAAAGAGTCTACCATCTTCACTTTTTCTGATTCGGTCACATTTCTCGTCTTTAAGATGTCACCGGCATTATCAAAGGTGGGTTATCCAGGATTTAAACAAAATATAATTCATCTAAATTCTAAAAAAAAGCCAAAATTATTATTTTAAAAACGATTGGGTACTAACTAACTAACTTATGTAAATAAATTAAAAATATATGTAATATAATAATATAATTTTTAATGATTTTATTTTTGCTTTCATCATTTGTAACGGAATAATTTTTTCAGGCTTTGAATATGAAGTTTGGGAATCAAAAAGTTGTGAATTTCTTCCGAAATGTGTTTAGTACCAACATGAAGGAGCGGTTGAACCACAAGATCGTGCGCCAAGACATGATACAGCTCCTGATGCTAGCGAAGCAGGGAAACTTGCATGATGAGACACTGTCTAATGAACAGGACAATCCCAATGCAGTGTTGACAACAAAGTCTAAAAGGACAGGTATATTGACAGCTTCTTTTTACATTACTTCCAATGGTCGTAAGTCTAGGTCTTTTTTGTTTCACTTCACATTTTCTATTAACTAAATCTATTGTTTAAGCACTCGTTTTTATCTGCCTTGTTTAGATCAGTCAACATAATTTCTATCAATTATTGTTGATCGACTTTGAAGTTATACATTACAATTAATTTCAGAATCATGAATACTTACTTTACTTTACTTACTTACTTCTGTATCATCTGTTCCATGTACGGGTATATCAGCTGTCTAACCTGTGGTTACAAATACTTATTCACTTAATGTTGTCTTTGGCTTCCTATAAGTCCAACATTTGTTTACGTTTCTGAGATTGTTATTCCTTTATTGTTATTATTTTTGTTATAGATTGGACTGATGACGAGATACTTGCCCAAGCCATGGTATTCCTGTTCGCCGGCTTTGATTCCTCGGCCAACCTCATTAGTTTTCTGTCGTATGAGCTGGCAATGAACCCAAACATACAAAAGAAGTTGCAAGAAGAGATAGACGAAGCTCTGTCCCGATCGAACGGGGCACTAGACTACCAAGAAATACATAAGCTCAAATATTTGGACATGGTAATATCAGGTATGTACATGGTTTTCCCACAATTCTCCAATTATTGTAATGATTTGAACCAAATGGATCTAACACAGATTTTTCTTGATATTCAGAGTATAGAAGAGATGTAATATTTCATTAATCTTTCATAATCGTTTTTAATTTTATTATACACACGATGAAGCATTTACCCTACCCCAGTTTTTATAGCTTATTTTAGTAAAAAAACCTTTAATAACCTAAAGAGTTATTAGTTTTAATCTGTTATCAAATAAAGAATGTCCATAAAAAATTCAAAAACATGTCGCAATCTCAATAATTAAATAATTGTGTAGATTTTCACGGTTGATAGCAATATGTTTTTTGGGATCTTGGAATCCGCTGAACTCATATTTCTGGACAGATATTTGCATTGATCATTGCAGTCTCCATATTCAGGAGATGGAGAGAAAGCCGAAAGAACCAAAACGTCGGTAGAGAAAGATGAGTTATGCAGATTTTTCCAAGATCCCAAAAATTATACTCGATAAATAATTATAAACAAATCTAAAATAAACTACTCACAGTTTGCATAAATAAAACCTATCTTGGATATGCATTTTAAAAACTATTCAACTTTGTTTACATTCAAATTATCCAATATATGTATTGATATTAGTTTATTGACAAATATACCGTAATTATGTGTGTGCTCTATATGACTAACGGTTCAAGAAAGAGAAGTGATTGGAAGGTTTGCCATCTGAAATGAGTGATGTGAATGCGACCATGAACATTATTATCTTTATAACTATAATAATGCCATACATTTCCAGAAACACTCCGCCTCTGGCCTGTTGCACCAAACTTGGATAGATGTTGTGTTAAGCCGTACGAGTTCCCTCCTCAAAATGATACTTCTGGTACAAAACATAAGGTAGGTCCATTGGCATCACCCTATTCTGCGTTTGTCTCCTCTGTCCCTCCTTTCATGTCCATGAGTTTGCTTCCTATTTAATCCCGTGTCCCTTTTTATAATTTATTAGGAATATTTTATGTGTAATTTTGTAATTTGCATGTACGACGGGACATAGAGATTTTTTTACGTGTCTTTAGCTAAAATTCTCTAAAATTGTGAGCCCAGGGTTGGTATAGTTTTAATGTGGGTTGTATATGATATTTGTATATAATTTTTATTTCCAGTTGCATAAAGGAGATATAATTTTGATCCCAGTCGTTTCATTACACAGAGACCCCAAGTATTTTGAGAACCCAAATTGTTTTGACCCGGAGAGATTTTCAGATGAGAATAAAAAGTTAATAAAACCTTTTACTTACATACCATTCGGTGACGGACCTCGACAATGCATTGGTAATTATACATCAGGATTTATTTGTTAATTTTTACCTTCTAATTAACTTCATGATGTTATTTTATAGGCCATAAATTACGATATAATAAAGGAGGTTACAGTAAAGATTTCTGGTGAAATAGATTAAAAAAACTGATAAAAGTTTTCATGGATTGGTCGTCGTCGGTGAACAATCGTCTAGAACAACTACCTCAGGGCCCGTTTGATAAACCTCTTCTCTTGAGAATATTGTTAAAAATATTGTTTTAGTGTTATAGAATTGTTTGTTATTCTACAAAAGTCACCACCTGTTTTCTAAAAACAAAGCTTCATTTTTAAATTGTTATTTTCAGCTTCTAGGTTTGCTTTGATGGAGGCTAAAGTGTTGGCTGTCAACTTCTTATCCAAGTTTGAATTTGTCCGTTCTTCGAAAACCCCAGTTCCAATGGTTCTGAAGAAAAACTTCTTCGAAATGGTCGCTGAGAAAGGGTTTTGGGTTGGAGTTAAACCAAGGAAGTAAAGGCTATAAGTTAAATTACAATTCAAAATTTTCATAATCTTATTATAAGCCTGCCTGAAATTAAGGTATTTAGCATTTTAGGGAAGAACGATCTAAACACAGTCTTTTCTGTTGAGGGGAGTATGAATTTGTAAACTATTTGAAATATGAATAAATGAAAAATAATACTTTTGAAATTTTCTGTATTTTGTTGTTCCTGAATTCATGTCATTTCACATCAACAGTTTACTTGCCATTGATAGGAATAAAATACAATATTATTAGATTTGTTTTGTCAAAGAGACAATTTTTACTATACACTGGATTTTCATTATATACGGTTTCGAAATAATATGCTACTACATTCCCTGCTGGTTCTTACTACTGAGTTTATACTATGCATAGAGAGGTATGCAGAAAGCAGGGTGGAAAGTTCAGAAATAGGTTAATCTATAATATTATCTGAAAGAACTTACTAACTAACCATCACGCCGTCTCCCCGAAAGGGTAGACAGAAAGAATGGACAGCCACACTTTAACCAATGCGGCACTCCATCCGAAAGTGATAGTTAATAATCTTTGTTACGATATTTAATAAGTTATAAAAAAAATAAACAAAGTTAAGATACTATAAACAATAACGAATTTTATTAACCCAATCACTTTGAAATGTGGCTCTATCGCAGAATGTTACGGATCCCATGGACTGACATGGTCACCAACAATGAGGTGTTACATAGAGCTAGAGTCGAAAGATAATTGTTGTCTAATATGAAGACTAGAAAGATGGCATATTTGGGACGCATTCTCCGCAAAGAAAAATACTATCTGCTGCACCTCATCATGAAAGGGAAGATTCAAATCAGTTTATTAAATTAATAGACATTACAAACAGGAAAATGTTTAAGGCATCTATTAAGTACAGGTAAAATATCATAAAAATATTACAACAAAGTACCAGGAACGCATTAGAGATGGTTCGACATTAGGAAGACAAGATACTTTCTAAAGTCAATAGTATTTGCCCCCTGAACGTACTTTCACCAACATGAAAGACGTCGATCTCCGAGGAGACCGCGTTCAGCAGACTAATTGCTCTTCCCACCGGTGTCACCAGAGGCAGATTGGTTCTGGCGGCCGGTAGGTAAAACAATCTGTGCTGTCGCTGTCGGAGATATCTATCGGGGACAAAAAGACCAACATCCTTCAGTACGGCCGAGTTCTCGAAGTATCCCCTAATTAATCTGAAGAAATGGGTTATTAGATGTCCATCTCTTCGAAGCTGTAAAGAATTGGTTGCTTGTTGGAAAGCTGTAAATATTGAGGGTAGGCGCATTGTAATTTTTTGTGGGTTCAGATAATATAAAGATATATAAGGTTCCCACCACCACCCGAGACTGTTATAGGACGCAGCGACGCCCTTTCGTCAGTCTCGCTGCACTATCTAGGCCTGTTCCTTGTCCATCCGGGACTTACGTTAATTTAATTTAGCCTTTTCTTGTCATCAATCAAAAGGGTGACAGACCACATTTAATCTATTCTTTTAACCTTATATATCTCCCGCGCGGCCTCACATCTCTTTATTATGAAATAAAATCAGAAGTAAATATTATATAAAGCACACCTTAAATTAGTAAAAAAAAAAAAAAAACAACACATTAAAATGATATAAAACACACATTAATTCACAATACACAATAGCATAGTATTTATAATTGTATACGCTTGTCAGAATATTAAATTATGGTATGCGTTACAATTATCCATCAATGAATTGCTATATCAGTATTTAAACGTTACATTCAATACGGACCAAAAAATATTAAATAATATCCTCTACACTTTTTAAGTTTTAATTTATAGTAGAAAAACTAGTCATACGGGGGGTGGTTGGTATTACAACGCCACGCTTGCCAGACGAGTTGGCGAGGTGTCCTTCCACGTTGGCCTATCAATATTATCCACCGAGGTTGGTTAGAGAAGTCTAGGCCAGAGTGATAGCCGACATCGGGGGTACCTGACATGGCACTTCGAGAAGAGAATATAGATGTGGTAGAAATGAGATATATAAAGTTTTGTCCCAACACAGTTTAGTCAGCACCATGCGTTGGAGCAGTGAGGAGCGTGCGTTTGCCGTTGAGGCCCACTTTTCCAACGGATGTTCAAGGGTGCGGCAGTATAACTTCCTTTTTTCTAAACTTAATAAAACCCATTGTACGAATCCGAAATTTTTTATTTGTTTTTTATAATGAAGGCACATACCTAAAGTTTTGTTTTACTTAGTTTTTGAAGATCAAATCAGGTAGGTGACGTCCTCCATTCCCCGAGGACGAAAGAACCATTAAGATGGTTCGGTAGAAAGCAAGGTCATAGGAAAAAACTTTTTTATTTCAAAGTCTTTCAAAATCGTTTTATTTTCAAAAAATAGTGATACAAAATTTATTACAGCACTTTTCAAATAGATTTAAAATATATTTTGGTAATTTTAATTCTTATTATTATACAACAACAAACAACAAATTATCCCAATGTAAAACAGGCACGAGAGTTACATCAGGATAGAACAGTGTGGTCCATTCTCTCTGACTAGCCATCCGGAGGAACAGCATGGTGGTTAGTTAGTTGAATTGAGTTGATTTGATGTATAGTAACACTGTCTTACAGCTGAGTTGATTTGATAAACGGCAACACTGTCTCATACTGAGAGAATCAGATTGTGGTGGACCCATTACGGATTGTTTCACATGTTTTAAAGAATTTTAGAATGTTTTGAATTCAAATTTAAACATTTCGCTCTTTCAGACCCATCCAGATACCGTTTCTAGAATTAAGCAAGAGAGGGTGTCCCAATATCTTCACGGGAATCTCCGTCCTCGGGGTTCGGATTAATTCAAAATTTGCTATCAAGTAAAACATGATGACCTTTGCTTTCATAAGGGCGAAGCGATTTCCTGAAACATGCAAAGTTTCCAAATTTAAATCACATAAAAAACATTTATATAAATACGCCTATGAAATAAGATGTCAGAATATAAAAATTTCTATAAATTTAAAGGTTTTTTAAGACATTTGTCTTTATTTCAACAGGGACCAGTTTCGCCAGGCTCGCTGGCATCGACATACCAGTCTCTCTGTCAATGACCGCCAGTCGATCGATGGTCACAATATAAAAACATAAAATTAATTACTTTTCAGAAGATAATCAAACGATTTTATTGAAATTTTTGTAAAATTTTCACCCCCTTTGGGGCACGTGTTATTATCAAATAAAAATTCCAAAAAAATTACCAGTTACAATACATATATAATTATTTTTTTAAGGTTCACCCAAATGAGGTATGCATGCAAAATGATCTGATGATGAATGTGATTTTAAGTCCATGTTAACGATTTTTGAAAAAGAAGAAAGCATAACAGTCTGCAACGATAGCGTGAATAGAGAAAATCTTGAACAAGTGATTCATTTAATGAATTTGTATATTTAAGAAATATAGGGATATTGAATGAAGGATTGGGGCAGGCAATAAAGTGAATGATTCACATAAAATTATCATCGCAAAAAAAGCCTATCAAAAAAAGCTAAGATGGCAGCGCACAATGGTGTTTTTATACCGATCCTTATATATAGAAGTGAAGCATGGAAATGGGAAATGAAGGTTGAAAGTAGAATAAATGCAGCAGAAATGAAATCTCTCATAATATACAGAACATACTAAAAAGGGTGGAGTTATGTATTAAGGTGGAGAGGATACAATTAAGATTAAGGAGAAAGTTGGCATCGCAAACAAAAGCCTATCCAAAAAAGCTAAGATGACAGTGCACAATGGTGTTCTTGTGCCGACCCTCATGTATGGAAGTGAAGCATGGAACTGGCAAAAGAAGGATGAAAGTAGAATAAATGCAGTAGAAATGAGATCTCTAAGATGAATATGTGGTAACTCTTTATATGATAGTGTCAAATGCAAATATAAGAAATTAATGCAGTGCAAATGAAGAGTGTTATGAACAAAACAATAGAATGCTGTTTAAAATGGTTAGAACACATGAAAAGAATTATAAAGAAAGTACATTTATACAATGTAAATGGAATAAGAAATAGAGGAAGACCGAGGAAATCCTGGCATGTTCAAATCAATCAAAGATTAAATGTCGGCCATATTAAGAGTCAGATAAATACATGCATGACACAATGTATGAATGTTGAGGAAGCGAGAGTGTCGCAGTCCATTCTTTCTGCCTACACCTTTGGGGTGACGGCGTGATGGTTAGTTAGTTAGAAACATATTTTTAAGACAACAAGTTTAAAATAATAATGTTCAAAATTTGACAATTAAATATTACCAATACAGCTCCTTGGGCCAATTCCGAATGGTAAGTACGTCAGAGGATTGATGGACTCTTTGTTCTCCTCGGAAAATCTCTCAGGAATGAACGCATCTGGGTTGCCGTAATATTTAGGATCTCTATGAATAGAATATGCTGGAATCTGTACGATATCTCCCGGTCTAATCTGAAATTGTACACAAGATTGGAAAATTCTGTATTATCCAGTATCATTAACTTGATCTTCTTTTTCCGGTGTCATGTCAGGTCCCTCCTGACGTTGACTATCATTTGAAAGTAGGCATCTCTGTCCCTGACAGCTCCTGCCGTGAGTCGGATACAGGTGTGACACGGTCAAATAGATAACGAAAAATTTAAGTTAATTTGATTACTATTTTTATTCTATCGATATGGAACAACACGATAGGATTTGAAATTTGCAAACAATCCAATAAATTCTACGGAAGCACCGTCTTGTCATATTCGAGGGGAATTTATAGAAATAACTCCTTCGCTGCTTCTAACCACGATCGGGGTTCTTCGGCTACTCAACCGAAGCGCCGCGAAACCCAATGGGGTTGTACTTGTAGTAAATTGCGTATCCAGCAATATTTCAACGGCGTTCACATTCAACGGTTGCGGAATATGTCGAATAGTCAATAAATGTTATTAGATCATCGAGATGTGATCTTACCACTGATAACTTCATTTTTGGCAGTAGTGTTTCTTCTTCTTCACTTGAATTTAAGCATGTATAATATTAACAGGACGTTTTTAATTTTTTTACATTTGACTGGATTTTGTGTCCAAAGAAGAAATATAATTAATAAGCTGTAAATAGACACTAATAATAATTAACACCGAAAAACTAATTATAAATAAATGTTCGTAAAGAAATGACATAATCTTTCTTTTCATAAGATTTCTGCACATAATGTAAAAGACAGATAACATTCTGACAATAGAAATGAAATTCGTGACACATCGAATAGTAACATACTTCATAGTGATAAAATCCGGCTTCAAATCCATACAAAAAATTGTAGATATCTTCTGGTATATATGTACCTAGCTATATGATTACAGGATAAAAATACTTAAGTGCGATAAAGACACTTTTACATTTTGCAAGTCCAATATGAAGCCCATCGAAAACATGAAACATAACATGTGGACGTAGGCGATTTCGCGGGCATCTCACCTATGCTACATATGAGAGAAATAAAATATGGCGCGTATGAGTGGAACAAAACATACACTTAGGTCATTTCTACGCACATCAGCGGAGTCATTTACAACCCAACGAATTAAACCTCTTTAACTCGCACGAAAATTCAAAATATTTTTTTTTTCGTAGACGGTTCAAACGCGCAAAAAACAATGTTTTATTAAAGATTTTTTAAGGCAAGCCCGGCTTTTCGGCTTGTGTGGAAGTACCGCCACTGTCCCATAGAAGCCCAGAAGCCCGGCTTGCGTAAGAAATTTTGGATCAAAACCCCCAAATCTAAGTAATCATGCCCCCGCAAAAACCAACAACCCACCAAATCACCTTCTAACAATTTTCCTATCAGACGTAAGAGGAATAGCCAAGAGCTGAACCTCTGTAAGTCAGAAGAGGTTATGATTAAAAATTTCTTACGCAAGCCGGGGTTCTGGGCTTCTATGGGAGTACCGCCACTGCCTATATTTTGCCCTGAATGATCAGGTGCAGCGATTCATATTTCTCTCTCCTAAAATATTAAAATAATGTAATATTTACCGTGTACTCTGCATTACTACTAGGGGTGGGGGGCAGTTTGAATGGTTTTATGCATATTCGATCCACATTTCCGACGGGGGGCCATAAACGAAGTGTTTCTGAAACAGTATATAAAACATAAACTTATTAAAATTTTAATAAACTCGTATACTTAACTAACTAACCATCACGCCTCTCGGAGGCAGAAAGAATGGACTGCCACACTTTTCTTTCCTGACATATTTCTCTCGCTTCCTCAGCATTCATACATCGTGTCATGCACGCGCGTCGATTTCTCTGACTCCTCACATGGCCGACATTCGATATATGATTTATTATTTATTTAACTCGTATACTTTCATACCGCTTATGCGTTCAACAATCCGTCTCGTATGCTCTCCTTCGCCGATCATATAAAAATACCCTTTTCAATGTACAAAATTTTAACAATAAAATAAAACAGAGTGATCACTTATATACTTAAAAGGGTGGAGTTATATATAAAGGTGGAGAGGGTATAATTAGGGGATATAATTAGGATTGAGGAGAGGGGAGAGATAATGGGAATATTTAGTACAAAATCATTGTACGATCATACAAAAATACCTATTTTTGTATGATTAATTAACGTACCTGCATTATACACAACTGATTTACCTACATAAATTAATGTATCCACATTACATATTACTCATTTCTACAACAGTATACAAAACAATACACTAACTAACTAACTAACCATTATGCCATTTCTCAGATTGGTAGGTCCAGTAGACAGAGAGGATGGATCGCCACATTGTTCTATCCTGACACAACTCTCGCACCTCATCTACATTCCCACATCGTGACATGCACGCTCGTCTAAATGATTGACTTCTTCTTCCATCATTCTTTCCCTTACACACTACTTTCCATTCACACTACTTGTATAAATATATTTTTAAACATCATTGATTCGTTCCATAAGTCCGAACCATCTTAATAAACCCTTTCTACTATTTATTATGCATGCATCCGCCTTGCATTAATTTCTTACTTCATCATTAGATATTCTATCATACATTGTGTTTCCTCACATTCTTGTTAGTGACATCATTTTAACGGCATTTATCCTACCTAATTATACCCCCTCCACCTTTATACATAACTCCACCCTTTTTAGTGTACAAGTTATCACTCTTTTGTTGGATCACAAACAAAATATGTCTGTGAAAAGTGAAATAAAGTGTTGTAGAAATACAAAGAGATGCAGATAAGTTGCAGATAAGTTCGTAAGTTATCTTTTAACTGACCTGTCAGTACCATGTCCATGTAGGTGAGGTTGCGAATATCATCATACTTGATGGTGTCCCCATGACTGGCAATGTACTGGTCCACCTCCTCTCGCAAGCGAGCCTGCGCTTCTTGATTGCGGACCAGCTCGTAGCACATCAAGGAGAGCACGCTGGATACCGTGTCGAATCCTGCCATCAGGAATATGACAGCCTGGGCTGTGATTTCATCGTCTGTCCAATCTGGAAATGTTTATATATTGCTACTTGAAGCATGACAGTCTGCAACATGAACCTGTCTCGTGGTGTTCCCAGTACAGGTACTGTTACTTCTACAAATAATCTGTTATTCAATCTCTTCCCGAATACCAAATGATACTGCCATCTGTGAACCATTTGTCACAATTGTTCAAATTTTTAGCAATGTAACTATAATACCAAAGAGTAATTCACTTTTTAAATATTCTATGATATCATCACTCTAATGTTGCTTATCAACCTTTTAATGTCAGGGTGCAATGTATGTGTAATTTAAAAAAATAAAAATATGTTTGATAATTACATGCGAAAAGCAAAAGAGAATTCGTATCTTGACATATTCCCAATTGTGTTGAATAAATTAATGAATTTAATGAATTTCACCCTTCACCCTGTTTCGATATTATCAAACCCTTTATAACATTTGATTTTGTTTTATCTGCATAATAATATTAATCTTAAAAATATTAATATGCTTTTTCTTACTTATTTTGACTTCCCTTTTCACTTTCGATTCCTTTGCATCTGTTGCTCGATTGTTATTCAAATTCGTTATTGCGAAACCAATGTCTTCATCTTTTGTTTCCGTGCTGTCATCGGTCAAAGAGCCCTTCATAGCAAGCATCAGAAGATGAATCATGTCTTTCCTCACAACTCCAGACTTGGTCCTGGACTTGATGATATCCATTACGATGTATCTATAGAAATTAGTTGTCCTCTTGCCCGGTATTTGCCAGTTGAATATCTAAAAAAAAAAAAATTCTACAATATTTCATTCGAAACTAGTAAGCTATCACACCCGCTTCTCATCTCATGAGAATCGTCTCAAATAACTTATTAAAATATGTATAAACAAAGATCAAAACAAAATGGCGTACTTCACATTTGGGCCACTCCATTTCGATATAAAAAAATGCTATTATAACTCACCTTACGAATAAAAGGAATTATCTTAACCATTACAAGTATTAACGTGTCTTGCAATCTAATGTTCATCAAAATTTTGGTCATTTTGTAGAACTCATTATCCGGATCCTTTGAAGAATCTGTCTCAATGCCAAAAGCGCACGAGGCAATCACGTCATTTGTAAATTTTGATAACATGTCCTTTGCTTCCTTTTCCAAATACTTTTGATCTACAAAAACAAATACATTTTTTAAAAATATTTGTGAAATGTATACTTATATCTGTATACGAATCCTGGATTTTCATGAAAATCCAGGATTCGTATACAGATATAAGTATACATTTCACAAATATTTGTAAAATATTCTGGTCAATTCTTTGGCGTATAAAATAGGAGTGATACTCCAGGCGACTTCTAAAACAGTGCGCTAGGAGGCGGTAGCCTCTTCGCATTGTGTTAATAAAGTAGTTTGCTAAATGCTAAACAATCATTCTTCATAGATGGCGTTAGTGGGTGGATTGTATAGATTAATCTTAAAAAAATTAATTAGTACAATCAAATCTACATAGATGGCTAACTGAACTGACACGTGAAGATAGGTATGGATTTGGAGTATATATACAACTTCCAAAAATGTATCATGCATGATCATAATAACAATGGTGGAATGGGGAATGTTGTAATTACATAAAGCGTGCGCTTAACCCAACCATTGACAGGTCATAAGTCCTGTAAACACCTTGATCATCCATATTCAGTTTCCAGTTTGTTTCTTCGTCTCTATTGAGATACAATTAAAAATTTACATTTTTTAAAAGTTATTCATTCTTCTTCTTCAGCATATTCCTGTTCCTGCATTCTGCATTCCTGTGATGCATTCCTCTTTACTTCTTCCTCCCACCTTAGCCTTGGTCTCCCCACCCTTCTCCTTCCACCCAGTCATAATGCGTTTGGGGACCCGTGAGCTCGGCATCCTCTGTACATGTCCAGCCCATCTCAATCTTTGTAGCTTTATGTGTGTGGAGATGTTGGGGGTCTGGTACATGGAATACAGCTCGTCATTGCGTCGAATACGCCATTGCTCTCCTTCTCTCACGGGTCCACAAATTCGTCACAGCACCTTTCTTTCTAAGGTGTCCAGCAATTCCGTCATTTTTACCGTGAAAGTCAGAGGCTTGCAGCCATACGCCAATACTGTCCGTATTACGGTCTTATATAGCGTGATATTTGTCTTTCTAAGGACATTGCGAGACTTGAATATCGGTAGCAATGAGAAGTATGATTTGTTGACTGATGTGATCCTTTTTGCTTATTTCTGCTGGGCCTTCATTGTTTTCTTTCAGACTGGAACCTAAGTAAGTAAATCTTTTCACCAGTTCGAAAGAGTAGTTGTCATTAAATTGGACGCTCTACGTGACGGGTTTCTGCTCTGTGTTATTTTCCGACCCACATCAAGCGCCGCTGTTTCCAGGGGGTCAAAAACTTCCTTTATGACTGGAATGGATCTTCCGACGATGTTGATGTAATCCATATTTAAATTACTATGAATCTTTCCCTCTCTGACCAAGGTATATAATACCATAGAAATTTTTTGATAAAAATGAATTCTAACATGGAGGAATACTATTTGGTTCCCAAAGTGGTCTATACCAACCCCCAGGGGTCGATTTCAACTTGCAAGGAGTCTAGGAAAAAAAAATTGGGGGTGCATGAGATGTAAATGAATATTGAAATTTTGATATCATAGCATCAGGCTCATCCCTCCTATTAAAACATTGATTTGTTTGTGTTTTTATTTAATGTAAAAATGTTGGATTTGCATTTTGATTCATTTTAATTATTGGTGGCGATGAGGTTCGCAACCCATCACACCGCGTCTCCCGCGGAGCGAAAAGAGAAGGATGGAGTGCCGCATCAGTAAAAGTGTGACAGTCCATTCTTTCTGCCTACCCTTTCGGAGAGACGGCGTGATGGTTAGTTAGTTAGTTAGTTTAATTACTAATTGTTCTAAATAGCCCATTGTTTTGGCCGAAACGCTATGATACTTCAACATCATTAACTGTTAAATTTACAACACTGTTATAATGTGACCATTTTTAGAGAAGAGAAACAAGAGAAATGAAATAAAAAATTATAAAAAAATTTAGATACATACTTATTTGTAATATTATATCAAACCATTTATAAACCATTTTCAAACCTTTTTGAGAATGTCACGGCAGCTATTTTATTAGCTGATGACAACATCGGTTGGCGAAACAGCTGTCATGACATTCTCAAAAAGTGTATAAAACAACATTGTGATATTATATTATAACTGTGTTGTAAATTTAACTGTTAAAAATTATAACTATTGTATAAAACTTAATATTTATTTCATTTTAAAGAGTTCTTTTCTACAGTAAACCCTATTAAAGTGAGTAGCTCTGTGCCAGTTTCAAAAACTAATTTTATATTATAGTTATACAGTAGTAGATGGATTTGTAAAGAAATCAATATTAATTAGGAAAGCTGGGGATCTACACAAAATAGAAGAAATCAAAAAGGGATCTACGGGACAAAAATGTTCCAGACCTCTGGTTTAAATGATTATGTATTCCCACAGTACTATTGAATTAAATGTATCAATACTTACTCTTTGCCTGCGAAGCTTTTGATTCCACCTTCATCTGCTCCACCAGGCGTTTGGCGCAGTCAACAATGAAAGGCATCATCGCTCTCATTTTTGATGCCGTGAAAGCTGGACTCAGAGTACTTCTCATTTGATGCCATCTTTCCCCTTAAACATATTAATTAAAAAAACAGAATGTATATTGTATACAATACAATGTATACAATGAACCGGTTAGAGGCATTTGAAATGTGGCTTCACCGAAGAATGTTCAGGATCCCATGGACAGACAGAGTGACGAACACAGAAGTAGTGAATCGTGCAGGAGTAAATAGAGAGCTACTGACATTGATCAAAGTCCGCAAGATTTCATATCTGGGTCACTTTCAAATCAAATCAAATCAAATCAGTTTATTTTCTCAAAAGACATTACAAACATTTTTTATAGTTTAAGGCATCTATTGAGAACAGGTAAAACATAAGGAATATATAATACCAGGAACGCATGAGAGATGGTTCGACATTAGGAATACAAAATACTCTCCAAAGTCAAGAGTATTTGTCTTCTGAATGTACTTTCACGAATATGAAAGACATCGATCTCCGAAGCGATCATGTTCAGCAGTTTGATTGCTCTCCCCACCGGCATCACCAGAGGCAGGTTGGTTCTGCATGCTGGGAGATAAAACAGTCTGTGCTGACGCTGTCGAAGATAGCCATCCGGAACATAAAGATGGATAGCCTCCAAGATGATGGAGTTCTCAAAGAATCCCCTGATAAGTCTGAAGAAATGGGTAAGTGTGCACCCATCCCTTCTTATCTGTAAACTATTGGTCCCCAGCATGCCCAAGAGGAATGCAGTGGGATAAAGCCACGGATAGCTACCAAACTCCCTCATGTAGAGATATCTCAGAAATCTTTTCTGAACCCTCTCTAACATGAGCGAGTATCTCGCCTCGTGGGGACTCCATATCACCGAGCCACACTCGAGCCGGCTCCGGACCAATGAGTTATACAAAATTCGCAAAACATAGGGATTCTTGAAAACTCTACCAGTTCGGAGAATAAATCCCAACATTTTCAGTGCAACTCCACATATTTTCTCGATGTGAGCATGGAAAGTCAGCCTACTTTCATAAACGATACCAAGATCCTTTATCGTTGAAACACGCTTAAGTTGCTGGTTATCCATTGTGTATCTGTAATAAACAGTACGCAATGCTCTCGTAAAAGATAAAATTACGCATTTAGAGATATTGAAATAAATTTGATTGGTTTTACTCCAGCGGACGATATTATTTATATCTGACTGGAGATGGAGGCAATCTTCGGGGCTTTTTATCTCAAGGAATAATTTAAGATCATCTGCAAATAAAAGAAATCGCGAAAATTGTATAACCCTCGCGACATCATTAATGAAGATGGTGAAGAGGAGTGGACCAAGGTTTGAGCCCTGTGGCACTCCGGAATATACGGGAAAAAGTGCAGATTGAAATATACCGTATGAGGCAAACTGTTTCCTCTCCCTCAGGTAGCTAATAAAAAATAAAACCAACTTTCCACGAGGAGAGAAATATCGCCTGCTGCATCTGATTTTGAAGGGAAAATTGGAGGGCCGTAGGGGGGCAGGGAGAAGGCGGATCTCTTGGCTGCGCAATGTGAGGGAATGGACGGGGAATCGAAACTGTGGAGGAGCTATTCCGGACAGCGCAGAATAGGGAAGAGTTTACCAGAATGATCGTTAGTGTCGGGGGGAACTGACAGGGCACTTTAAGAAGAAGAAGAATGTATATTGTCATTTAAATGAAGTTGAAAACGTGTCTAAGGGGAAATCAGGAAATGTTTCATTTTCCACAGTGGCGACACCAGATCTTTATAAGATAAGATCTAAATAAAAATTATAGTTTTTTTTAAGTCTGCTTTGCATAACACGTGTGACGTTGATAAATTAATATTTGTACTTGGTTTTTATGGGGAAAGAACTACGAGTGGTCTAAAGGGGAAAAAAAGTTTATTAATCATCTGGACTAGTGTAATATTTTTATTTTATTCCCTTTAAAACATAGAAAGCTGTATTATATTTTCAGAGATACCAGTAATAATGTAATGAGATATTCGTTGTCTACTGACCTTTCATGAAGAACAAGCTATTGTATAGAAATACATCCTCTTTGCTGATTAGCTGGAAGTGGTCGGTGAAATGGTCAAAGTCTTTGATGGTTATTCTTTTAACCAGGTCCAAGTCGCGTATCACAAGTTGGGGAAATTTAAAAAAGTATATTCCAAAGTACCTAAAATACGTACAAATCTATTTAATAAAGACATACAAATATTAATAGATGAATCAAATCATCTGTCTACAGATTCTAACTGAAAATATATGACAGATCGATATTACCGCCATCTATGTATAGGACATTAATACAATACAAAAATAAATACATATTAGGTACATGCATAGATTGGCATAATGTTGGATCTGAGCTGAACGGTTCCGACCAGCAAAGTGAGCTGACTCTTTTTAATAATTCATAGCTCTCCATTTTGAGTCGTTCGTAAAAAGGAATTTATGAAACGAGCTAAAAAAAAGGGCGCCGTTGATTTTCTGCAAAGTTGCAAAAGTGACTGATGGAAATTGTTGGAGACCATTTTTTTTAGCTCATCGACTAAAAAAATTATCTGGCGAGCTAAAAAAAAACGGTCAGGCACATGTAAAAAGTTCATAATTAATCATTTCGAAAAACGATATTAGTTTCTTTCTATATTTTCGCTCTATATCAACCTCAATTCGGAATGATATTATTGCTAAAAGTATTTTTTATATCATAAAAACGTTTAATGTATGAGTAAAACAACGTTCTTTATAATCTTGTACGCCGTGCCCATTAACTACAAAATAGCACCACTTTTCTTTTGCATTTAATGAAATCTTTCAATTACTAATATGCTTTTTTTATGCTCCCTCGCGCTCTGTCTAAAACGTATATGATTCTTTTATAAATCATAGCTTCTCGCAAAGGGTTAAGGCAGGCACCTAACTGGTTAATTAATTTTTACTTACTTTTCATTTTCGAACTTATTGTACGCTGCTTGTACAATATTACTGAAGTGAATCTCTCCCGTTACCATTCGGAACATGTTCCCGGCGAACGGGATTGTGGCGAGGGTTCTAATGTTGTTCTTTTGAAAGAAAGTGTAAGTGTTTGTACCAAAATGATACAGTACAACCAATATAAAAGATAAAATTAATGTTAAATCCACCCATGACAGAGTCCAAGCCATGTTGAAAACTTATCGCTTTAACGACGTTTCTGAAATGCAAAATAAATGGATTAAGAAAACAAACAAACAAACAAACCATCACGCCGTTTCCCCGTAGGGGTAGGCAGAGAGAATGGACTGCCACACTACTCTATCCTGGCAAACCTCTCTAGATTCCTCCACATTCATACAAGGAGTCATACACGCTCACAATTGTGAGTGTTTTGATTATAAACAATATTTTGAACTACTAATAAAGTGCCAAAATAAAAATGACAATTAACTGACAGACGGGAGCGTCAGCGATAGTGACGTCACATACAAGAACGGCTGAAAATACCGTTTTCGCGGCAACTGATATTTTCAAATTTCAATTTGTTTTTATTAATTAATAACGCAAAATAAAAATGTTTTTTATAAGAGGTCTCTTTTTAAATACGATTCTTAACAATTTTCTATAATAATAAAAAATGTGAAAAGACCCCGTTGATTATTATACAGTAAATTGTGATCTATGGATGTCGGAAGTCGTCTGAACTCGCAAACTTCACATGTCTACGTGAGTATTTTCTACATTTTATATTTTTTTCACTAGTAACTACACCAATAAATAAAGAAAATTGATATTTAACTTAAAATATTAACTTACGTTAGAAATGGCACTGTTTCAATAGAATACTCTCACATAAGTCTGTATGATACGCAAACAAAAACAAGAATGAATCTCGTGAACTAAGTATTGTTATCTTTGAACTGCTCTTGAGATGATTCCATTCGCTTGATTCGTTCAATGTCAAGATGGAGAGACAATTTATACTATTATGTGATGCTGGTTACGTTTTATATTGTGCCACATTAGATTTGTATATTTTATTTTGCAAAATGAAAACGAACAGCCATAGTAATTTACTATATTTAGACTCGAAAGTGGTTCTGTGATATGTAGTACTTAAGAGGCCAGATTTTCCGTTATGCTAGAGAGAGTTTAGAAAAAAAATCTAGGGATTATGGTAGCTATCCGTGGCTCTAACCCAGATCTATCTCTGCAGCTTTGAAGATATGGGTTTCTCATAACCTATATCTTTAGATTAAGAGGAGCATTAAGAGACGCCCGAAAATGAGTCACTTTTTATGATTTTTAAATGTGATAAAATAAACGCTATATTTTAAAATTTTGACATTATTTTATTACAGCTCTGAAGTGTAGGAAAACTATTTTAAAACAAAATGGCGTTGTCCTATCAATACAATGTAACGGTATTTCCGCTTTAATTATAGCCAATGCTCTGCCAAAACTAATCGGGTAATCATATTATAGAAAGGTATTGCGAAAGAAAGGTTGTTCCACCCCAAGCGCTCCGACCAGAGCCCTGACCTACTAGTATACGGTATGACTAATAGCGATAACTCTGTCAATATTTATTATTTAAAAAATTCTTCTTTCCGATATTCTTACAATACATTATGTATATATATGGTGACACCGGTGTGAAGAGCAATTAAGATTTATTTTTTTATATAAATTTTTATTCATTATTCATCTTCGTTTTCTTCCTATCTATAGATCTATGCGGTTTGTTCTCCGGAGGTTTGCTCCTCATATTAGGTGGATTCCTAGCTGTCCTTTCATCTAGGAGGTCTTCCACGAGGACGAGTCTCGTGAGGCTGAATATGTAGTGCTATATAGGGGAGTCTAAAGTTGTCCATTATTTAGTTATCTTCTCCATCTTACTATATACTCCTTATGTGTTCTTCGCGTAATCTTTTATTTTAATTTTAAATATGGCCATAGCACCATTTTATCTTGAGACGATGTTGAAGCTAGGTATTATGAAACTCGTGTCCGCTCTACTGTTCGCTTTATATAGGTACCTATGATTGATAATGTTTCACTAAATTGGTTTTATGACCATTTGTCCAACACCGTAGGCAATATAACAGACACACGTTTTGATATTTACCAAAGCTTCCAAAAATTTACAACACTGTTATAATGTGCCAATTTTTTATTATACACTCTTTGAGAATTTCGCGACAGCTATTATATCAGCTGATGACAATATCGGTTGGCGAAACCAAAGTTACGTTAAGTGACATTATATTATAACAGTGTTGTAAATTTAACAGTTAAAATGTAAACAAGATTTCTGAGATATCTCTACATGAGGGAGTTCGGTAGCTATCCGTGGCTTTATCCCACTGCATTCCTCTTGGGCATGCTGGGGACCAATAGTTTACAGATAAGAAGGGATGGGTGCACACTTACCCATTTCTTCAGACTTATCAGGGGATTCTTTGAGAATTCCGTCATCTTGGAGGCTATCCATCTTTATGTTCCGGATGGTTATCTTCGACAGCGTCAGCACAGACTGTTTTATCTCCCAGCATGCAGAACCAACCTGCCTCTGGTGATGCCGGTGGGGAGAGCAATCAAACTGCTGGACATGATCGCTTCGGAGATCGATGTCTTTCATATTCGTGAAAGTACATTCAGAAGACAAATACTCTTGACTTTGGAGAGTATCTTGTATTCCTAATGTCGAACCAACTCTCATGCGTTCCTGGTATTATATATTTATTATGTTTTACCTGTTCTCAATAGATGCCTTAAACTATAAAAAATGTTTGTAATGTCTTTTGAGAAAATAAACTGATTTGATTTGATTTGAAAACTATAAAACTTACCATATTTTTTATTTTAAAGATGTGGAGGAAGCTAGAGAGGTACACCCTGTTAAATGTCAGCTTCAAAAACAAATTTTATAGTTATAGATGAATTTGTAAAAAAAATCAATATTAGGATAGCAGGGGGTCTACACAAAATATAATAAATCTGCAAAGGGTCTACGGGACAAAAACGTTTGGGAATCTCTGGTTTACAAACAAACATGTAAGAAAACAAAATTTATTCAGAAACTGATTCAGAATGAAATCCTCAAAGAACAAAATGAAGGTGAGATGCCCGCGAAATCGCCTACGTCCACTAGTTTTGTTTCATGTTTTCGATGGGCTTGCAAAATGTAAAAGCGTCTTTGTCGCACTTATTTATTTTTGGCTTATAATCATATTGCTAGGTGCATATATACCAGAAGATATCTACAATTTTGTGTATGGATTTGAAGCCGGGCTTTATCACTCTGAAGTATGTTACTATTTGATGCGTCATGAACTTCATTTATATTGTAAGAATGTTATCTGTCATTTACGTTATGTGCAGAAATGTTATGAAAAAATTGATTTGTGACTTCTTTACGAACATTTTTTTATAATTCGTGTTTCGGTGTTAATTATTATTATTGTCTATTTACAGCTTATTAATTATATTTCTTCTTGTATTTGTATATACATTATTACAAGAACATGAGTTGGGTGATGCAGACATTTTTTTTTTTTATGGATTTAAAATGCGCCTAAAATGGGAATTAATTCACGAAATTAATTTAGAAAGATAAAACTCTTTTAATCCGGAAAAATACATTCTTGTAACCCTCTACTAATATTATAACACAAAAAAGTCTGACAGGATCGCCTTACTGGTTGACCCTAGGCACGCCACTGCTTATAGCGTCACGTTTCACGTGAACTATATATTATAGAATGATAACCCAATAGCTAGCAAAAATAAAACACAATCGTATATAAAAAATATAAATAAATTTATTAGAAGCAAATAAGTACTCGAATTTATAATATTGTATTGTACATATGTAGCACGTTTATGTCAAATAATAATAAATAATATAATAATATATAAATAAAAGGCAATGTGTGTTATTGTGTACACAAATATCTCCTAAAATAGGTAACCAAATTAACTGTAAGATCATATTTTATGTGTTGTATATTGTGATATAATAAAGGAAGTTACAGTAGAGATTTCTGGCGAAATAGTATATAAACTGGTCAAGTTTTTCATGGATTTCTGAAGAACAATCTTCATAACAACTTCAGGGTCCGTTTGATAACCTCACATCTCGAGAATATTGTTGTAGTGAAGTAGAAAAGTTTGTTATTATAAAATAGCCACTGATTTTTTTAGAACAATGTTACAAATGTAAATTGATTTTATATAGTTTCTAGGTTTGCTTTGATGGATGTTAAAGTGTTGGCTGTCAACTTCTTATCCAAGTTTGAGTTTGTCCGTTCTTCGAAAACCCCAGTTCCAAAGGTTCTGGAGAAAAATTTAGAAAAGCAAGGTTATAGGAAAATTCTTTTTTATTTTCAAAGTCACAAAATTATTTTATGTTCAAACTAAAAATTAATAAAAATAGTGATACAATTTTTTTTCCTTAAGAGTTAACCAGGAAACAGTAGTGAGATTCTGTAAGTCTCAATGCCTACGGTGGGCTGGCCACGTGGAAAGAATGCCAGAGGGTAGAACACCACAAATTATATCCAGATGGGTGCCTCGCGAAAAGAGACCAAGAGGCAGACCGAGGAAAAGATGGGCGGATTGCGTGGAACAAGATTGGGAGAAAATGGAAGGAGCTGGGGAATGGAGAGAGATGACCAGGGACAGAAGTCAGTGGAGGAGGCCAAGTCCCACACCGGGATGTAGCGCCGAGAAATGAATGAATGAATTTTTTTCTTTTAAAAACCCAAAAAAATTCTTTCTTATATTGGAATGAAAGAATTCAACACTTTTTAAATAGATTTAAAACATATTTTGATAATTTTAGCTAACAAACAACAAACTATCCCAATGTAAAACAGGCGCGAGAGTTACATCAGGATAGAACGGTGTGGTCCATTCTCTCTGAGTAGCCATCCGGAGAAACAGCATGGTGGTTAGTTAGTTGAATTGAGTTGATTTGATGGATAGTAACACTGTCTTACAGGTGAGTCTGTGAACTGGTCTTAGAATTTCCAGATTGTTCCGCATGTTTTAAGGAATTTTAGAATGTTTGATTTAATATTCTGAATTCAAATTTAAACATTTCGCTCTTTCAGACCCATCCAGATACCGTTTCTAGATTTAAGCAAGAAAGGGTGTCCCAATATCTTCACGGGAATCTCCGTCCTTGGGGTTCGGATTAATTCAAAATTTGCTATCAAGTAAAACATGATGACCTTTGCTTTCATAAGGGCGAAGCGATTTCCTGAAACATGCAAAGATTTCAAAATTCAAATCACTTAACAAACAGTTATATATATAAGCCTATGAAATAAGATATCAAAATAAAAACAATTCTGGAAATTTATGAAAAGTATAATTAAAAAATAATTTAAAGGTTTTTTAAGACATTTAACTTTATTACGACAGTGACCGGTTTCGCCAGGCTCGCTGGCATCGACATACCAGTCTCTCTGTCAATGACTGCTAGTCTGTCAATGGTCACAATATAAAAATATAAAATCAATTACTTTTCAGAAGATAACCAAATGATTTTACTGAAATTTTAAATGGAAGCAATACCTATTGCTAGTTGTAAATACTATCGAAGCCATTTCCCATATCGCTCAAAGCATTCATTATCGGAAAATAAATGAACCTTTAAAATAAAAATTTAATGTTATTTTTTTCTAGGCATTTTAAACCAAATTAATAAAAAGTTTTTTCGAAAATTTAATAATTTAACTATAATATTAGGTCCTTACATATGAAATTGGCGTTTTGTATGGGAGGAACATAAAGTTGATTTTTTTTTAAAATAATATATTTATTTAATCAAAGTATGTACCATTGCTATCTATGCACTTTTGCCATCTCATAGGTAGTTCATCGATCCCTTTACTAAAAAAAAACCATTCGGACGGGAATCAATAAAATCTTTGAAGTCGGTTTGGACTGCCCCTCGGAGTTGATTTTTTTCCCTTGCAAGAAGTTATCCAAATTTCGAAAAAAATAGTAATCTGTTGGGGCAAGGTCCGGAGAGTACGGTGGATGTCTTAGACATTCCAATTGAAGCTCTTCTAATTTGGTAGCCGTCTGTTGTGCAGTGTGTGGTCTAGCGTTATCATGAAGCAGCAGTGGCCTAGAGCGATTAACCAGCCTCGGTTGTTTAGCAGCTAGCTTTTCCATCATGGTTTGCAGTTGCTGACAATAGACATCTGCCGTAATCGTCTGGCCAGATTTAAGAATGCTGTAGTGAACGACACCAACACTAGTCCACCAAACGCTCACAAGTAACTTTTTTGGAGTCAATTTTCGCTTGGGGAATGGTTTGGCTGGTTCGACAGGGTTCAGCCATTGCGATGAGCGCTTCCGATTATCATACAGGATTCATTTTTCATCACAGGTAATGATTCGATTCAAAATCCCTTCATTATTTTGCCGGTTGAGTAATGCAACGCAGCAGTCAACGCGCGTTTGTTGATTTGCTTCACTCAATTCGTGAGGTAACCACCTTTCAAGCTTTTCACCTTCCCAATTTGCTTCAAGTGGATTAAAAACAGTTTTATCACTAACACCGCAGCCTGCAGCTAACTCGGACGTGGTTTGCGATGGATCCGCTTCCACAATAGCCTTCAATTCTTCATTATCAACTTTGGTCTCCGGCCGTCCACGGGGCTTGTTCTGCAGGTCGAAATTTCCAGAACGAAAACGTTGGAACCAAAAACGCACTGTGTTTTCTTTTGCGGCACCGTCACCATACACATCATTAATCCTTCGAGCCGTTTCTGCAGCACTGGTGCCACGGTGGAACTCGTACTCGTAAATAACGCGATATTTCAAGTTTTCCATTTTGTAAACTGAGTGACGACAAGAAAAAAAACAATTGAGGAAAAAACAAATGAATTATAATTTTCGAAACACAAATACTTAAGTAAATAGCTGTATAAATTTGAATTTGGAATTCCTAACCAAAGAGAAGATATTTTTGATCAAAGTTGCCAGTACGGAAAAACGCCAATTTCATATGAAAGGACCTAATAATTTTGTTACATTTTCACCCCCTTTGGGGCACGTGTTATTATTAAATAAAAATTACCAGTTACTTACTACCCCTAAAGGAAAATAATTAAGATAAAATGTCGGCTATGTTAAGAGTCGGATAAATTAACATACATGCATGACACGATGTATGAATATTGAGGAAGCAAAAGAAGGAAAGAAGAGTGTCGCGGTCCATTCTTTCTGCCTACACCTTTGGGGTGACGGCGTGATGGTTAGTTAGTTAGTTAGAAACATATTTTCAAGTCAACAAGTTAAAAATAATGTTCAAAATTTGACAATTAAATATTACCAATACAGCTCCTTGGGCCAATTCCAAATGGTAGGTACGTCAGAGGATTGATGGACTCTTTGTTCTCCTCGGAAAATCTCTCAGGAATGAACGCATCCGGGTTGGTGTAATATTTAGGATCTCTATGAATAGAGTATGCTGGAATCTGTACGATATCTCCCGGTCTTATCTGAAAGTGTACATTAAGATTGGAACATTCTTTAATATCTAGTATCATTAACTTTTTCTTCTTCTTCCGGTGTTATGTCGGGTCCCCCCTGACGTTGAGTATCATTAAAGAGTAGGCATCTCTGTCCCTGACAGCTAAAGCTACACATATCGTAGACCTTTCTTTTGAGACAGACCGGTATTTCAACATTTTCAAATTATGTCTCAGTTTACCAAAGGCAGCCCAACCCAGTCCCACTCTTCGAGGTAGCTCTGCAGTTTGATTCTCTTTTCCGAGTCTGATTTTATGACCGAGATACACATACTCTTTCACATTTTCTATATTATTTCCCTCTATGATAATATTTCCGACGGGGGGCCATAAACGAAGTGCTGGAACAGTATATAACGAGCCTGATGCTATGATATCAAAATTTCAATATTTGGCCTCAATTAAGTCGAACCATCTCGTGGACCCCCATTTACATCTCATGCACCTCCATATATTTTTCCAGTTGTCGTAGACCCCTTGTAAGTCGAAATCGACCGCTGGGGGTCGATATAGACCACTTTGGGAACCACTGATTTAGATCATAAGTTCAGAAGAGGTTTTGATTCAAATTTTCTTACACAAGCCGGGGTTCTGGGCTTCTATGGGAGTACCGCCACTGCCTATATTTTGCCCTGAATGATCAGGTGCAGCGATTAATATTTCTCTCTCCTGAAATATTAAAATAATGTAATATTTACCGTGTACTCTGCATTACTACTAGGGGTGGGGGGCAGTTTGAATGGTTTTATGCATATTCGATCCACATTTCCGACGGGGGGCCATAAACGAAGTGTTTCTGAAACAGTATATAAAACATAACCTCAATTAAAATGTTAATATACTCGTATACCGTCATACCGCTTATGGGTCCAACAATCCGAAGCACCTGGTCTCATTAGCTCTCTTTCGCCGATCATATAAAAATGTACAAAATTTTAATAATAAAATAAAACAAAAAAAGAGTGATCACTTATATACTAAAAAGGGTGGAGTTATATATAAAGGTGGAGGGGTATAATTAGGGTTGAGGAGAGGGGACGGATCATTTATTTTTATTTTTATTTATTTATTATTATTTATTATTATTATTGAGGCTGCGATGGGAGAATGAAGTTGGGAGAGATGGAGCAAGATTGTTAAGAGTGTCAGATTGGAGGGTCGAAGCGGAGGACAGGAGGAGTTGGAGGCGAAGAATACTGGAGGCTAAGGCTCGATATGGGCTGTAGGGCCATCGAAGAAAGAAGAAGAATTATTGAGGGTAACAAACAGCAATTACAATATATGAATATAAACACACAGAGACAACAAAACAATGGGAATATTTCGTACAAAATCATCGTATAATAGGCATTTTGTATAATAAATACCTGCATTGTATACTACTGACTTACCTATATAAATTAATGTATCTAAGATAATCAAAAGATTTTACTGAAATCTCTTGATGGAAGTTCATTTTAAATAATAATTAAATAAAACGATGTTTTTTTAACTACTTCCACTTTTGTCTGATTCTGATTTAAAAAAAATGGTTTGATTCATGTGGCGCTCCTGTAAATTTTGAGATATTTCTTGTGTAAGTGAATTGTTTTGGTCAATTTGATTGTTGCCGCACTTTGTGATAGTTATTTGTGACACAAAATACATTTTCACTCTTCTGGTGTTAAAATAATACAAGTTTTTTCGTTTATAAAAATAATTTTGACATGTGTAAAAATAAATTTTTCATTTGTTCCAATGACAATTTGAATAAATTCTTCAATCAAATTTTCAAGTTTTTGCTGGTGTTGGATTGTTTTAAGTGCCTAATTAAAATGAAAACAGTGGAATAAAAAAATTTAATAAACACAAATGTCCGGATCGTCCAGCTGACGACAAGTGCACCATCTCAAAGAACATTATGTGTTAAATTATTTTTATGTGTTATTTTATTTTATATCATTGTATTTTATATAATTTGTTTTAGATTTATTATGTAGACGTTGAATGATCGAAATGTGCGCGGGAGATGCCTATTGGTGGCGACGAGGTTCGCAACCCATCACACCGCGTCTCTCGCGTTGGCGAAAAGAGAAGGATGGAGTGCAGCATCGATTAAAGTATTGCAGTCCATTCTTTCTGTCTACCCTTTCGGGGAAACGGCGTGATGGTTAGCTAGTTAGTTTAGTTAGACAGCGACCGGTTTCGCCAGGCTCGCTGGCATCAACAGACTGGTCATTCACCAGTCTGTCGATGCCAGCAAGACTGGCGAAACCGGTCGCTGTCTAAATAAAGTCTACATACCCACTACTCACTTCTTCAACAATACACAAAACAACACACTAACTAACTAGCTAGCCATCATGCCATTTCTCCGGAGTGGGGAGACAAATAGGATAGATCGCCACATTGTTCTATCCTGACATAACTCTCGCGCGTCATCTACATTCACACAATGTGACATGCACGCTGGTCTAAATGATTGATTAATTTGGTCATGCCATGTCTTACTTGGCCTTCCTCAACTTCTTTTTCCATTCACACTACTTGTATACAAATATTTTTTACCATTCTTCCATCATCGATTCGTTCCATAAGTCCGAACCATCTTATTATCTTTTTCTTAATTCTATTTATAATATCACACATTCATCCGCCTAGCATTCATTTCTTAATTCATCATATTCTATCATACACTGTGTTTCCGCACATTCTTCTTAGTGACCTCATTTCTACGATATTTATCCTACTTTCATCCCTCTTCTACCAACTCCAAGCTTCACTTCCATACATAAGGGTCGGCACTAGAACTCTAAGTTCGTATTTCTTCTACATTCGCCTTCACTTTGTGTTGAACAAAGAAAAATTATATTTTGCATTATATTATTTTAAAAAATCTTACATTGAATAATTTAGATATTATAGAAATTAAAAAAGCCATAAAAAATAATAAAAATATAAAAAAACATCAATTAAATTTTAATTAAATTCCCATGTTCGAAATATTCCGATTATCCCTCCCCTCTCCTCAATCCTAATTATACCCCCTGCACCTTTATACATAACTCCACCCTTTTTAGTATATAAGTGATCGAAAGGTTGGGTCACAACCAAAAGATGTCTGTGATAAGTGAAATAAAGTGTTGTAGAAATACGAAGTGCAGATAAGTTCCTAAGTTATCTTTTAACTGACCTGTCAGTACCATGTCCATATAGGTGAGGTTGCGAATATCATCATACTTGATGGTGTCCCCATTACTGGCAATGTACTGGTCCACCTCCTCTCGCAAGCGAGCCTGCGCCTCCTGATTGCGGACCAGCTCGTAGCACATGAAGGAGAGCACGCTGGATACCGTGTCGAATCCTGCCATCAGGAATATGACAGCCTGAGCTGTGATTTCATCGTCTGTCCAATCTGGAAATGTTTTTGTATTGCCCAAATGTAACCTGGTTATAAAAAATCAACCCATAGAACAGGTCAGGACCTTCAAGTATCTAGGCATAGTCCTGGTGGGGGGAGCTGATCTGCGGTAAGAAATACATACCAAGTAAACAAGGCAGCTGCAATCTCTGGGGCTCTAAAATCCACAATATGAAAAAACAACGACATGGCCATTAAGCGTAAGATGAGAGAATCTATAAAGCATGCGTAAGACCAACAATATGGCGTTGAAGCAAGGGCAGACACAGTAAGGACCAAACAAGTTGAGGACTTCGGAAATGAAGACATTGAGGACGATAGCAGGCAAGACACTGAGAGATCGCGTGACGAACACCAGAATAAGAGAGATATGTGAGGTAGAGGATATTAAGGGATGGAGCAGAGAGCGAAAAAGGGACTGGTAAGGTCATGTTCAAAGAATGGACACCACCAGACTCCCCTATATTGCATTAATCAACCTCATGGGACTCGTCCTCGTGGAAGACCTCCTAAAAGATGGAAGGACGAGGAAGGAGGAGCAACACTCTGGAGAACAGACCACATAGGTCTTCAATAAGGAAGAAGAATAAGAAGATTTTGTTTTATTAGCATAATAATAAATAATATTAATGCTCAAAATGTTCACATGCTTTTACTTACTTATTTTGACTTCTCTTTTCTCTTTCAATTCCTTTGCATCTGTTGCTCGATTGTTATTTGAATTGGTTATTGCGAATCCAATGTCTTCATCTTTTGTTTCCGTGCTGTCATCGGTCAAAGAGCCCTTCATAGCAAGCATCAGAAGATGAATCATGTCTTTCCTCACAACTCCAGACTTGGTCCTGGACTTGATGATATCCATCACGATATATCTATAGAAATTAGTTGTCCTCTCGCCCGTTATTTGCCAGTTGAATAACTATAATAATAAAATAAATTCTACAATATATCATTCGAAACTAGTAAGCTCTCACACCCGCTTCTCATCTCAAATAAATCATTAAAATATGTATTAACAAAGACCAAAACAAAATGGTATATGATATAGATATAATACTTTTTTGGCTCTAGGGCGAGCAACAGAACGAATGGGATTGAAAGTTAATGTGTAAAAAACAAAGTATTAGTCCATAACAATGAATCTGGAACCTGAACCAGATCTGCCCATTGACGACAATCAAACCATTGAAAGAGTCAATTAATTTGTGAACCTGGGGTCAACAATTACTGATAACAGGATAAGTAATGAAATAAAAAAGCGTATCACCTCACCCAACAAATGCTACTTCAGCCTTCAGAAAGTATATTGTATCTTTATATCACGAAAACAAAACTTCACATATATAAAACACTTAAAGGCTTTGATATATGGAGTGGAGACCTGGATGCTAAGTGTTGTAGATTCCCAGAAGTTGTGGATGTTTGACGTAAAATCCTAAGGAGAATTATCGGTCCAGTTTGCGATAATAATATATGGCGACGCCGGCAAAACTCTGAGTTTTTTTTTTTTTTTTTTTTTTTTTTTTTTTTTTTTTTTT
Organism: Lepidostoma basale; assembly: GCA_022606425.2. Classification (NCBI taxonomy): domain Eukaryota; kingdom Metazoa; phylum Arthropoda; class Insecta; order Trichoptera; family Lepidostomatidae; genus Lepidostoma; species Lepidostoma basale. The sequence goes on along the minus strand of JAHDVF020000792.1, from coordinate 299,590 downwards.
TTTTTTTTTTTTTCTTGTATACAACAGGTTGCTTGAACCCAATTACTGTATACACATTATTTTTAGCTATTCAATTGATGATTCACATGACATGTGATAGGTAGCCAATCTATCGCCATTTTATTGTCACGTGAATTCTACACCAGACCAAAGACAGTGTGACAATCACACTGCCATCGCCGGGAATCGAACCCGGGACCTTCGGTATGGAAGTCAGAGCTTTTAACCACTCTGCCAAGAAGGTCGTATGTCGTATGTATGAACTACAGGCAGCCCTCGACTTTCGCACATTTTTCGATTGTCGTTTTTTGTTCGATAAATGATCGCTAACTTGTGTCTCACGTGCAGTCGCTCTCATCTCCGTTTGTACGTTTGAAACAAGTTCAGTCTTGCTTTGCAGTACGGACTGACACTACACGTTTTGGGAAGATGTTGATGATTTAATCGAATCGCATTCAGAGCCTTTGTCAAATGAATACCTAATTACATAACAAGAAGCAAATAAAATAGAAAATGAAGGCGAAGAATGATGATGATGAATCCTGTTCAAAATATAACATGATCATATCCATCCCAAAAACGAAGTGTATGACATTCGCAAGAAATCAACTGAGATGCGAAGTCTCCGTACGCCAGGAGGAAATTGAACAGGTGGACCTATTCAGATATCTCGGAACCGAAGTAACCAGCTCTAATGACCTCCCCAGAGAAGTAAGGTCACAGGTGGATAGGGCTGCAGCGGTTGCAGGCTGCCTGAAAGATGTCATATGGAGAAACAAGGACATGAGGACTGACAGCAAGGTACGCATCTATAAGACCTGTGTGCGACCAATCCTCACATATGGCATTGAATCAAGGGCAGACACTGTCAAGACAAAGAGCATGCTCAGGACAACCGAGATGAAAACACTCCGCGCTATAGCTGGCAAGACCCTACGTGATCGAGTTAGGAATACAGCAATCCGAGAAATTTGCGAGGTCGAAGATGTGGTCAGATGGGGACGTCAAAGACGGCGATACTGGCATCAACACGTAGAAAGGATGAGCTCAAATAGGATACCACACATAGCTCTCCATGGAACGCCGACCAGGAAGACCCCGAAACGGTGGAGAGAAAGCTGGAGTTCAGCGTCTCAAGAGGACCCGCCTGAAATAACAGACTCCTGAGTCTACCAAAAGTGAAGAAGAAGAAGAAGGCGAAGAAGAGTTTGAAATCGTTAAGACTTTGACAATAAAAAATATGAATAAAGTCTTCATGCATTTTGATAAAATTTTTGGCTATCATTCCAATTACCAGACCGTAGGGAAGAGGCAGTGTGGGAAGACCGCGTTTCATTGGTTGGACGGTGTTCTAAGGACCTACAATTGTTGGGAGTCAGATTTGAGGAACGGAAATCCAGGGTTCAGGATAGGGTTGGCTGGAAGAACTTTTTGGAGGCGGTCGAGGTACACCCAAAAATCTAAAGCCAGAGAAAAAATCATAATTATACTATTATAAATCACGAGAATGAACTACAAGTTCTATGAATAGTATGTATGAGGTATGCATGCGAAATGATCTGATGATGAATGTGAATAAGTCCAAGTCACTCATTTTTGAAAAAGAAGAAATCATGACAGTCTGCAACATTAGCATGAATGGTGAAAATTTGGAGCAAGTAGATGAGTTCGTGTATTTAGGTAGTATGTTTACAAACAATGGGCGAGTGGAGAGGGATATTGAAAGAAGTGTTAGGGCAGGCAACAAAGTGAATGGTGCACTTAAAATTATCATCACAAACAAAAACCTATCCAAAAAAGCTAAAATGGCAGTGCACAATGGTGTTCTTGTACCGACCCTTATGTATGGAAGCGAAGCATGGAACTGGCAAAAGAAAGATGAAAGTAGAATAAATGCAGAAGAAATGAAATCTCTTAGACGAATGTGTGATACTCTGTGTATGATAGTGTCAAATGAAAATATAAGAAGTGAATGCGGTGCGAATGATGGTGTTATGAACAAAATATATATATATATATATATATATATATATATATATATATATATATATATATATATATATATATATATATATATATATATACATATATATATATGTATATATATATATATATATATATATATATATATATATATATATATATATATATATATATATATATATATATATATATATATATATATATATATATATTATATATATATGTATATATATATATATATATATATATATATATATATATATATATATATATATATATATATATATATATATATATATATATATATATATATATATATATATATATATATATATATATATATATATATATATATATTTTTTTTTTTTTTTGTGTACACAACAGGTCGTTTGGACCCAATTACAGTATACAATTTTATATATTTTAGCTATTATATTAATTCTCGTGACATGTGATAGGTAGCCAATCTATCGCCATTTTATTGTCACGTGAATTCTACACCAGACCAAAGACAGTGTGACAATCACACTGCCATCGCCGGGAATCGAACCCAGGACCTTCGACATGGAAGTCAGAGCTTGTAACCACTCTGCCACGAAGGTCGTCAAATTAAAGGATCATTAAGGTGGTTTGGACACATGGAAAGAAAGAATGGTAAAAAAAGTATATGTTGACAATGTAAATAGAACTAGAAATAGATGAAGACAGATCAAATAAATCAAATATTTAATGTCGGCCATGTGAGGAGTCAGAGAAATCGACGCGCGTGCATGACATGATGTATAAATGTTCAGGAAGCGAGAGAAATATGCCAGGAAAGAAAAGTGTGGCAGTCCATTCTTTCTGCCTACCCTTTCGGGGAGACGGCGTGATGGTTAGTTAGTTAGTTAGTTAGTATAACTCACCTTACGAATAAAAGGAATTATCTTAACCATTACAAGTACTAACGTGTCTTGCAATCTAATGTTCAACAAAATTTTGGTCATTTTGTAGAAATCATTATCCGGATTCTTTGAAGAATCTGTCTCAATGCCAAAAGCGCAGGAGGCAATCACGTCATTTGTAATTTTTGATAACATGTTCTTTGCTTCTTTTTCCAAATACTTTTCATCTGCAAAAATAAACATACTCTTACATTACATACAAACATATGTTAATTCTTCTTCTTTTTCAGCATATCTTGTTCACTCCTGGACAAAGGCCTTCTCCGTTCGCTTCCACGCCACTCTGTCTTGTGCAGACTGAATCCAGGTTATGCCAACATTTCGGTTCAGGTCATCTTTCCACTTGTAGTTGCGATCACACTACACTTCTCTTTGCAGCTCATGGTCCCAAGTCAGCGTACTTCTAGTAAATTTTTCATCTGACTATATTTAAATTACTTCTATATGTATACGCCATACTTTTTGTTGTTATGATGGTTTATTTTTATTTTACAAAAATACCTTTAAATTATTATTTTAAATTTTCAATTGAATCATAATATTTGTTACAACAAAAGCATAAACGTTCCAAAATAAATCTTTATAACATCTGTCAGATCATGTAAACAACAACAATTTTATAATATTTTTAAAAATGTATCTTTACTGAAGAAGGACTGTTTGTCCAAAACATGTCTATATAATTTTTTTTAAATATAAGTGTTGTATATACAAAGTGCATAAAAAAGAAAAATATTAATATTTGAATAACTTTGAATCTTTCCTTTTTTGACAAAGGTATAATACCGTAGAAGTATTTTGAAAAAAAAAATTCAATAGTGGAGGAATATCATTTAAATGATTATGGATCCCCGCAGTACTATTTCCTTAAATGTATCAAGACTTACTCTTTGCCTGCGAGGCTTTTGATTCCACCTTCAGCTGCTCCACCAGGCGTTTGGCACACTCCACGATGAAAGGCATCATCGCTCTCATTTTTGATGCCGTAAAAGCTGGACTCAGAGTAGTTCTCATTTGATGCCACCTTTCACCTTAAATATATATATTTATTTAAAAAAACACTTATCAGGACAACACCAGGTCTCTTAGATAAGTGGTCTGTTGTATTTATTTAGATCAGATTCAAATCAAAATTATACATATTTTTAAAGTCAGCTTTGCGTAGCACATTTGACTTTGATAAATTAATAATTGGCAGGGTTTTTATGGGAAAAAACAACAAGTGGTTTAGGGGGGGAAAACTTTTGAATCCTCTGGATACGGGGCATATTTTAATTCTATTTCCCTTAAAACAAAGAAAGCTGTATTCTATTTTTAAATATATTCGTTGTCTACTAACCTTTCATGAAGAACAAGTTATTGTATAGAAGTGTGTCCTCTTTGGCAATTAGCTGGAAGTGGTCCGTGAAATGGTCAAAGTCTTTGATGGTTATTCTTTTAACCAGGTCCAAGTCGCGTATTACAAGTTGGGGAAATTTAAAAAAGTATATTCCAAAGTACCTAAAATACGTACAAATCTATTTACGACATAAAATAATTAATATTCAACGTTAATCAATAAAATAAAGACATTACAATTATTAATAGGTAAATCAAATCGCTTATCTACAGATTCTAACCGAAAATATATGACAGATAGATATTACCGCCATCTATGAATAAAACACTAATATAATTTTTTATTTATACGTATATTACATTCACAGATGGCGTTTAACCGTCGCGTTGCCATGTGGTCAATTGAGTTTCCACTGCCAATTTAAAGTTGATTTTCTTAAAACCTATGGACCCTAATATTATAAAAAAAATTGTAATCCTCCATTGAAGTGTTCTCAATATTTCGTAATAAAAAAAAAGCAAAAAATTACTTCCTTCATCCCAAAAAAAATATTTTCTAAGACTGCCCTCACCTTCATTCGTGTTAAGGTAGAATTTGTTTTGCTAATATTTACAACTTTATCAAAAGTGACAAATACTTACTCGCTGTTTTGAACGTATTATAAATTATATCTTTGGCTTTTTCAATATGTACGTAATAATACCGACTGTAGACGGAAACGCAGGACGCAACTTAATAATATCAGAACTGTGAAAATATTAACACTTTACCAAAAGGGACAAATATTAATACGTACTCGTTGTCTTGAACGTACTATACATTTTGCCTAGGTGCCTTTATCCTCGCCCCGCCGGCTGCGGCGCGCAGACAAGTTTACACCTGATGTTTAGTCGCTCGTATGCTATGACGCATTACATATCAGAAATCGCATGGTTCCAGAAAAAAATTAATAATGATATGTTTTTCAAATAATCCATGTATGTTATAGATATCGATCTATTTCTAATGAAATTCCCTACAAGATGACATAAATTAAATTTTGATTCATCTAGTCATATGCTTGATATTTAGATAAAGTTAGCGGTAAACTGAACTTACCACATGGGAGCAAGCGTTTTGTTTTGAACACGGTACGTTAAGGGTTAATATAAACATGTAGATTTGATATTAACATAAAATGCATTTATATAGAATTATCGCCTCATCTTTCTTATCCATCATTCTGCAAACCATATTTTTTTGAACTATTAATTAATTATTAATTATGGAAAGTAAGAGAGGAGGCATACGTCCAGGAGTGGACGGCAATAACAGACTGAAGAAGAACAAGAATAAGATGTTTTATACGTGTGGAAAGAACAACCACTCGAGGAATCTGAATTCGTGCATGATACAGGGTATAACTATTGAAAAGGAAATATAATCTGTATTTGAAACACATGTTGACTGTCATAAGGGTGTGTAAATTTCTGTAAAATCAATAATATCAATAAACTGTAATATCTTAGTAACTAACTAACTAACTAACCATCACGCCGTTTCCCCGAAGGGGTAGGCAGAAATAATGGACTGCCTCACTTTTCTTTCCTGACATATTTCACTCGCTTTTTCAGCATTCATACATCGTGTCATGCACGCGCGTCGATTTCTCTGACTCCTCACGTGGCCGACATTCAATATTTGATTTATTTGATCGTGCCACGTTTTTCTTGGTCTTCCTCTATTTTTAGTTCCATTTACATTGTAAACATATACTTTTTTACCATTCTTTCTTCCTTCATTCTTTCCATGTGTCCAAACCATCTTAATGATCCTTTCATTATTTTGTTCATAACACCATCATTCGCACCGCATTCACTTCTTGTATTTTCATTCGACACTATTAACATAGAGTGTCCACACATTCGTCTAAGAGATCTCATTTCTACTGCATTTATTCTACTTTCATCCTTCTTTTGCCAGTTCCATGCTTCTCTTCCATTCATTTTCTAATATCGTAGTATTTATTAACAATCCTAATGGATGTATTTTTATGTTCCATATTTAAGATCATTCGAATTCGTACAAAAAATGATTTAGAAACAGATGTAAACATGAACGAGTTTACTCGCTGACTTGTATGGCTAACCCCACGGGCACGGCAACGGAGAGCGAGTATACTCGTTTAAGGCAGCGAACTGGTTAATTCATTTTGTTAGTATTATTTTTTTACTTACTTTTCATTTTCGAACTTATTGTACGCTGCTTGTACAATATTACTGAAGTGAATCTCTCCCGTTACCATTCGGAACATGTTCCCGGCGAACGGGATTGTGGCGAGGGTTCTAATGTTGTTCTTTTGAAAGAAAGTGTAAGTGTTTGTACCAAAATGATACAGTACAACCAATATAAAAGATAAAATTAATGTTAAATCCACCCATGACAGAGTCCAAGCCATGTTGAAAACTTATCGCTTTAACGACGTTTCTGAAATACAAAATGCACAGATAAAGAAAATTTGAATATATGATTTTTTAATATATGAATGTATTATTGAAACATTTTTTGGTTTTCCAATCATAATTTTTTTTTAATAAAAATAACGTTTAGATTTTTTGTAAACGCACTGTCATTCATAATTGCAAACGACCTCCCTGTCGTGAATGGACTCTAAATACCACATTTGGTCTAGAAAGTTTTGTTTGATTTAATAACAATGTTTCACTTAACGTGTGTTTTATTCGTTTTGTAAATAACACAATCGTAAGGGTTTAGAGTTTTTAATTCAATTGCTTTTCTTCTTTGTGTGTTTTCTGCTTTTTTGTATTTCGTATTGCAATAAAAATGTTATATTGATATGTTAAAACTGTTATACTCGTATGTCGCGTTAAATTGTTTTATTATTAAAATAATAAATATTTTTTATTGAAATTTCTTGGTAGAAGTTCATTTTAAATAATGAAAACAAAAAAAAATTGATAACAAATTTCTTTATTTTTATATATTTAGTATGCTTCCACTTGTGTTTATCGTCGACTGGTTTCGGCAGCTTGCTGCTATCTTTTAGACCAGAAGATGGCAGCAAACTCCCGAAACCGGTCGACGATAAACACAAGTGTAAGCACACTAAATATAAATTATAATAAAAAAAATTGTATAATTTTTTATTTGTTTTCATGATTGTTTCTTGAACAATGGCGTTAAACTCCATATTCAATAATTAAAACGAATGAAAACGTCTGTTTTCTATAAGTTTTATTATAGTTTACGTGGATTAATTATTATATCGCCTTTCTAAGCAATTATACATTAAGGTACTGCTTTTGGAATGACGAACCACGTCATTTCCATAAATTAGAATAAAACTTCTAGAAAACAGACGTTTTCATTTATATAATAATTATGTTATATATTAGTTGGAAAAACTTTAAAATATATTACAAGAGAATTTTAAAACATTATTCTTCCACATAACGTCGAAATTCGGAGAAAAATAATGGTCCAATTGATTATGAAATACAGTAAATTGTGATATACGAGTATGGATATCGGCAGCCGTCTGAACTCGCAAACTTCACGTGTCTACGTGAGTATTTTCTATATTTCATAATTAGTTTTACTAGAACCTACACCATAAAAGAAAGCAAATCGATATTTAACTTAAAATATTCACTAACCTTAGAACAAGCACTGATTTGAAAGAATGTTCTCACATAAATCTGCATGATACGCAAACAAAAACAAGAGTGAATCTCGTCAGCAAATAATTAACGATTTATATAACTACGAACTGATTATAAATATGTAATATAATTGTTATCTAAAGTGTTCTTCTTGAGATGATATCCATTCGCTTGATTTGTTCAATGTCAAGATGGAGACACAATTTATAATAGGTATTATGTGAGACTGCCTACGTTTTATATTGTACCAAATCCCATTTGTATATTTTATCTTGCAAAATGTAACATAAACGGTCATAGTGTTATATTTTGATTTGAAAGTGGTTCTGTGATATTAAATACTCACGAGGCGAGATATTCCGTTATGCTGAAGAGGGTTCAGATAAAAATTCTTGTGTATCTCTACATGAGGGAGCATGGTTGCTATCCGTGGCTAAATCCCTCTTAATTTATTTTGGGAATGTTGGAGACCAGCTATCTGCAGCTTTGAAGAGATAGGTTTCTCACAACCCATTTCTTAAGATTAATCAGGGGATATTTCGAGAACTCGGCCGTGCTGGAGGGTGTCGGTATTTTTGTTCTTGATGGATATCTCCGACAGCGCCAACATAGATTGTTTTATCTACCGTCCGTCAGAACCAACCTGCCTTTGGTGACAACGGTGGGAAGAGAACTCAGTCTGCTGAACACGATCTTCTCGGAGATCGGCGTCTTTCATGCTACTAAAATAATGTTGAGAAAACAAATACTCTTGACTTTAGAGAGTATCTTGTCTTTTTAAAGACGAACCATCTCTCATGCGTTTCTGGTCTTTCATCTGTTCTCAAATATACCTTTGTACTTGTATCATACATTCAACTTGTTGGTAATTTTATTTCATTTGATTTGATATATAATAAATTAATGTATGGAAGCAAAGCATGGACTGGCAAAAGAAAACATAATAAATGCGGTAGATATGAGGGCCCTAAGACGTATGTGTGGTAGAACGATATACGACAGAATCTCAAATGCTGATATAAGAAAATAATGTAGAGCGGAAGAAGCTATTATGAACAAAATTATGAAAGGATCGCTGCGTTGGTTCGGACATATGGAGCACGTGAATGAAGAAATAATGGTTAAGAAAGTATACGTTAATGATGTAAATGGATTACGGAGTCGAGGCAGACCGAGGAAAACATGGCGTGACCAAATTAATAAAATTTTAATGGTTGGTCATGTTAAAATTCGGAAGAATCAATGTGCGTGTATGACTCGTTGTATGAATGTGGAGGGAGCTAGAGAGGTGTGCCAGGATAGAGTAGTGTGGCGGTCCATTCTCTGCGCCTACCCCTGCGGGGAAACGTCGTGATGGTTTGTTTGTTTGTTTATGGTATACGCCGCTTTATGGTAGTTAAATAATGACTCGATGAATCATTAGATATTGTGGTAAATTACGGATAACCCAAGAAGGGAGGCATGAAACCATACACAGTAAATCGTTTTTGGTTTACTTTGTAACCTTTTTTGCTACATTTATAATATACTTATTTATTATTAATATTGATTTTTAATCATAAACATTTCTTCTTCGTTTTCTTCCTTTCTATAGACCTATGTGGTTTGTTCTCCAGAGGGTTTCTCCTCCAATGTGGTGGATTCCAGATGTCCTTTTATCTAGGAGGTCTTTCACGAGGACGACTCCTGTGAGGCTGATTACGAGTATGTAGTGCAATATGGGGAAGTCTGGTGGTGTCCATTCTTTGGACATGATCGTACCAGTCATTCCTTCGCTATCTTGCTATATACTCCTTATGTTTTCTTCGCGTGATCTTTTTTTTTAATTTTAAATATGGCCATAGCACCATCGTTTCCTGAGACGATTTTAAAGCTATGTAATATGAGACTGTCCGCTCTACTTTTCGCTTCATATTTGATTTATAACGTTTAACTAAATTGTTTTTTATTATGAACATTTGCTCAACCCCATAGACAATACAATGGACACACGTTTATATAATACTATTTACCATAGGTTTCCAAAATAGCCCATTGGTTCAAGAGCATTGGCGACTCTTTGCTATAATCTGTGTGGGTGTTGTTCCAAAAAAACTATTGTTTAAAAATCGTTTAAAAGGGATCAAATATATATGAAAACAAAATTTGTTCGGAAGCTCGATGAAATCCTAAAAGAACAAAATGTTGATATCTAATTACATACTTCATCACATTCAATAATATTATACACGGTTTTTAAGCATCACATGTGAGCAGGGTCGGCACTGCGAGAACTACAGTCCTCTCTCTTCTTCGCAGTGTCAATAATCAAATCGGTAATTTGCTTTATATTCTCACCGTTCGCACTGGTGTCACAATCTATATATAATATATACAATAAAGTCGTGTTGGTAACACCATTTATAACTCAAGAACGGCTGAACCGATTTTGATGATCTTTGATTTGTTAGATTTGTCTCTGTCCCGAATAGCAGAATAACTATTGAAATATCGGAAAAAATTGACCCGAGTGCATCCCATCCAGCAAATATAATAGTTAAACAGATAGTAGTGCAACAATGCTACGCGAATCATTTCGATTCGCTTCAATAAAGCAAATTCCTTGCTGCTGTGGGACTGGGAGGATTAATCCCACCCCCCCTACCTAACCTATGGCGCTAGTATGCTGGCAGCAGCATAGCGCCCCCTGGAGACAAGGACCCCGTCTTTGCTCCGGGCTTATTACCGCGTCCTTCGGCCGAGCGACACGCGTCCGCTCGAACGCTCTCGCCCTATCTATTGTAATACACTTGTCTGTGCCGAAATAAATAACTGTGTACCAACCAACCTCTGACTTTTCACTTGCACACCGAACCACCTCACACTACACTGCCAAGTGAATTACACATTCATATGAATGTACCTAAAATACTCTTCATTTTAATTTTCGCATGATGATGATGTTCATTTTAACTTTTAATTTAAAATGAACATCAAGAATCATCAAGAATTTAATTCAACTAATAAGTTACACAACATTTATTGATTCTGAGGCGGCACGAAGTTCCCCGCGTCAGCTAGTTGGTTTAAAAAAAATATTGGTACATATTGGTTATTTTGGGCATTCTTATACATAAAATTATTAAATTCTAATTGACGACCTTCGTGGCCGAGTGGGAAGTACTTTGTCTGCCAAACCGAAAGTCCCGAGTTCGATTCCCAGCGATGGCATTGTGATTGTCACACTATATATAATAAAATGGCGATATACGAGTATTTACTACCTATCACATGTCATGGGAATCAATGTGATAGCTTTACCCTTTACATCGGTTTGGATCGCGCTGTAATGATGTAAAGAGCGATTATGCAGAGTTTGCTGCCTCTTGTGATGTGGATTTCCAGCTGTTCTTCCTACTATTGGGGGGTCTTTCAAGGATTCTCCTACTCTTTGGTTTCCCGTGTAGGACAAGGTGTAGTAGTCTCTGATAGTCTTATAGTTAAAGTATTAATACTTTGTGTACCTAATATAATGTATACTCGTAGATTGATTGTTCACATAAATTTACCAATAACGAATATATTTAATATGTCTCAGAAAGAAAATTAGAGTCAGACTTATAGCGTCACGTTTTACGTGAGCTATATATAGAATGATAACCCAACAGCTAGCAAAAATAAAAAAAACAAAATCTGATATAAAACAGATAAATAAATTTATTAGAAGCAAATAAGCAGTCGAATTAATATATTGTATTGTATTATACGAGTACATATGTAGTGCGTTTATATCAAATAATAAAAAATAATCTATAATATATAAATAAAAGGCGATGTGTGTTATTGTGTTCCCAAATATCTCCTAAAATAGGTAACTGATCGCTACCAAATTTTCAATGATTAATTTAAATAAAACGAAGAATTTTAATAACTATGTCTGGATGATGCAGATAGCATGTCAAAACAGCCCGCTGTCGAATTAAAAACTGGAAAGAGTTCGTATTATTAATTTATTTTTTATCACCGCCATGAGATTTAATTAAAATTATTAGTAATATCTATAAAAATACAACAATAGCTTCATACAAAACTTATTTTAAAAATTAAAAATGTATGTTAAAAATTCAAAATTAACTGTACGTCTAAATTTGTTAATTATTTCAGGGTTTAAAATAAATAATATATGTAAAATCTAAAAACATAAATTAATTGTTCAATATAATATTATAATATCACAATTTATTCATTTTATTTTTATACAATTGTAGTATGATACATGAAAAATGGATAAGAAGACTGCTGACGGAGACCGTGGACGGCGAAGAGAAGTGCAGGGCGACCGCAACTACGGTGGAAGGATGATCTAAACAGACACGTCGGAATAACCTGGATGCAGTCTGCACAGGACAGAATGACATGGAAGCAAATAGAGGAGGCCTTTGTCCAGGAGTGGACGGGAATATGCTGAGGAAGAAGAAGAAGAAGAAGAAGAAGTGATAGCTGTTTCGTCAACCGATCACCATCATCGGCATATCAGTGCTGTTATGAAGAAAATGATGAAAGGGTCGTAAGGATGATCGGATATTTATTATATTATTATGAATAATTAATTTTAAAAAAGGAATACGAAAATGAAAAAAAACTAGTTATAGAGGAAGAATGATGAAAACGTGGCACGATTAAATCAATCAAACATTAAATATCGGCCAAGTGAGGAGTAGAAATCGACGTGGGTTCATGATGCGATGCATGAGTGTTGAAGAATCGAGAGAAGTATGTCAGAAAAGAACAATGTGGCGGTCCATTATTTCTGTATTTCCCTTCGGAGAGATAGCGTGATGGTAAGTTAGTTAGTTAGTTAGGAATAAGGCTAAAAAACTGCTTTCTACTTAGGTAACCCCAATTGTGCGGCCTACTTCATTCGCAGTGTAAAAAAAGTCTTGAATTGCAGCTAACTGCATTTGCAGCTCAGACAGATATGCCCTGTTCATCATAATAGAATGTATAATTCAGTAAGAAACTTGAATAAAAATGTTTAAGAGATTTATTTAAATGTTGACGATCTTCGTGGCAGAGTGGTAAGATCTCTAACTGCCATATCGAAGGTCCCGGACTCGATTCCGGGATCGTGGAAGTGAGACTATCACACTGTTATTTTTGTGGTGTGGAATTTACGTGACAATACAATGGCGATAGATTAACTACCTATCACATGTCATGAGAATCAATGTAGTAACTAAAAACAAATTGTGTGCAGTAATTGGGTTCAAACGACTTGTTGTATATAAAAGCGATTGATATATTGTATATTAAATGTAAATCCCGGATGGATGGGGAACAGGCCTAGGAAGTGAATGAGCGAGGCTGACGAAAGGGCGACGCTGCGCCCTATAACAGCCTCGGGTATGTGGTGGGAACCCCCTTCTCTGTTTTATATAAAAAAGCGCAACGGGATGCCAGGCCACATTTAATCTACTTTATTATGTTTTTTCCTTCCTTCCTACGGGACATATCCCGCACCCCCACACGTCTCACACGGTTTATTTAAAAAAATACACATTCAGGGGAACTTAGCAGCTAGAGTCTACGTCTACTACTTAATCTAACATGTGGGAGGATTGTAAGAGGGAGGGACGAGGAACAGGCTTAGGAAGTGTACGAGCGAGGATGCCGAAAGGGCGCCGCTGCACCATATAACATGGGTATATGGTGGGACATTCTATGTTGTGTATAAAAAAAAAATGAGCTGCAAATGTAGTTCGAAACCAATATTTTTTAACTGCAAATGTAGCTAGCCGCACTATAGGGGTTAATTTAACTGATATATTTGTAGGTATTTTTTAAAATGCTTTGGTTTGTCGTTTCTTCAATCCGAACCAGAATCCGGTCTTGGATAGCATTTGGAAGGGATGAGGCTTGATCTCCAGAGGATACGGTGTTTTTGGATTCGGAACAATCTCATAATTGGCCAGCAAGTAGAACATCACCACCTTTATCTCCATGATTGCGAATCGATTTCCTGAAATTAATGTTAATACCACACGTGATTATCACAATAAAGCTAATAAAAAAGGATTTTGTTAAAAAAAAATCTACTCGATCAAATAGCTATCGCCAATGGCCTATACCACCAGACTCCCAATATATTGTACGATATAATAAGAATGGTCAGATGCTATGTTTGGTCAGTGCTGTTATACTGGGTGGAGTCATGGACCCTTAAAGTCAATGTTATGAAACGATTATAAGCTTTTGAGATGTGGATACACCGAAGGATGTTATGCATCTCCTGGACTGACATGGTCAGCAACACAAACGTTCTCCATAGAGCCAGAGTTGACAGAGAGTTGCTGAGCAACATCAAAGTCCGTAAGGTGTCCTACTTGGGCCATGTTCCCAGAGGCGAAAAGTACGCACTGTTACATCTGATCTTGGAGGGTAAGATTGAGGGTCGACGAGTACGGATGTAAATACCTTCCAGCAGGGTATTATGTCGCACCGTGGCACTACCAGTCATTCGAGTTCCTTTAAACAAATTATAATAAAGTTATTCTTACCGATACAGCTTCTAGGTCCTACGCCGAAGGGTAAATAAGTAAAGGGTTTGATGGAACCTTTGTTTTCTTCCGAAAATCTTTCCGGGTCGAATTTCTCAGGTTCAGGAAAGTGTTTCGGGTCCATGTGTATGGAATATATAGAAATTCGCACGGCTTCACCCTTTTCAATCTGCAATATAATTTTGTTTAAAACTTAAACGAATGTCACAAATGTTACTTGTTTGGTAAAACCGTGTGATTGTTAGCTGGTTAGTTACTCGTATTGTCCTAGGAAATAAATTGATTAGTTTTTCTTCTTCGGTCTGCAAAAAGCCTCACTCATTCCTGTCTCCAGTCAGTATTTTCTTCTCTGTGTATGTCGCATAAACAGAGATGACGCACGCCACAGCGCGCGTTTCTTTTCACTTGATCCATATAGGCGTCTCTTGGGCGACCTCTGTAATTTCTGCCTTCAACCATTTCCTCTGCGATAGTATTAAGCAGGCCCGGTTGCTTGATATTATGACCTATCCAGTTTGCTCGTTTCTGGGCCATTTTTGTTGTTTTTTGAAGCATTTGACTCGTTTCTCTGGGCCTTCTTAATACCTCGTTGTCCTGACCAATGGGTCCCTATCATGCGTCTGTGGCACCACATTTCGAAAGCAGCTAGACGTCTTCAGATCAGTGATATAAGATGAAGAAGAAGAGAAGACATTAGCAGTATGTTTACCGTATATTCAGGAGTTTTGTCCGGTGCCAAAATTGTAAATGGCTTCACGCAGACACGATCTGTATTCCCCATGGCAGGCCAACGGCGTAAGGTTTCTGAAATTTAAATATTCCGGTTAATCAAAAAGTATTTTAATGATCATAACTTATTATTTCATGCTGCCGATTGCCACTTATTGCCTTGAATCTGTCACATTACCCAAAAAATGGCGAGAAACTAATAGTGAAGTAAATAGCCATTGAAAGAGCTATGTTAGGAATAAGCCTTGGAGATAGAGTGAGAAACGAAATGGTGAGAGATCTTACTATAGGAATCTTAACTCCTAATATTGGAATCCAAACTTTTAATCATTCTTTGAGTTGCAACATTTAGAAACCTAAATGTTTTTAACTTTAAAATTCAATAAGAATTTCTTGTTCTGTAATTAGAAATCCTGTGTTCTGCCAGTTGGTAGGTACTAATGGTCTTGAAACTGTAATATTGTCCAAACAAAGTACCGAGAAACTACGAGTGACCCAAAGAGCCATGGAAAGAGCCATGTTAGGAATAAGCCTAAGAGACAGAGTCAGAAACGATACGGTAAGAGAAAAAACAAAGGTCACTGACATCATCCACCGGGTGGCGACTCTAAAATGGCAATGGACAGGTCAACGGATAGGAAAATAACATGTTTCTTAAGTGGCAGTAATGTCGTATCTTACTACTCCAGAAGTTAATTTTACAAAATGGCGCATTTTCAAAATAAATAAATACCTAGGTGGATTTAAATTGAGTGGTTTTCATGCTGACCTGACATTACCATATCCATGTAGGTGAGGCTGCGAATGTCTTCGTACTTGATCATGCCACCCGTCCTCTCGATATAATCGTCCACCTCTTGCGTCAGTCTAACCTGGACCTCAGGGTTTCTGACCAATTCGTAGCTCATGAAGGTCACCATCGTCGAAAGGGTCTCGAATCCGGCGAAGAGAAAAATGACAGCCTGCGCTGTGATTTCGTTATCTGTCCAAGCTAAATTAAACCACAAATTACACAAAATAATTAAATGCATTCCATAATTATTGAAATATAATTGAAAACGTATGTCTTCTAGGAGTTTTATTATATTTTAGATGGAATGACATGTTTCGCCCTTCATTATCAAATGTAACATTTGATAATAGTAAAGGAACAATTCATAATCTATATATATAAAACAAAGTCAAAAATCGTGTTAGTTACACCATTTATAACTCGAGAACGGCTGGACCAATTTTGAAGATCTTATATTTGCTGGATTTGTCTCCGTTCCGGATAACAGAATAATTATTAAAACATTTGAAAAAATCACTTAAATGATTTAAAATTAATTATATTTGTCGTACGTTTGACTAAATTTGACTTAATAAACGACGTATAAAATCAAAATGGCGTGTATTTTAGTTTCGGTATCGCCCGTAGGTGGTGTATTGTTGATGCCAGATGTCAATACACAATGTGAAAGATTTGAGTTGAGGTTATTTTTTAATCGTCGCCGGGATTTTTGGTTTTCTTTATTAATTTTAGATTAACAATGCCCAAAGTTATAAAAATCAGTATAAGAGAGACTATTCTAAAAGTTAAACCCCTTTTGTGAAGGAGAGCAGAGAATATTTGCGCCATTAATACCATTCGAAAAAGATGACAGATGAGTGTTCCGTGGAGATTAAATAACCGATTTATGATTAGTGAATAATAATAAAAATACGTATTGTATATTTTGTATTGATTTTATAAGTGTATCTGTGTACATTCGGTCCAGAGAATTGTTACCATAGGAAATTCAGCCGCGAGTACTTAATAAACGAAATATTTGGCTAGATGAAGACGAGGAATTTCTTTTTTCAATTGATAGGGACACTGAATCATCAAACTCTTCAGATGATGAATATGATGATGCTAATGATGAAAACGGAGTTCATTGATGGATCACACTTATTCAAAATTATGTTGTCTGCTATTTAATTGTTTTAACGTGTTTTGATGAATGTCGGAAAGTCAAAGGTGTTAGTTTTTGAAAGGGAAGAGCAAATGACAGTTTGTAATATAAGTGTAAATGAAGAGAACTTGGAACAGGTGAGGGAATTTGTGTATTTAGGTAGCATGTTCACAGCGGATGGCCGAACGGACAGTGATGTTGAAAAAAGGGTTGGTGCGGGTAACAAAGTGAATGGAGCTTTAAAAGTAGTTATTGGAAACAAGAATTTATCAATGAAAGCGAAAATGGCCGTTCACAATGGAGTTCTGGTCCCAACTCCTATGTATGGAAGCGAAGCATGGAACTGACAGAACAAAGATGAGAGCAGAATAAATGCGGTAGAGATGAGGTCCCTAAGACGTATGTGTGGTAGAACGATGTATGACAGAATCTCAAATGCTGATATTAGGAAGGAATGTAGAGCGAAAGAAGGTATTATGAACAAAATTATGAATGGTTCGTTGCGTTGGTTCGGACATATGGAGCGCATGGGTGAAGAAAGAATGGTTAAAAAAGTATACGTTAACGATGTAAATGGAGTAAGGAGTCGAGGTAGACCGAGAAAAACATGGCATGTCCAAATTAATCAAATAAGCCGAAGCCGTCAGAAAAAAATCATGTCAGAAGATCATGTCAGAAGCCAAAGAAAAAAAATCATGTCAGAAGCCGGAAGAATCGACGTGCGTGTATGACTCGATGTATGAATGTGGAGGAAGCTAGAGAGGTGTGCCAGGATAGAGTAGTGTGGCGGTCCATTCTCTCTGCCTACCCCTGCGGAGAAACGGCGTGATGGTTTGTTGTTGTTGTTGTATTAAATTCATTTATTTATAATAATAAATAATAAGAATGATAATAATCATAATAATAATTCAAACAGTAATTAGAAGGAACAATCATACATAATATAGAGTCAAAAACGATGAATCCTAATATATTAAAGACGATAAACATTATAAGGAAGCAGATTACATTAGTAAGAAAGGGACAAAAATGGAAGGTAGTATTAATATTTTTTTGGTAGATTGTATAAAGGAAAAGTTTTTAATGTACTACATATATACTAAGGGGGAATAAGCTGGAATTTGGTTATTTATAACATTCAATTCACGTGCCTTTGCTTTAAAAATTTTCTAATTTATCAAATTTTTTTAAAATTGTTTGCTATATGCAAAAAAAATGTGTTTTTGGAATTGAAATGATGGTCAAAATTCACACAATGATTCTGTTTTTGTATTAAATGTTGTGTTCATATAACCTCTTCAAAATGATCGACCCGTCTTTCCAATATACACGGCATCACAATCCTCACAATTAATCTGGTAGATTCCACTTTGGTTGAATATATTGTCGCGAAAAAATAAAAAACACAATTGTGATACATAAAACAAAGTTTTTAATTAACAATTTATAATTCATTTTAAGTATTAATGCAGGCTTCCACGTGAATTATATTCCATTGTAATTAATATTTTTAATTTTGACATTTGCACATTTCATGAACTTAATTCATTTTAAGTATTAATTGTAATTCAATAAAAAGGTGAATTAAATTTAGCTAATAAGTTAACACAACATTTATTGATTCTGAGGCGGTACGAAGTTCGTCGGGTCAGCTAGTCTGTATATAAAACGAAGTCGTGTTAGTTACACCATTTATAACTCAAGAACGGCTGGACCGATTTTGATGATCTTTGATTTGTTGGATTTGTCTCAGTCCCGAATAACAGAATAACTATTAAAACTTTAGTTAGAAAGTTTCAATCCTGGGATTGGTTTGCAGCAATTTCTTCTATTCTTCTCTTCCATTCTTCTATGTCTTGTGCGGCTCTTTTGAAATCTGCATTATGATGAGCAGCGCACGTCCACCAACAGGTCCTCCAGGTACTCTCGGCGTTGGCGTCCCCTAGAGTTTGTCCCCTCGGCCATACCTTCCATTACGGCATGCAAGAGACCTTCTTGACGTATTACATGGCCGATCCATCTTGCACGCCTTTCGGACAAGGTCCTGAGCAGGTGCCTTGTCCTTCGATTCTTTGAAGAACCTCCTCATTCGTGATGTGATCTCTCCAGGAAATTCCTAATAGTCTTCTATAGGACCACATTTCAAAAGCCTAAAGTCTCCGTTTATCTCTTTCGGATAGGCACCATGTCTCGCAGCCGTACATCAAGATACTCCATACATAGGTCTTGATGAGGAGTATTCTCAGTTTTTGGTCTATATTATTTGATTATATTATTTTCGACCTTTTATTAAATGCAAGCGTAGCCTGATGTATACGGCTGTCGACCTCGCTCTTATACCGACAGTCCCATGTTATTTTGCTCCCGAGGTAGACAAACTCCTTGGTGGAACTCCTGACATCAGTACTCTCATCTGATGTTGCGTTCGACCTACAGTCAGCAGCTTTGTTTTGTCTTTATTTATCTTCATGTTGTAGTTATTTTGGAATCTTAAATAATAGGTGGGGCGTACGCCCCACGTTGGAAACACTGGTGTAAAGCCTTCAAAACATGTCGAGAAAAATAAACTCAAAGTGGAAAAAACAGAAAAGTAAAATTGTTATATATAAGTTACATATTTACTTATTTTGCTGGTCGTAGATTCTAAGTCCTCCTTGACTGTAGCAAAGCCCACGTCGTCGTGATGTTGGTCATCATCGCTTTTCAGCGCGCCCTTCGTGGCCAGCATCAACAGGTGGATCATGTCCTTCCTGACCTCGCCAGTTTTATTTCGAGTTTTGATAATGTCGGTCACCATGAATTTGTAATAATCCTCCAATTTCTGATCCATGAGTTTTGCGTTGAATATCTGTAAAAAAAGTGTGAGATTGGCAAGAAAAAAGTGCTACAATGTAATTAATGCGAATGAAAACGTCTGAATACTAGAAGTATTATAATATTTTATGGGAATGACATGTTTCACTTAGTATCTAATGCATCATCAAATGAGAAACATATCGTTCCCATAAAATATGATAAAATTTCTAGAAAATATATGTTTTCATTTGTACTTATTATTTTTTTACAATAAAGTTCAAAAAACAATAAATATGCTACACAAGACATCGTCTTCGTCATTGTGGTCATCGCCATCGTCATCGTCATCGTCATCGTCATCGTCATCGTCATCGTCATCGTCATCGTCATCGTCATCGTCATCGTCATCGTCATCGTCATCGTCATCGTCACGTCACCGTCACCGTCACGTCATCGTCTCCGTCATCGTCACCGTCATCGTCATCGTCATCGTCATCGTCATCGTCATCGCGTCATCGTCATCGTCATCGTCATCGTCACATCGTCATCGTCGTCATCGTCATCGTCATCGTCATCGTCATCGTCCGTCGTCGTCATCATCATCATCGTCATCGTCATCTTCATCGTCATCGTCATCGTCATCGTCATCGTCATCGTCATCGTCATCGTCATCGTCATCGTCATCGTCATAGTCATCGTCATAGTCATCGTCTACGTCATCGTCATCGTCAGCGTCATCGTCATCGTTATCGTTGTTATCATCAATATCGGCGTTATCGTTGCCTTGTATTCATCGTCGCCATCGCCATCATTATTGTGATAGACATCATCATCGCGATTATCCAAAAATGACTTGCCTTATTCAGAAAGGGGAATATTTTGCTTATTATGACTTTCATTCCATCCTTGACTTTTATAGTTGTTAATGCCATACTCATCTTGTAAAAGGTGTTATCGGGATCAGCCAATGAATCCGTTTTCAAGCCAAAAGCGCAAGAAGCAATGATATCGTTGGAAATTTTAGACAATGTTTGCTTTAATTCTATATCTATGTACTCCTTCCCTAGAAAAAATAAAAACAAATTTATACAGATTTTCCACACATTAGAGATCTTAGAGATCTCATTTCTACTGCATTTATTCTACTTTCATCCTTCTTTTGCCAGTTCCATGCTTCGCTTCCATACATAAGGGTCGGTAGAAGAACACCATTGTGCACTGCCATTCTAGCTTTTTTGGATAGGTTTTTGTTTGCGATGACAACTTTAAGTGCACCATTCACTTTGTTGCCTGCCCCAACCCTTTCAATATCCCTCTCCACTCGCCCATCTCTTGTAAACATACTACCTAAATACACGAACTCAACTACTTGCTCCAAATTTTCACCATTCACGCTAATGTTGCAGACTGTCGTGGTTTCTTCCTTTTCAAAAATCATTACCTTGGACTTATTAACATTCATCATCAGATCATTTCGCATGCATACCTCATACATACAATTCACCAAGAAACAATAAAAAATAAAACTTAAATTTATTGTTTCATGATACCTGTATGTACGACCGTAAAACATTATTGACTGTACCTTCCTCAATCGAAGTTTTCCACAGTTGGTCCAGATAAGTGATGAGTTTTTCAGAGCATTCCGTGACAAAGGGCACCATCGCCTTCATTTTAGATCCTGTGAAGGCAGGACTGAGGGTGGTCCTCATTTGATGCCAGGATTTACCTGGGAACAGTATTGTAAACAGATTATAATATGTATAACAAACGAGATGGTCCGTGACAGATGAAATATGTTTGCATTATTTTTTTTTATCAAACCTTGAAGAGTGAAGAGGCTGTAGAAGTGGAGGGGATCCCTCTCATCCGGAACTTGGAAGTGATCGGTGAAGTGGTCGAAGCTCTTCACGGTGATATCTCTAATCAGATCTACATCCCTGATTACCAGCTCCGGGAATGTGAAGAAAAAGTTTCCATAATATCTGAAAGGAAAAAAAATCACATTTAAAGTTTTTTAAGACAAGTTTTTTCCCTGGAAAATTTTCACAACAAAATGTGGGAAAAATGAATAAATTATTTATCATTGATGATTACCTTCAATAAACTGCGATTTGCATTACTAAAACTAACTAACTATCTAACCATCACGCCGTCTCACCGGAGGGGTAGGTAGAAAGAAAGAAACGCTACACTGTTCTGTCCTGACATACTTCTTTCGATTCCTCTACATTCATACATCTTGTCATGCTAGCACGTCGATTTCTCCGACTCCTCACGTGACCGACATTTCATATTTGATTGATTTGATCGTGCCACGTTTTCCTCGGCCTTCCTCTATTTCACGCTGTTTACATATATACCTTCTTTACCATTCTGTCTTCACTCATTCTTTCCATGTGTCCAAACCATCTTAACGACCCTTTCATTATTTTGTTCATAACACTCATTCGCACCACATTCACTTCTTATACTTGCATTTAACACTCTATCATGTACCTACAGATTTGCCACACATTCGTCTTAGAGATCTCATTTCTACTGCATTTATTCTACTTTCATCCTTCTTTTGTCAGTTCCATGCTTCACTTCCATACATAAGGGTCGGCCCAAGAACAAGAACATTTTGTATTACTAATATCCTTATTAATGTACTAATATATTTGGTACAGGTTCTTTCTTAGTATTAAAAAGTTTTTACCCCACTAAAATGTGACGTACCATACGTAGGTAATATTTGAAACTTTTTGCGACTAACTTCATTCATGTATCGTTTCATGTTTTCGCAATTCGTGTTACTCTAATGGCATCATCGGTAGAACAAGAAGGTAATCTGATTATATATGATTTCATTCTGCTCCATTAACTTGGGTATATACTCGTAAACAGCAAAATGTTTAATTAAAACTAAAAAATGTGAAGTGTTTCTCAACATGGTAGCATATACTCGTATACATCTTTCAAAAATTTGACAGACGTGGTGGTAGTAAGAAAGGCGGAATGGGGAATGTTGTTAACATAAAGCGATCGCTTAACCCAACCAATGACAGGTCATAAGTCCTGTAAACGCCTCGACCGCCATATTGTTTCCAAAAAAAAAAACAATTTACATCTTCGTCTCTATTGAGATACAATTAATCATTAAAAAATTCGTTTCGCCTTTCCAATGCATTATCAAATGTCATTTTAAAATATTTGATAATGCCTTAGAAAGGCGAAACATGTCATTCTCATAAAATATAATAAAACTTCTAGAAAGCAGGCGTTTTCATTCGTATTAATAATTTAATAAGGAGTTTTACATCATGGAGTTTTTCAATAAACAGTAAATAAGCAACGCGTTTGATTCTTGCTACATTTTATAATGCCTTAGTAATTTTTTACATAGACCCAAAACTTTAACGTTTTCATTTATGTTAATTATTATTTGCTGTTACAAACCTTTCATTTTCATATTTGTTGTATCCAGCAAATAGTACGTCGTTCATGTGTTTTGTCCCTATAAAAATCGGTCCCATATTCCCGACGAAGGGGTATTGCCCGCCATATTTAATTCCTCTCTTCTTGAAGAATCCGAAATTCTTTGTTCCCTGGTAGTACAAGAAGACCAAACAGGCGAGGAGGAACAGCAAGACGTCTACCCAAGATATGCTCCAGGTCATGATGGATGGCTAATCTGAAACAATCAAATACATATAATATAGGGTGTTTTTTTAAGAGCTTGAGAATTTTAAATAATAATACAATACAGAAATATTGTTGGAATGAATTTTTTATTGTTATAATTTGATAGATAATTTTATGGCATTTATTAAATAAGCAATGAGGCCGCCAGCGTGTAAACCGCACCAAACAGTCAATTTTAATGGATATAACAGTGATTTGTTAATGGCTTGAGGATTGTCTTCGCTCCATATACGGCAATTTTGCTTATTGACGAAGCCATTTAACCAGAAATGAGCTTCATCACTAAACATAATTCTTCGGTTAAAATGCTCATCTTCGGCCAGTTTCAAATTAGCCCAATCAGCAAAAATGCGACGTAAACGATGGTCATTTGGCTTTAATTCTTCCACGAGCTGTATTTTATAGGCACGTAAACCTAGATCCTTAAAGGCGGGCCACACTGTGGTAAACAAGCTCTCCACCGGCGGTTTAAATCTGTGTGGACACTGGTTTGAAACCAAAATTTGTATACTGAATGCGTGTGGATCCACATTTGTAAATACGACAAACACGCATTCCACATGTTTAGCGGTTTGATTCCACCAGTCAAGATTAGTTGCGTAGCGGCGTCGCACGGTGTTTCAAAATTTAATATTACGAGCTACTTTTCATTATTCTTTAAAATTATTATTTTGAAAATTTTATTCTTATAAAATGTATATGTCTGTTGACTTCTACGATAGAAACACATATATCCGTCTATTTCTCTGTCTTAACATAAAGTAGGTATTTGAATAGCGTATTTCGTAAGATTTTTTTTAAATATGAGACCGTAAAAGGCCCTTTGCAGCTCGACCTTGAGTATAAAGATAGAAATAGAAGTATTTTTTTAATTTTGAATATTAAATTCATAGGTATATATCAATCGGTTAGCGGCGAAACAATACGACTGAACCGGTTTTGTTGTTGCATGCAATTAGGTAGGTAATTTAGGGGTCGAAATTTCAACAAATCGGCCTCAAATTTATTGTGTGAACTGGATGACTAATACTCTTCCCTAAACACTTATAATTAGTCATTTCCATGTCATTGGGTTTTTACCAAAAGTAGCTCGTAAAATCGCACCCTGAAACACCGTGCATCGGTGGAGTGTGGACGTATACGAAAATAGTGTCTACTGTGGAGAGTGTGTTAAACCAAGTGTGGACGCTAAACCAACCACCTGCCACCAAGTGGAGAGCTTGTTTAGCACAGTGTGGCCCGCCTTTTACGTAAAATTTTCCACGTAGTCGAAGGACAAAGGCCGACAAGTTGAGAACGTCGACGAATCGACATTTTGGCGCCTTCTTCAACACTTCGCGCCTTTACAATATTTTCTTCGGTACGCACATTTCTTTGTCTTGCTGATATTTTTGAATAGAGAAGAGTAAAAATTAGTGCGAAAACAATCAATAACTGCACGAATTGCTTACTCACAAAGTCGATTATGTTGACCGTAAAATGGAGGTGCTCTATGAACTTGGCGAACAGATTTATTTTTTTCAAAATAAATTTCCACAATTTGGAAGCGTTGTTCTGGCGTAAAATAATTCATGATGAATTGCCAAACCTTACAGAACAGAAATGTCAACACAAATTGACATTCTCAACTGTCAAACCATAGACAACAACCATCGAAACTTCTCATACACCTAAAAAAACACCCTATATAAGATAAATTTACGAAACTATCAAAAAATAAATAACTAATCAACAATCACAAAGGGGTAGGCAGAAATAATGGACTGCCACACTTTTCATTCCTGACATACTTCTTTCGCTTCCTCAACATTTATACATCGTTTCATGGACGCAAGTTGATTTCTCCGACTCCTCACTTGGTTCACATTCAGTATTTGATTTATTTGATCGTGCCACGTTTTCCTCGGTCTACCTCTATTTTTATTTCCATTTACGTCATTAAAATATACTTTTTTACCATTCTTTCTTCATTCATTCTTTCCATGTGTCCAAATCATCTTAATGTTCCTTTCATAACATTTTCATTCCCACCGCATTGACTTTTTATATCTTCATTTAACGCTTTATCGTACACAGATTATCAACACACTCGTCTAGGAGATCTCATTTCTACTGTATTTATTCTACTTTCATCCTTCTTTTGCCAGTTCTATACATAAGGGTCAGTACAAGAAGACCAAAAATCGAACATTTCAATAATGTTAATATCTGCAAAACAAAATTTTAATTAATCGAAAGGGGGCAAGGAAAACTTGTAGTTTTACTATAATTA
Source organism: Lepidostoma basale (assembly GCA_022606425.2). Classification (NCBI taxonomy): domain Eukaryota; kingdom Metazoa; phylum Arthropoda; class Insecta; order Trichoptera; family Lepidostomatidae; genus Lepidostoma; species Lepidostoma basale. Next base: position 273,705 of record JAHDVF020000792.1, on the reverse strand, counting down.
TAACACCAATTGACACAAAATCGTCCAAACCTTCTACTACAATGATATTTTTACGACCATCCTTGCAGAACTAACTTGCCAATTGATACGACGAAGATGAAGACAAATATGAATTTTACAAGGATTAATTGTATCTCAATAGAGACGAAGATGCAAGTTGTTTTCTGGGAACAGAAGGTGGTGGCCGAGGCGCTTACAGGACTTATGACCTGTCATTGGTTGGGTTGAGCGATCGCTTCACGTTTTAACAACATTCCCCATTCCGCCGTTATGACCACCACGTCTGACAAACTTTTTTTTTGGAACTTGTATATATGGTAGGTTTGTACACCTATTTTCACATTTTTATGTTCACTCTACACTAGCGTCATCTATATTAAGATTAGAAAGCATTAAGCAGAAAACCTTTATTAAATGTACTGTGAAAGTCTATGCAAATTATACAGTACTAGATTTCGCCTGGAGATGTCTCTCCAATTTTTTGCCTGCATGTACCAGTTATATTTATACAACAACATTTTGAATGTATACAAATTCTTGTAGACAAATTACTTTCTAATCTTCGTTTTCTACTTAATGCTTTCTAATCTTAATATAGATGACGATGGGAATGTTGTTAAAACGTGAAGCGATCGCTCAACCCAACCAATGACAGGTCATAAGTCCTGTAAGCGCCTCGGCCACCACCTTCTGTTCCCAGAAAACAACTTGCATCTTCGTCTCTATTGAGATACAATTAATCCTTGTAAAATAAAAATAATTTATCCGCAATGGGTGAAATCCAGTATTTGTCTACAAGAATTTGTATACATTCAAAATGTTGTTGTATAAATATGAATTTATTCTCCATTTTCTCACAAAACATTAAATTTCACAAAAATGGGGTAAGTTTGACGTGTATTCGGCCGGGGCTCATTTTTTCTTAAGATAAAAAATTTAATGCCTTTACAAAATGCAGTATTGAAAGTCATTTAGTGTATTTTGAATATAGAAAAATTGATTGTTTTTATATTGAGGTTATACTCACTAGCAAAGTGCTGTAACGTACACAATTCCTCGTGTATGAGGAGCTAGCCACCGATGACCTAATAATTTAGAAATTGAGACCGTTGATTGAGAATATTGGTACACACAATCCACATCCCACATGCATGAAGTGAACTGTACAGATCGGTGGAACAACAAACTGACGGCCGGGAAGTGGGGGGTCATGGGTATTGTACAGACCCGAATGAGTATTTAAAGTTTGTGTTGCATTATTGTAACTTATTGAGGTACATAGGTGAATTTTTTGAATATTTTAAGACAATTGTACAGAGAAAACATCGAATAATAATACAATATAATGTACTCTGTGATAATTCAGTTAATAATGAGTTGTAGAGATGCGAGAAACGAGAAAATACGAAGAGACGAGTAAAAAATATGAAACAAAGAGCTGAGACATGGAGATGAGACACCGGGATGAGACACAAAGACGAGACATAGAGATGAAACATATAGATGCGACATAAAGATGAGACATAGAGATAAGACATAGAAATGAGACATAGATATGTGACATTGATATGAGACATAGAGATGAGACATAGAGATGAGACATAGAGACGAGACATAGAGATGAGACATAGACATGAGACATAGAGATGAGACATAGAGATGAGACAGAGATGAGACATAGAGATGAGACATAAATATGAGTCATAGAGATGAGACATAGAGATGAGACATAGATATGATACATTGATATGAGACATAGATATGAGACATAGGGATGAGGCATAGAGATGAGACATAAATATGATTCATAAAGATGAGACATAGAGATGAGACATAGAGATGAGACGTACCTATGAGACATAGAGATGAGACACAGGGATGAGACATAGATATGATACATTGATATGAGACATAGATATGAGACATAGGGATGAGGCATAGAGAGATGAGACATAAATATGATTCATAGAGATGAGACATAGAGATGAGACATAGATATGAGACATAGAGATGAGACATTGATGTGAGACATAGAGATGAGACATAGAGATGAGACAGAGATATGAGAAATAGAGATAATTAATAGAGATGAGACATAGAAATGAGACATAGAGATGAGACATAGAATCGAGACATTCTCGTACATATGATGCATAGATATTATACGAGTACATTGCAATGAGACATAGGGACATATGTTTTATTATTACATTTTTATAATGTACCTGCCGAAACCGATCGAAACCATAATAAAGTACAACTAAATATACTTTATGAAGAAAAATTTGTTTTATATTAATATTTGTTAAAAAGGTTCAACATTTCAATTTATTAAGACACTATCGTTCTGATAATGCCCTTACACGCCAAAATGTGTAAAAAAATAATAAAAATTGCAATTCTTAAAAAAATCAAAGTACACGATTTAAAACAGTCGTTTTCACAATACTGCATAGGTCACAGAAAATGTTTTAATAAGAGGATAATTGAACAATTTCTAATTATTATTATTTCATTCCATAGTTTTCTTCTTCTTCTGATAGTGCGCATCAGGTCCTCTGACGTTGGAGATCACTGTGGCGAGTGATTTTACTTGGAAAGTGTTATTGGAGTGGTTTCCCGCTGTCTTCTCAAGGGATTGTGTATATATATTTATTATTTTGTTGAATCGCTCTTTACATCATGGCAGCATGGATTTATAGGGTATTATTATAGCTATCATAGTGATCCCCGTGACATGTGATAGATAGCTAATCTATCGTCATTTTATTGTCACGTAAATTCTACACCAGACCAAAGACAGTATGACAATCACACTGCCCTCATAGTCAATGCACTTACCACTCGGCCACGAAGGTCGTCATATATCATGTATTATTTAAAATTTCATTTATTATAAGCATATCCCAAGAAATTTCAGTAGTCGCGAATTATTTATAATTGATACTTAGTAACATGGCTCGTGTGTTCCTGGATTTGGCCCTGTGGACAATGCCAAAAATACTCAGGATACACATATAAAACAGTATGTTTGTATATTGAATGTTAATGTTGGGAATATGAAACACACATGTTAGCTCCGTATTAGCTAATGTTAGATAATCCAATGAGTGCTCGCAAATTAAAGCCATTAAAAAACATAAATAAAAACATTTTTAGGCGTTCTCAAAGCTGTTTCATTTGGGTGTAGATTAATAATATTGTCTTATTAAAATCAAATAGATAAATTCCTGACTATATAGCAAAATGGTTATAAATACAAACTTCAAATCACCTTACCAACAATGTTCTATAGCCACATGAGCTGAACCTCTGTAAGCCAGAAGATCCATGTTCAAGTCAATCTAACTCGGCCGTGCTGGAGGGTATAGAAGTTGGTGTTTTAGTTCCTGGTAGAAATCTCCGACAGCGACAGCATTCTTCTTCTTCTTTGCTAGCCTTCTTCCCTCCACTGCTGGATATAGGCCTCTTCCAATATCCTCCACTCGTCTCTATCCTGCTCCCTTTGTATCCAAAAATTTCCAACCCTTTTGACATTATAATCGGTCCATCTCATCGGTGGCCTTCCGACACTTCGCCTATTTGCCCATGGTCTCCAACTGAGTATCTTGGGTGCCCATCTGTTGCCACCCTGTCTACCCAAGTGTCAAGCCCATTGCCATTTCAATTTTGCCACTCGGTCCATGATCACATAAGGAATGAAGAAATCAGACACCGCACCAGGGTTGCTGACTTTACGGACCGAGTGGCAGCGACAGCATCGATTGTTTTATCTGTCGGCCGACAGAACCAACCTGCCTCTGGCGACACCGGTGGGAAGAGCATTCAGTCTGCTGAACACGATCAACCGGCAATGTCCCGCCCGACCAGGCCAGTTAAGAGAGGTTACACTGTATACCTATATTATATTTAATAAATTGATTTGATTTGTGTTGTATAAAAAGTCATATCAGTTTCACACAGTAACCACTTCGCATGCTACGCACTATCAATGTTGTGGTTAGTACTACCAAATTATTATCATTCTCTTATAATATTTTGGTCAGTGGTCAGCAAACTTCAACTCGCGAGTGAAATGCGGCTTTTTGTTTGCTAGAATGTGGCTCTTCTACGAATGTCATGTTTAATATACTTTTATTTTATTCAATATACGTTGAGCACAAATTCAATCAGTCTTATTGACGAAAATTGTGCATAACATTAAAAAACAATTACAACTGATTTTCCCAAACGTTCAATGGAAATGTAAATAAATTTTTAAATGTTTCAAATTTCTAAATAAAAATAGAATTCTTACGAATAAGATTATACCTAGCAAAGTATAATCTATTTTTATGTAGTGAACCAAATTATAAAAGTAGGATTCTAGTAAAGACATCTGGCTCTTAAAATAAATTTAAATTATTGTTCTATATTGGAGAAATAAATTTCAATCGTTATACTATATTGGAAAGTGAAATTTAAATCATTGTACTATATTGAAAACAGCCATTTAATCGTTGTACTATATTGGAAATAGAAATTTAAATTGTTGTATGAGATCTCTTAGACGAATGTGTAGATATTATGTGTATGATAGAGTGTCGAATGAAAATATAAGAAGTGAATGCGGTGCGAATGATGGTGTCATGAACAAAATAATGAAAGGATCATTAAGATGGTTTGGACATATGGAAAGAATGAATGAAGAAAGAATGGTAAAAAAATGATATGTTAACGATGTAAATGGAACCAGAAATAGAGGAAGACCAAGAAAACGTGGCACGATCAAATAAATCAAATATTGAATGTCGGCCATGTGAGGAGTCAGAGAAATCGACGCGCGTGCATGACACGATGCATGAATGTTGAGGAAGCGAGAGAAATATGTCAGGAAAGAAAGGTGTGGCAGTCCATTCTTTCTGCCTACCCCTTCGGGGAGACGGCGTGATGGTTAGTTAGTTAGTTTGTTAGTTTTGTACTATATTGGAAATAGAATTTTCATTTGTGTACTATATTTGAAATACAAATTTGAATCATTGTACTATATTAGAAATAGAATTTTCAATCGATGTACTATATTGGAAATAAAATTTTCAATCGTTGTACTATATTAGAAATACAAATTTAAATCGTTGTACTATATTGTAAATAGATATTTCCTTCGTGTACTATATTGGAAATAAAATTTTCATCCGTGTACTGAATTGGAAATACAAATTTAAATCGTTGGACTATAATATTGATAATATAATTTTCATTTGTGTACTATATTGGATAGAAATTAAATCGTTTTGCTATATTTGACTAATTTAATAGTTGAGTTTGCCGATCACTGTTTTAGGTAATTGAAAGTGGGAGTCTTGGAGAAACTGTTGTTAGGGATGCCAAAACAAAAAATACTGTCACTTTTTATTATCTCATAGGAAATGCTCCATACTTCGAAATAATTAATAATCAGAACGATAAGATAAGGTGGATGATGGAGCAGCCCAAAATCTGATGTACTTAAGCTTAAACTGAAACCGGTCAGCAGTTAAAAAAACATAATAAAGTAGTGTATTAACAGAATACATTGGCATTTAATTTATTTTGTATAATAAATAATGTATAGGAATATCTCTCCCTACCGGCATCAGAATAGGCAAGTTGGTTCTGCTGGATGTAAAATAGTTGATGATGACATTACGGAGTAACTATAGGCAGCAAATAAAATTCTGTTATGGAGACATTATAAATAATAATACATCTTAATATTTTTTAAAGAATTTATTTGTATTCGTCTGTTTTACTAAAAAAATCTAAAACATATCGATTTAAAAAGTAACAAGTTTATTAGTACAAGTATATTCTTAAGTATATTCTTATATTAAAATATTAATTTGTTAAAAAAATATAGTAAAAACATTTGGTAATTAATATTATGAATACCTAGATTCGTGTGATATTAAACATCTCAATATGATACGTATAAGCACATGAATGAGTAACTAAGTATTATATTTATTACAAACTATGTTAAGTATATTTGGTCAGTAGGATATAAAATAAAATTATTAACAGGTTAAGAATGTTCAAATATTATATTATTATATATTTAGTTGAAAAACCAAGCAATTTGACTGTATATAAACCATTTTTGAGATAACTAAATTTGATAAAAAAAATTGTTGCATTGTACACTATTTGTTTTGTGGATTATTTGTATTGTATATTTTTAATTGTTTTTTATTGTACACTATCTCATTTTTGTAGTGAACAATGTTTGATTTTACATTTTTCGTATTGTACACTATTTGTTTTGTGCATTGTTTGTATTGTATATTGTTTATATTTTTCATTGTTTGTATTGTACACTATCTCATTTTTGTAGTGTACAATGTTTGATTTTATATTGTTCGTATTGTTCACTATTTGTTTTGTGCATTGTTTGTATTGTTATATTGTTTATATTTTTCATTGTTTGTATTGTACACTATTTGTTTTGTGCATTGTTTGTATTGTATATTGTTTATTTTTTCAATGTTTGTATTATCTCTTTTTTGTAGTGTACAATGTTTGATTTTACATTGTTCGTATTGCACACTATTTGTTTTGTGCATTGTTTGTATTTTACATTGTTTGTATTGTACATTGAATTATACATTACTTGTATTGTACATTGTTTAAAGCCTACGTCCAAAAGGTTCACAAATTCTCATAATCCCTGTACAAAGAAGTTTATTAATGAAGTATAACCATAATACATAGAAACAATAACCATAATAACCATAATAACCTCAAGAAATCTTTTCCTGGACTCAATTTAGACTCAAAGTACCAAATACCAGACAGCTGTAAACAGGATTTTAAGAAGGACCTGATGTCATGACCCTTGTGATAATTTTATTAAAATTATTCACATTTATTCTCCTGTACGCACAGTGGATATTAAGAATAATTGAGTGTTTAAAACACTACTTTTGTCGCTTCTTCAATCCGAACCAGAACCCAGTCGTAGACTGCATGAGGAAGGGATGGGGCTTGATCACCAGAGGATACGGTGTTTTCGGATTCGATACGATTTCATAACTGGCCAGCAGGTAGAACAGCACCACCTTTATCTCCATGATTGCAAATCGATTTCCTGGAATCAGTGTTAACAATCGTGATTACTTTAATAACGTTCAATCCAAAATAGTTCAAGAAAGTTCTCAACACTCAACGGTAAGTATTAAGCTAACCAAATATCATATCTATGTCTCATCTCTGTGTCTCATCTATGTCTCTCATCTTTGAGTCTCATCTCTACGTATCATATCTACATTTCATTTCTACATCCCAACTATGTATAATCCAATGGCTCATCTTTATGCTCTCCTCTCTATGTATCATCTATACATCACATCTCTGTCTCCTCTCTATGTTGCTTCTATATATTACTTCTCTATGTGTCATCTATATTTCATATCTCTATATATCCTCTCTATATCCTATTTCTGTCTCCTCTCCATGTCTCATCTATATATCACATTTCTATGTTTCATCTATATTTTACATCTCTACGTATCCTCTCAATGTCCCATCTCTGTCTCTTCTCTATGTCTCATCTATATATTACATCTCTGTCTCATCTCTATGCCTCATCTATATGTCACATCTCTATGTCCCATCTGTCTCCTCTCTATGTCTCATCTATATATTACATCTCTGTCTTATCTATATGTCACATCTCTATGTATCCTCTCTATGTCCCATCTCTGTCTCCTCTCTATGTCTCATCTATATATCACATTGCTATGTCTCCTTTTTATGTCTCATCTATACATTACATCTCTGTCTCATCTCTATGTCTCATCTATATGTCACATCTCCATGTATCCTCTCTATGTCCCATCTCTGTTTCCTCTCTATGTCTCATCTCTATGTCATCACATCTCCATGTATCCTCTCTATGTCTCATCTCTGTTTCCTCTCTATGTCTCATCTATATATCACATTTCTATGTCTCCTCTCTATGTCTCATCTCTGTCTCATTGTTCTTATAATTATCCCAGATCACACTGTATTAAAGGCGAGAGAATGTTAAATGTCGTAAAAATTAAATCGTTGAGATGAGATAAACATGAAAAGAATGTGGGGAAAAAAATGGGATATATAAGGAAGATGGTTGCGCCCAGAAGCAAATTTGAGAAAGGGTCATTAAGTTGGTTTGGACACATGGAAAGAAAGAATGGTAAAAAAAGTATTTGCTAACGATGTAAATGAAACTAGAAATAGAGGAAGACTGATGAGTGGTATGATCAAATAAATCGAATATTTAATGTTGGCCACGTGGAGTCAGAGAAATCGACACGCGGGCATGACACGATGTATGAATGTTGAGGAAGCGAGAGAAATATGTCAGGAAAGAAAAGTGTGGCAGTCCATTCTTTCGGTGAGACGGCGCAATCGTTAGTTAGTTTTTGGAAGTAAATAAAAAAACTGTTCTTACCAATGCAGCTCCTTGGTCCTAAGCCGAAGGGTATGAAGGTAAAGGGTTTGATGGAGTCCTTATTTTCATCGGAGAATCTTTCCGGATTGAATTTCTCAGGTTCGGGGAAGTTTTCAGGATCCATGTGTATGGAATAAATGGAAATACGGATGGTTTCATCTTTCCCGATCTGCAATAAATTGAATTTTTTTAATGTTTAAGTCTCTGACCACAGCAGCCTGTTTCCAACAGTATTTCTAACTGCTTTTTATTATGTGCACGAATAAGTCTCTTCTAAAATTTCTTCTATTACATATTCTTCTTCACTTTGTGTTGTGTAATAACATTTGTACCTCAGTTCTGGCATACCTCCTCTAGCTTCCTCTACATTCATACATCGTACCATGCACGCATGTCGATTATTCCGACTTAGAATGTGACCGCTTTTTAGTAATGATTAATTTGGTCATGTCATGTTTTACTTGGTCGTCCCCGGATTCTTTTCCACTCACGCTGCTTGTGTACAAATTTTTAACCATTCTACTCTCATCCATTCGTTCCAAATGTCCAAACCATCTCAGGGATCCTTTTTTAATTTTATCCATGATGCAGTCATCTGCCTTACATTTCTTTCTTATTTTATCGTTGGGTATTCTATCATACAATGTTTTCCCGCACATTCTTCTTAGTGATCTCATTTCTACGGCGCTTATCCTGCTTTCATCCTTCTTTTGCCAGCTCCAAGCTTCACTTCCATACAACTCAACAAATGACAAAACAGTTCATGTCCTCGCAATCATATACTTTGCCCCCTATTATTTTCCCCCTCAAGCATCCCCTCTATTGTGTCATTTGTGTCATGCGGGAGACCCTCATGGTGTATAATGTAGTCGATCCATTGGACTTGCCTCTCTGCGATGGTTTTGATAAGTTGCCTCCCTCCTTCGAAGTCAAAAGTTAAAAATTTGACTATCAAACTATGTTTAAAGTTGAGAATAATTAAATTAGTAGAATAGTAGCTTTAAAAATAGTTATTGGAAACAATAATTTATCAATGAAAGCGAAAATGGTCGTTCACAATGGAGTTCTGGTCCTAACCGTTATGTATGGAAGCGAATCATGGAACTGGCAGAAAAAATATGAGAGCAGAATAAATGCGGTAGAGATGAGGTCCCTAAGATGTATGTGTGCTAGAACGATGTACGACAGAATCTAAAAATGCTGATTTTAGAAAGGAATGTAGAGCGAAAGAAGGTATATTGAACAAAATTATGAAAGGATCGCTGTGTTGGTTCGGACATATGGAGCGCATGGGTGAAGAAAGAATGGTTAAAAAAGTATACGTTAACGATGTAAATAGAGTACGGAGTCCAGGTAGACCGAGGAAAACATGGCATGACCAAATTAATCAAATTTTAAAGGTTGGTTATGTCAGGAGCCGGAAGAATCGACGTGAGAGGTGTGTCAGGATAGAGTAGTGTAGCGGTCCATTCTCTCTCTGCCTACCCTTGCGGTGAAACGGCGTGATGGTTTGTTGTTGTTGTTGTAATTTATAAATGTGCAAAGAAAAATGGCGTGATCACGTGTGTTCGAAGTGACGGTTAAGGAAAAGAGGAAAGTCGATCTTAAGAAACAGTCTGCAGAGTTCACAAGGGTACTTCAGGTAAATTAGTTATTAGCGAATATTTAATATGGAAAGTAGATTTAAATATTTACCGTATATTCTGGAGTGTTGTCTTGTGACATGATTGTAAATGGCTTCACGCAGACACGATCCGTATTCCCCATCGGAGGCCAAAGACGTAAAGTTTCTAAAACAAAAGTAATCCGGTAAATTCACATTATATTATGTTCAACTGCCCTACCTTTGGGTTATTTTCTGAGAAACGTGCAAAAAAAAAACAGGTTTTTTATTAATGAAATTGAATTATATATTAATTTTATTTTTTTAAATTACGAAATGACAAATACTCGGCTCCACACTTCGCCTGCCCCTTGTAAAACTATCATATTTATGAAGACTTGTACTCGAGTGTTGTTGGCACACGCGCGTATCCCTAACAGTTTGTACATTTTAGGTACATTACTTTTTCTCAAGCGCGTACGTGATACGGGGTAGCGCAGAATGGTACAGTCACAGGGAACGTATCACGTACGTTCAAATACGTAGGGTGGTTAAATCCCAATTTCACTGCTTATTATTTTTCTACAATTAGATTCTCTATTTTCTCTGCAGTTACACACCCATAATTGTTTTGGAGCTACAACTTCAGCAAGTTACCAACTTCAGCAAGACGATATTATTATATCTGTATCCGAGAGTCAAATTGTCTTAAGTTAAATTTTGGCAAAGCTGACATGAATACATATCTGAACCAAGCCTCATTTTGAATGTAATTAATACAATCTAATAAAATACAGCCAAAATGTGTTAAATGCATTGTGACTGAACCAAAATAATGTGTCAAAACAGATTAGTGTGGCAGTGTATTCTCTCTACCTACACCTTTGTGCGAAATGGCACGATGGTTTATTTGTTTGTTTGAGTAATATAATTTCTTACCAGCGTCCACTTATAGCACAACACTATTAGAGCCAAAAGACTTAAATTCATTAACATCCAAAATATCAAATGTTTCACAAACAAATTATGTGTATATTGAGGCACATATTATATTGCATAAAATAATGCTAGAATAATGAATTTCTAATTTCTTCTTATTCATAGTGTAGGCCTAGTGGCCTGTTTCTTAAGAGGAATTGGCCTCCTGCGAAGTCGACTCCCAGCTGTCGATCCATCTCTTTGATGGTCTGTCCGGGGGTCGTCTACCTTGGGGCTGGCCGTGCAACATAATGAAGGGGAGTCTGGATATGTCCATTCTCCTCACGTGTGCACACCAGTCTCTTCTCCTTTGCCTTCCCCACCTAACGACATCCTCAACCTCGCATATCTCCCTTATCCGTGTATTCCTTATCCTCTCTTGCCAGATATATTTCTGAGCGTCTTCATTTCTGACACTTAACTCCGCCATTGCCGGTCCCAAGGGTTAGTGTGCAAGGTTAGCAGCCTGCATGTCGTAAAAAAGAACCAACGCTCACAGCAAAGAGAATTTCTAATGTTTAAAAAGTTAAAATTGAAATTTTAATTTAAAATTTAAAAAGTTATATGAAAAAAAGTGAAAAAGAATTGCCAGTACTGAAAGATGGTATTTTTGTAGTTAAGACAAATTGGTTCTCAGGTAAAGTATATTGTATAGTCTTCCTTCTTCTCTGGTTTCAATCCTGGGATTGGTTTGCAGCAATTTCCTCCATTATTCTCTTCCATTTTTCCCTGTCTTGTGCGGCTCTTTTGAGATCTGCATATGATGAGCAGCGCACGTCCACCAACAGGTCCTCCAGGTACTCTCGGCGTGGGCGTCCCCTAGAGTTTGTCCCCTCGATCATACCCTCCATTATGGCATGCAAGAGACCTTCTTGCGTATTACATGGCCGATCCATCTTGCACGCCTTTCGGACAAGGTCCTGAGCAGGTGCCTTCCTCCTTCGATTCCTTGAAGAACTTCCTCATTCGTGATGTGGTCTCTCCAGGAAATTCCAAAGAGTCTTCTATAGGACCACATCTCAAAAGCCTCTAGTCTCCGCTTATCCCTTTCGGATAGGCACCATGTCTCGCAGCCGTACATCAAGACACTCCATACATAGGTCTTGATGAGGAGTATTCTCAGTTTTAGGTCTATATTATTTGACTCTATTATTTTCGACCTTTTATTAAATGCATTGTAAATTGTATAGTAGAATGCAGTTTATCTGGACTAATTGGGACCGAAGGTGTTCCGGATAATCATAAAAATATCCTTTATGACAAAAGCTGAAGCCCGAAGCTGTTATAGGCGCTGTTGTGCCTATAACAGCTTCGGGTAAGCGGAGGGAGCCCTCTATGGCTCGGCCATTATAAAAGTGGAAGAGTCAAATATCGGTAGTAGTACCTAAATGATTAAGATCAATTTTTAGAAACAAATTTCTTTACAAGAACATAGGTTATGGCTGGTTAAGTTCCTAATTACAGCTTATTTAAAAAACGGTGGATACGTGTAACATAAATTAAATAAACACAAAAGTCCGGATCGTCCATGTCAACATGTGCAACATCGAAAAAAACCATAATGTGTTATTACATTATGTGCTAAATTAAAAAAAACGGTGGATTCGTGGAACATAAATTAAATAGACAATATGTGCACTATCTAAATAGAACATTTTGTGTTAAATTATTTTTATTTTGTTATTTTATTTTATATCATTGTATTTTATATTATTTGTTTTAGATTTATTTTGTGGGTGTTGGACGATCGAAGTGTGCGCGGGAGATGCCTATTGGTGGCGATGAGGTTCGCAACCCATCACACCGCGTCTCCCGCGGAGCGAAAAGAGAAGGATGGAGTGCCGCATCAGTAAAAGTGTGACGGCATGATGGTTAGTTAGTTAGTTAGTTAGGTTATGATATTATCTTCCTGGGTCAAATTTGACTTCCAATCACCAAAGACTTGTATCTAATTGATTGATTTTAATTTGGAATAAAACAGTTTGTGTACTGACCTGACATTACCATGTCCATGTACGTGAGGCTGCGAATGTCTTCGTACTTGATCATGCCACCCGTTCTCTCAATATACTCGTCCACCTCTTGCATCAGTCGAGCCTGGACATCTGGGTGTCTGGTTAATTCGTAGCTAATGAAGGTCATCATCGTTGAAAGGGTCTCGAATCCGGCGAAGAGGAAGATGACGGCTTGCGCGGTGATTTCATCGTCCGTCCAAGCTTAAGAGAAAACTCTAAATTATTAAAATGCATTACAACAATTTAAATTGATTTATTAATACGTTAGAATAGAATGCAATAAACTTGTGAAGATCTTGTCAAATTCGTAAGTTATGGTATTTGAAAAGGAAGAATGTACGACGGATTGTGACATAAGTGCGAACGGTGAGAAATTAGAGCAAGTTACGGAATTTGTTTATCTGAGAAGTATGTTTACAAATGATAAATGAATAAACAAAATAAATGGTGCACTCAAAGTCATTACCGCAAATATAAATATATCGACTGAAGCAAAGATGGTAGTACACAATGGAGTTCTAGTGCCAACCCTTATGCATGGAAGTGAAGCTTGGAGCTGGCAAAAAAGGATGAAAGTAAGATAAATGCCGTAGAAATGAGATCACTGAGAAGAATGTGCAGGAAAACGATATATGATAGAGTACCGAAAGACGAAATAAGGAAGAAATGTAAGGCAGATGATTGTATAATCTCATAAGTAAAATTAAAAAAGGATCCCTGGTTGGGACAAATGGACGAGAGAAGAATGGTTAAAATGTTAAATACAAGTAGTGCGAGTGGAAAGAGAAGTTGTGGAAGACCAAGGAAAGTATGACATGACTAAATTAATCAAATTCTGAAAGGCGGCCACATTCGACGAGGAATGTGCATGTTACGATGTATGAATGTGGAGGAATCTAGAGAAGCATTTTTTAAATTTTATTTTATTTTTTATGTATAAAAGACTAACATCAAAGATTTACATCAATGATATTAGAATTTATTTTACAATCTTCAATGTGAGCAGAAAATAGCTAATTATTATGAAGAAGGAATCAAGTCGTGTCCAGGCTCGAACCCAAGTCCCCTAGATCAGAAGCCAAGCATTCTATCCCCTAGACAACCACCCGATTTGATGTATGTATGTCAGGACAGAACGGTATAGCGGTCCATCCTCTCTGCCTAGCCCTCCGGAGAAATGGCGTGATGGTTAGTTATAATGAATAGACGGGCTGAAGTGGTGGTGGTCTGGCCATATTTTTCAGAGGACCAACAGCCGATGGGGAAGATGGGTTCTGGGGTGGAGATCGCACACAGAATTTTGTAGAGTTGGATGTTATCCTTCCCGGACTGATGATGTTATAAGGATTGCTGGACGTGGATGGATGAGAGTGACGATGGAAGAGGACAGTGACATTATTTGGAAGAGGCATATGTTCATCAGTGGACGACAGAATGCTGATAGGTAAGTTTTAAATAGTAAATATAATACATAACTAACCATCACGCCATTTCTCCAAAGAGGTAGGCAGAAAGAATGGACTGCCACACTTTTCTTTCCTGACATATTTCTCTCGCTTCTACAACATTCATACTTTGTGGCCGACATTCAATATTTGATTTATTTTATTGTGCCACGTTTTCCTTGGTCTTCTTCTATTTTTAGTTCCATTTTCATCGTTCACATACACTTTTTTAACCATTATTTCTTCATTCATTCTTTCCATGTGTCCAAACCATCTTAATGATCTTTCATTATTTTATTCATAACACCATCATTCGCACCGCATTCACTTCTTATATTTTCATTCGACACTCTATTATACCCGGAATATCTACACATTCGTCTAAGAGATCTCATTTCTACTGCATTTATTCTACTTTCATCCTTCTTTTGCCAGTTCCATGCTTTGCTTCCATACATAAGGGTCGGTACAAGAACACTATTGTGCACTGCCATTTTATCTTTCTTGGATAGGTTTTTGTTTGCGATGACAACTTTAAATG
The DNA here is from genome assembly GCA_022606425.2 of Lepidostoma basale. NCBI lineage: Eukaryota > Metazoa > Arthropoda > Insecta > Trichoptera > Lepidostomatidae > Lepidostoma > Lepidostoma basale. The sequence continues at coordinate 258,671 of JAHDVF020000792.1, read as the reverse complement.
CACCATTAATTAATTAATTAAGTAAACATACCACCCAAACACACAAACTCGTCTACTTGCTCCAGATTTTCACCATTCACGCTAATGTTGCAGACTGTCATGATTTCTAGTAGTAAATACATAAGTTCTAAATTTACTTCTTTTGCTGGACGTAGCTTCTAAATCTTCCTTGACTGTAGCAAAGCCAACATCGTCGTGAGTCTGATCGTCTTCTTGATTTTTCAGGGTGCCCTTCATGGCTAGCATCAGCAGGTGGATCATGTCCTTCCTTATTTCTCCACTTTTATTTCGGACCCTGATTATATCGGTCACTATGAATTTGAAATAATCCTCCAAACGTTGTTCCATGAGTTTCACTTTCATAACCTGTAAAATACAAAGATGCTAATTAGTAACGACAAGACTTAACAAATCTGAAATAGATGATTGAAACGGTCGTTTTTATCATACGTATTTGTATCATTATTATTTACATAATTTCATCACTATATACGTGTCCTCACCATCATCTACATCATCACCATATTTTTATCCTCATCATATAATAATCACCATATTTGTTTTCTCATCATTAACTACATCCAATCATCACCATATTTGTATCCTAATAATTATCTACGTTCTGCCAGTTGGTACTTATGGTCTTGAAACTATAACATTGTCCAAACAAAGTGCCGAGAAACTGCTAAAGAACCATGTAATAAGCCTAAGAGACCGATACGGTGAGAGAAAAAAACAAAGGTCACTGACATCATCCACTGGGTAGCGACTCTAAAATGGCAATAGGCAGGTCACGTAGCCAGAAGATCAGACGAAAAATGGACAAGAAGACTGCTGACTTGGAGACCGTGGACGGTAAAGAGAAGTGCAGGGTAACCGCAACTACGGTGCAAGGATGACCTGAACAGACATGTTGGAATAATGTGGATGCAGTCTGCACAAGACAGAGTGACATGGAAGCGAATGGAGGAGGCCTTTGTCCAGGAGTGAACGGGAATAGGCTGAGGAAGAAGATGAAGATGATATTTGTATATCTCATCATAATCAAATAATCAAATCATCACCATATTTGTATTCTCATCATAATCTACATCAAATAATAATCACCATATTTGTATTACCATTATAATCTACAACAAATCATCACCATATTTGTATTCTCATCATAATCTACATCAAATAATAATCACCATATTTGTATTACCATTATAATCTACAACAAATCATCACCATATTTGTATTCTCATCATAATCTACATCAAATAATAATCACCATATTTGTATTACCATTATAATCTACAACAAATCATCACCATATTTGTATTCTCATCATAATCTACATCAAATCATCACCATATTTGTATCCTTATAATTATCTACATCAAATAATTATCACCATATTTGTATTCTCATTATAATCTAGATCAAATCATCACCATATTTGTATCCTAATAATTATCTATATCAAATCATTGGTATTGTTATTATTTGTGCTATTGTTATGTAATCACCATATGCATATCATCATCATCATCACCATAATCATCATCGATTCACCAACTTACTTTGTTCAGAATGGGAAATATTTTGCTTATTATGACTTTCATCCCATCCTTGACTTTGATATTTGTTAGTGCTTTACTCATTTGGAAAAAGGTATTTTTGGTGTCAACCAGAGAATCCATTTTCAAGCCGAAAGCACAAGAAGCAATGATGTCAATGGAAATCTTGGATACAGTTTCCTTTAATTCTAAATCAATGTACTCTCTTCCTACAAAAAATTGAAAACAGGTTTATTTTTGTATTTTAAAATATTATATAAGTATTATATTATATAAATAGTTCAGTCTTTGTATGCGGGGGACAACGCAGGCGAGTTTTTCTATTTCAAAGATTGAATTGTTTAGATAATCCATTGTTTTGGCGGAAACACTTTGATATTTCAACAATATTTACTGTTTAATTTAAACACTGTTATATAATATCACAATTGATTTAATTTCTTATGAAATTGTCGCGACAGCTGTTTTGCTAAACAAAGTCAATTGATGTTTCAAAAGTAGGGTTTGTTTTATAGTGGTAACAGCTACGATTCGCCCTGTATGGCGTTCTAGTATCATTTCGAGAAAGCTCAAGCTTCAAATATTCAGCGGTAGTGTTAAAAGGGTACTGCTATACGGATTGTGAGACTTGGAAATCTACCGCGGACGTTATTGGAAAATTCTAGGTGTTTATAAATAGGTGTCTTCGCTCAATATTCAAGATCTATTGGCCCCAGTGTCAAATGCTGTTCTCTGGACCATGGCAGGCGAAAAGCCAATTAGAGAACAAGTCGCTAGACGCAAATGGCAGTGGATCGGTCACACTCTGAGACGGAACCCAGCCTGCATCGCTCAGGGTGAACTAGACTGGTCCCCTATGGGGGGAAAGAGGAAGCGAGGCAGACCTAGAGCCACGTCGAGAAGAGCCCTGCAGGACGAGGTTAAAACAGCAGGGCTCACTTGGGATAATGTGAGGCATCAGGCATGCGATAGACTCAGGTGGAGAAGGTTCCTTGAGGTCCTATGCACCATGGAGGTGTGACAGGACAAAAAGAAGAAGAAGAAGGCAACCGGTTTAGCCAACTTGTTGCCATCTTCTAATTGGTGGCAACCAGAAGATGCAAGTGAACTGTTGAAACTGGTCGAAACTAGAATGAACGGGTGTTTTAAAACCAATTGTTTATAAAGATTCTATTTATAGTATTTCATTATATAATTTGTTGGTTTTACCTTCCTCCTTTGTTGTTATCCATTGTTGGTCCAGGTGTTTCATTAACTTTTCAGTGCATTCAATGACAAAAGGAATCATCCCTTTCATTTTAGATCCTGTGAAGGCAGGACTGAGGGTGGTCCTCATTTGATGCCAGGATTTACCTGTTAACAATGATAAGCTTTCAATGAAAGATTTTTTTAACTAACCTAACCTAACCATCATGCCGTCTCGACGAAGGGGTAGGCAGAAAGAATGGACTGTCATACTTTTATTTTCTGACATATTTCTCTTGCTTCCTCAACATTCATGCATCGTGTCATGCACGCGCGTCGATTTCTCTGACTCCTCATGTGGCCGACATTCAATATTTACTTTATTTGATCATGCCACTTTTTCTCGGTCTTCCTCTATTTCTAGTTCCATTTACATCGTTAACATATAATTTTTTTACCATTCTTTCTTCATTCATTCTTTCCATGTGTCCAAACCATCTCAATGATATTTTATTATTTTGTTTATAACACCATCATTCGCACCGCATTTACTTCTTATATTTTCATTCGACACTCTATCATACACAGATTATCCACACACTTCTACTGCATTTATTCTACGTTCATTCTTCTTTTACCAGTTCCGTGCTTCACTTCCATATATACATATGTGTCGGCACAAGAACACCATGGTGCACTGCAATATTAGCTTTTTTAGATAGACTTTTGTTTGCGATGACAACTTGCAAAGTGCACATTGTATTCGATAATTATATAATATTACTAGCAGACCTGACAGTCATTGTCCTACCTGAATGTTGGCTAGAATTTTAAATTTACCCCACGCTACAACACAAGTGATTTGCGCATGCTTAAATCAAATGAACTTCACAGAATTCGACATCAGCGCCATCTATGGTAAACAAACATAACTATGAATTATTCTCAGAAAATGAACTCAAAATTCATGAACTTCCCAGAAGGTTTTACAGTCACCTACCTGTATAATTGTGAATCTAAACTATCCAGGGATCCACTCAAACACACAAAATATTTCATTAAAATCGGTCCAGCCGTTTAGGAGTTCAACTACATATGCCCGTACAGAAGAATTATATATATATAAAGATTTTATTAGTTTCTTTTATCAAACCTTTAAGTGAGAAGAGACTGTGGAAGTGCAGAGGGTCTCTCTCATCTGGAACCTGGAAGTGGTCGGTGAAGTGGTCAAAGTTCTTGATGGTGATTTCTTTAATCAAATCCACATCCCGGATTACCAGTTCGGGAAATGTAAAGAAAAAGTTTCCATAATATCTAAAAGAAAAAAAAAAGAACCAAACATCTCTTAAGAGTAGCAGAAATTAGTACATTGCGACCTATTGTGGGGAGAACCCTTAGAGATAGGATACCCAATGAAGAAATTCGCAAATCCTGCAAAATTGAAGACATAGTGAGATAGAGTAGGCAGATAATACGATTCTGGAGGGACCACATCGAGAGAATGGATCCAGCAAGAATTCCTAATATTGTGATGCACGAGACTCCCAGAGGGCCGTCGACCACCAGGACGACCACCAAAGAGATGGAGAGAAGGCTGGTCGTCTTCATCACAGGAAGAAAGTTGATATCCTGCATAAACAGATCGCAAGATCTACAATCAGAAGAAGAAGAAGAAGAAAGAAAAAATATTGCATTAATTGACGGCCTTAGTGACAGAGTTCCGAGTTCAAATTTTGTAATGTCTGTTGATGAAATAAACTGATTTGATTTGATTTGATTTGAGTTCCAACAGCTATGACTGCCACACAAAAGGTTCCGTAGAACCTTTGGTCTGGTAGAATTCATGTGACAATAAAAATGGCGATAGACTAGCTATCTGTCATGAGAATCATTAGTTTAAAAATGTATTCAGTTATTGGATTTAAATAAGCTCTAGTATACAAAAATGTGGAAAGCAACGAGAAACTATCACATTAAAAAAGCCCAAGTAGCATCCCAAGAACCAGCAAAGATATTAATAGACTTTGTTGCAAATCAATTCCTAAGATTGAAACATTAAAAAATAACTGCATTTATTCCAATTTCACCATTATTTTACCAGTTCTATGCTTTATGAGATCTCTTAGACTACATTATGAACAAAATAATGAAAGTATCATTAAGAATGTTTGGATACATGGAAATAATGAATGCAGAAAGAATGGTAAAGAAGGTATATATAAACGACATAAACAGGACTAGAAGAAGACCGAGAAAAACGTGGCACGATCAAATAAATCAAATATTTAATGTTGGGTACGTGAAGCGTCGGAGAAGTGTACATACGTGCATGACACAATGTATGAATGTTGAGGAAGCGAGAGAAGTATGTCAGGAAAGAACAGTGTGGTAGTCCATTCTTTCTGTCTACCTCTTTGAAGAGATAGTGAGATGGTTAGTTAGTTAGCTATATATGTATCAAAATGATTTAAACACCTTGAATATTATAGTTCTCTTCATAAATTCTAATTTATAAATGGTTACATGTTTGATTCTATAAAACAAATCTACAGAAAAATTCAACAAAGAAGGCAATGAAGGCAACTCTTATTATGTGTTCTTACCAAAATACTATGGAGAGGAATAAATGGGACTCTATGAACTGGAAGTCCTACAATGGGCAGATGATGTGAAAAATCTATCGGCTTAACATAGTAAATCAACGCCGAGGAAATCGGGTATGACGCAAGAAGAAGAATCTTCGTCAGCTTGTCTCCGTCCACTGCTGGACGTAAGCCTCTCCACCCCCACGCTATCCCTCTCGGTCTTTCGCCAGTGTTCTCCAGCCATTTCTCGCCGTCTGCACGATATCATCACTCCACCTGGTAGGCTGTATCCTGACACTTCTCCAGCCCAACTTTGGCCTCTATTCAGTAACCCTCTGGCTCTATCTTCCACCCAAGAAGAATATAACAGAAGAAGAATATAATTTTGTAATATATAGCTACTAACCTTTCATTTTTATATTTTTTGTATCCATCGAGCAGTACCTCGTTTAGGTGTTTTTTTCCTAAAAAAATGGGTCCCATATTCCCGACGAAAGGTAATTGACCCCCATGCTTTATTCCCCTTTTCTTGAAGAAACCAAAAGTCTTAGTTCCCTGGTAGTACAAGAAGGCCACACACGCCAAAAGGAACAGCGAAACGTCTATCCAAGTTATGCCCCAAACCATGATGGAAGTCTAATCTGAAACAAACAAATTATTTTAATAACTTATCCTTCTTCTTCGATGGCCCTACAGCCTATATCGTCTCCAACTCCTCCTGTCCTCCGGTTCGACCCTCTAATCTGACACTCTTAACAATTTCGCCCCATCTCTCCCAAATTCATCCTGCCATCGCAGCCTTGGTCGTCCAATTGTCCCTCTACCACCTGGGTATTGTTATACCTCCAGCATCCTTTTTGAGGTTCGTGATGACGGCATCCTCTGCACGTGGCCGGCCTATCTCAGTCTTTTCAATCTGACCTGTGTGGAGAGACTGGGACCTTCATAAATATAGTACAGCTCATCATTATGCCATACTCTCCAGACTTCATCGTCATTCACAGGTCCCAGGATTTTGCGTAGCACCCTTCTCTCAAAAGTATCCAGTCGCTCTATGGATTTCGCTGTCCTCGCCTCACACCCATAGGTCACCACTGTTTGGATGACTGTCTTATACACAATGATTTTGGTTTTCCTGTGTAACAATGTTTCCTACAGACGTTGGAGGAATAGCCATTAGACCTGAAGCTCTGTAAGGCAAAAGATCCAATTCCAAATAATGGAAACATTGTTGAAAAATAGATTTTGAGGATAGTTTAAACTGTGAAATAGAGCGATTGTGCACATGTTATTAATCACCATGACAAAGATGTCTTTAGATTGAAAGACTTCTTAATTACATGTTTCATTTAATATCTATATTAGTTTTTACTTTTTACTCTTGGGAAGTGGCATAAATAGCATTTTTTTAATGTAATGAATAGATATGGATTTTTTAAATCCAGATTGGTTAAAAATTATTTATAATATTTTTTAAACATTGACAATTGATGAAAATGTCTGTTTTCAAGAAGTTCAATTATATTTAAGGAATAAGATGATGCTTGAAGATTTGAAGATGCTATCAGTAAGACAGATGGTCACCTTAAATACACTTATTTTTGCTTTCAAATTGAGGGGTGGGCTTCTACCAAAATATTTGTGTGACCAGGCTGCTTACAATTATGAAATACATGGGTACCCAACGAGAGACAAAACAAATATTAGAATTAATAGAAGATTATCAAGGGGTTCCGAAAACAGATTTGTTTTATAAGGGTTTGAAAGTATTTAATAGCTTGGCGCAAGTCATGAAGGACTCAGATAATGTTCACAAATTCCACAACCAATGTATAGTGTACGTCCGGTCACATTTTTAAATTTTAAAGTTATTAATTTTTTTCTTGTTGTTAAATTTCTTCTTTATGTGTTTTGTGCCTAATTGCTCTTTTTACATTTGTTTTCATTACAAATTTAAATATTATGTATTTAAAAATGTTATATACTAGTTGTAAGAAATGTGTATTTTTTTATAACTAAATAAAGAAATATAAAAATAATAATAAATTAATAAGGATAAAAACGCCTGTTTTATAGAAGTTTTATTTTATTTTATTTTAACGGCATGTTTCGTCTAGACATTATTGAATAAGATTTGATAATGCTTTATCAAGGCAAAATATATCATACTCATAAAATATAATAAAACTTCGATAAAATAGATGTGATCAAATGATATAAATATATTAACTATTTAATATACAATTTTACACAATTGTCTAAGAAATAATACATATTTTGAAAACGAAGAAGTCACTTGATAATGCAAATCATGTCATACCTATAAAATATTTAAAAATAACTTTTAGAAACAAGGTGTGTTCATGAATATTTAATATTTGATATGAAATTTTAGATAATTATGCGAGAAACAAAAAATATTAAATAATTAAATGATACGCATGCACTACAATAGTTATTCAAAAATTGAATTAAAATGCAAAGTGACTTGTAAATTTATAATTATAAATTAAATTTCGTTTTTCATTTGAAGATATCATAGATTTAACATACATGTATGGTGTTCCAATGTTCTAATTCCTTGTAATATAAAAGTCACAGATAAACTAATGAATTAGACTGATAATTAAGAAAATACGAGTAGTTTCGCACAATCCACACCCCACATGGATGAAATGTATAATACAGATCCACAGTAAAGCAAAATAGTGGAGGCGTTGTTTATTTACAGAACCGAATTAGTAATTAAATAACGCAAGGAATATTCAATGACGCATTTTTATTTTTTAAAGTCGAAAGGTGCAAATTTTCGTTTAGGCTTTCATTTTAACTCTCGAAAATTATGATATTAATGACATTTTGAAACATTGTTGGTAAAAAACACCCAAAACATGTAACCTGGTTATAGAAAATCAACCCATAGAACAGGTCAGGACCTTCAAGTATCTAGGCATAGACCTGGTGGGAGGAGCTGATCTGCGGGAAGAAATACAAGCCCAAGTAAACAAGGCAGCTGCAATCTCTGGGGCTCTAAAATCCACAATATGGAAAAACAAAGACATGGCCATTAAGAGTAAGATGAGAGAATCTATAAAGCACGCGTAAGACCAACAATAACATATGGCGTCGAAGCAAGGGCAGACACAGTAAGAACCAAACAAGTTTTGAGGACTTCCGAAATGAAGACACTGAGGACGATAGCAGGCAAGACACTGAGAGATCGCGTGAGTAACACCAGAAGTGTGAGGTAGGGGATATTATAAGATGGAGCAGATAGCGAAAAAGGGACTGGTACGGTCATGTTAAAAAAATGGACACCACCAGACTCCCCTATATTGCATTGCATAATCAGTCTCATGGGACTCGTCCTCGTGGAAGACCTTCTAAAAGATGGAAGGACAGCTGGGAATCTACCTCACAGGAGGAGCAACACTCTGGAGAACAGACCACATAGGTCTACAATAAGAAAGAAGAAGAAGAAGATGGTAAAACGTATAACTATTATTTAAATTTAAAATGAACTAACCATTACGCCGTCTCCCCGAAAGAGTGGACTACCACAATGTTCGTTCTTGACACACTTCTCTCGCTTCCTCTTCTTTCGTACATCGTGTCCTGTCCATCGTGTTCCGACTCCTCACGCGACTTACATTTTAGGAGGATAGCCACTGTGATTGAGTGAATTTTTTTTATTTTAATTTAAAGTTTATACCTTCGAAAATATGTGTATAAAATTTTAGGTCAAAATTTAAAAAATTGACTGCGTCATTTTAATGAGTAGGTAGACCGACTGTCTTGCGCCGACTGCGACGCTAACCTGGTGAAAGCTGCTGAGAATCGCATGGAAAGGGTAAATAAAATAAAAAGTCAAGGACACCACTGGAGATAAAAAGAAAGAACCATCATATGGTCCAGGACTCGATAGTTTGATGTAAGTAAATATAACGCCCACAGCGTATTAATTTGTTTAGATTAAATTATTTGCCCGTTTCCAATCCGCCTCTGTTTATTAATGTATTTTTATCAGGGATCTGCAATATTTTGGAGCCGGCGCCGGCATCACTGTCAAGGTCACCCATATTAGGTGTGTGCTGAGCTCGATTAGCTGTGCCAGCGGTCGGCAAACTACGGCTAGAGAGCCAAATTCGACTCCTTGAACGAAAGGAAGTTTGAAAAACATTTTATTTCGTTTTAATTTAAGGGATCATTCTGATTTATAGCTTTCGAAAAATCTTTGCATTACATTTTTCGAAAGTACTTGTAATATTTTCTTTATTTTTAATTGCTTTTTTAATTTCTAAAATTTTTAGATTGTTTAAAGTTATATTTGTAGTATTAACATGGAAATTTTCAACGCCATTATCCATATTAAAAGAACGATATTTTTCATTGAGATGGTTTGCGAATTCAGAAAATTTATTATTAGAGAGACATCTTATGTTTTATTTTATTCTTAATTTAAAATTACGCCTTATTTTTCCTGTATAAAAAATGAACAATCATTACATTTCAGTTTATAAATTACTTATGATTTTTAACATTTTGTGTTAAATTATTTTTATTGTGTTATTTTATTTTATATCATTGTATTTTATATTATTTTTTGTGGATGTTGGACGATCGAACTCGGATGTCCTGAGTGATGAGTGAACCAACCTGCCAATGGTTATGCCTGCGGGTAGGGCAATCTTATTGCAATCGGATCGCCTCGGAAGTCGAGATATTTCGTGATCGTGTGAGTAGCCTCAGGGATGCAATATCAATGTAATGATTTTTTCTAATTCTTAAGCTTAATTTTTTTTAATGCTTCTCTTTTGATAATGTAATTGCAAACAATCTGGAATTGTATGTCTGTAATGTTTGTGATTTTAATCAAAATAAATGAAAATGAAAATGAAAAATGAAAATGAAAATATGTTATAACAGGGTTATTGTAAATAAATTTGGTCTTTAAAAAAATCAAATCGTTGTTACTGCTGATATTCGGCTCAACCGAAGAGATTGCCGATCGCTGAGCTAGACAGCACATGAAAGATAAGATAATCAGCTATAATTATTCCGTCTGGAATCTCAATGGTGAATATTGATTTCAAGAGGCGCTCATAAAATTTCGCCTATAAAAAGTCAAGAATGAAATTAAAATTAAATTCTTTCAGAATAAGAATACGCCCTTGTGCGTGTTGCTAAAAATACTTATAACACACAAAACATTATGCTTGTATTATAGATAGAATGGTAGAGTTCAACATTCGACTGTAGAGAAATCTAAACACACATGTTAGCTTATGCATTAGCTAATGTTAGATTAACCAACGCGCACTTGTAAATCGAAAACATTAAAAAAATTGCTTATGCGAGAAAAAAATTAGAACATCTTGATTTCAAAAAGATTAATTTGAGTAGGTACGTATTATTATTAATCTTAACGTGAAACTCCGACAAATAATGATTAAATGTTATACATATATGGTCTGTTCTACTATATGGCTGCGAAACCTGGACTCAAGTGAATGTAATGAATCAGTTGGAAGCGTTCGAGATGTGGATAGGGTAGAAGCACCAGTATTTGACCGCCCCCCAGTAAATGACCGTTGGTCAATAAAACAAAATATAATAATAATTGCTCTATGTGTCCAGTCAAAAAACTTTAATCTCAAGAAACTATGACAAAAGAGGTAGGCAGAGACAACTGTTGGTAAGAAACAAAACTATCAGTTTTGAACTGTGCCTTGTCAAACGGTAAAAGTGCGTCTTTCCGTTGTTGTTTTGAGATTGTTAGTAGTTTTTTATAAGGAAAAGTGTGGTAAGTGTTTTTATAATGTTATTTCTTATGCAATTCTTTGAATATTTACATATTTTTATATGTTAGGGTGTTTCATAATGTGACAATGTAACAAAATCTATGTATTGTATCAATATAACCTGAAGTGGTCAATTACTGGTGATTGTGCTATTTTTTAGAGAAATATTAATTTCAATAGTAATACTCATATTTCAATAAAAAAAAGTTAGAGAATTTAGAGAAGTCAATGTGTTTTTTATTGTTTTCTTTTATTTTGTACACTGAAATAATGAAATTAATGTCTTTAATGTGGATTTCAGTACAAGCTGAACCTTAAACGGTCATTCATTGGTGCTTTGACCCTATACCGCAGAAGGCTCCGTATACCGTGGACCGATAGGGTCAGTAATGCAGACGTACTGCAGAGAGCCAGAGCCAATAGAGAGCTGTTGTCGAGTGTGAAAATTAGAAAGGTCTCATATTTGGGTCATGTGCTAAGGGGAGAAAAATACCACCTCCTTCGACCGATATTATTGGGTAAAGTGGAGGGACGTCGGGGAGTTGGTAGAAGGCAGCTGTCCTGGCTGCAGAACATCAAAGAGTGGACAGGAATAACAAGAGTTCAGAACCTGTTACAAGAGATGCCTATGCTGCAGTGATCGCCAACGTTAGGGGGGACCTGACACGGCACCAAAGAAAGAAGAAGATGTATTATTAATGTAAATAAAAACGTCTGTCTTCTAGGGGTTTAAGTAAATTTTATATTGAATGACACGTTTTGCACTTCTAAGACATTCGATAATGCTTTAGAAGGGCGATGTCATTTCATATAAAATTTAATAAAACTCCTAGAAGACAAACGTTTTCATTTATATTAATTATTTAATATGGTAAAAGAAGGATTAAAGCAAAATAAATGCAGTGGAAATGAGGTCTCTTAGATAAATGCGTGGTAAATATGTATATGATAGTGTCAAATGCAAATACACGGTGTTTTTTTAGAGGTTTGGTTTTTAAACTGGCAATATTGTTTCTTAAGACTGTTAATTTGACAGTTTACCGTTGATTTGTAGTCAGTGCGTTTTGCCATTTCACTCAGTTGCTCGATAAAGTTGTCGAAAATCGGACTTGACGATTGCGCTTCATTCGAGCTAGCCGTGGCGCTCATATGCCCGAAATTATATTTAAACAATAATGGCGTAAAATTATCTATTAAATAAAACCAATATCATAGACATTAACATTATTTTAATGTGTTTTTTTTATTCATTTTGAATTTGTATACCTCTAAAAAAACACCTTTATGCACATTGTTACATAAAGGGTGTTTTTTTTAGAGGTGTACAAATTCAAAATGAAAAAATACATTATCACTCGGATTGAGGAGTCGGAGAAAGATACGTGCGTGCATGACCTGCTATATAGTGAGGAATCGAGAGAAGTATGTGTGCTGGTCCAATCTTTATGCCTACCCCTTCGGGGAGATTGCGTGATGGTTAGTTAGATAGATAGTTAACCTTTAGCCGACCAGCGGTCCCGTACGGGGTCGCGGATTTGCGTCATTTTGTGCCCATCGGTCCCATACGGGACCGGTGATCGATATCGGATTATTCTGATTTATGACAATAGTATTCAAAATATGAATATTAGCTTATATAAATAATGTCTTTGAGATACATATTCATAATATTATTTTCGGTTCCGATATTAGGAGTTCAATTTTTTCCTTTGCAAGAAGTTATCCAAATTTGGAAAAAAATAGTAATCTGTTGGGACAAGATCCGGAGAGTACGGTGGATCTCTTAGACATTCCAATTGAAGCTCTTCTAATTTGGTAGCCGTCTGTTGTGCAGTGTGTGGTCTAGCGTTATCATGAAGCAGCAGTGTCCTAGAGCGATTAACCAGCCTCGGTTGTTTAGCAGCTAGCTTTTCCATCATGGTTTGCAGTTGTTGACAATAGACATCTGCCGTAATCGTCTGGCCAGATTTAAGAAAGCTGTAGTGAACGACACCAGCACTAGTCCACCAAACGCTCACAAGTAACTTTTTTGGAGTCAATTTTCGCTTGGGGCATGGTTTGGCTGGTTCGGCAGGGTTCAGCCATTGCGATGAGCGCTTCCGATTATCATACAGGATCCACTTTTCATCACAGGTAATGATTCGATTCAAAATCCCTTCATTATTGTGCCGGTTGAGTAATGCAACGCAGCAGTCAACGCGCGTTTGTTGATTTGCTTCACTCAATTCGTGAGGTACCCACCTTTCAAGCTTTTCACCTTCCCAATTTGCTTCAAGTGGATTAAAACAGTTTTATCACTTACAACGCAGCCTGCAGCTAACTCGGACGTGGTTTGCGATGGATCAGCTTCCACAATAGCCTTCAATTCTTCATTATCAACTTTGGTCTCCGGCCGTCCACGGGGCTTGTTCTGCAGGTCGAAATTTTCAGAACAAAAACGTTGGAACCAAAAACGCACTGTGTTTTCTTTTGCGGCACCGTCGCCTTACACATCATTAATCCTTCGAGCCGTTTCTGCAGCACTGGTGCCACGGTGGAACTCGTACTCGTAAATAAAGCGATATTTCAAGTTTTCCATTTTGTAAACTGAGTGACGCAAAGAAAAAAAACAATTGAGGAAAAAACAAATGAATTATAATTTTCAAAACACAAATACTTGAGTAAATAGCTGTATAAATTTGAATTTGGATATCCTAACCAAAGAGAAGATATTTGAGATCAAAGTTGCCAGTACGGCAAAACGCCAATTTCATATGTAAGGACCTAATATTAGTGTTTATTCCTGCGTAACAAGGTCCACACAGCATTGTCACTTTTTCGTCATCTTCTGAACTCTACTAAAGCCTTCGAAACATGACGAAAAAAATAAACTCAAAAGTGGAAAAAAACAGTGTTTTTATTCATATAAAATCGTCAATATTTATTTAGTTAGTTCTTTAAAATCGCGATAATAATATGTAAAACAGTTTATAAATCTAGTATTAATCAAAGATATATATATTCATTTGTAGTAAATTTACCTGTTTACAAATGAAAATCAAATAAAGAATCAATTTGAAGAACGAAACTAGGTTTTCATTTTAACGCGGTAACCACTTTCATACGCATGCGCATACCACGCACTGAACATAATATAGTTAGTGTTGGGGCTTATTTAATGCTGTCAAATTATTATCATTGCCCGTATCTACTTACGTAATCCAAATCGTTATCAGGGATGCCTAAATAAAACATGTTTTCAATCCGAAGATTATAAATTAAAATGCATTTGATTATTCTATTTGACACAAAAAAAAAACTTTCTAACCGTCGCGCCGTCTCCCCGAAGGGGTAGGCAGAAATAATGGGCTGCCACACGTTTCTTTCCTGACATACTTCTCTCAGAATGGATAGAAATGACCAGAGTTCAGAACTTGTTTTAAGCGGCGCAAGACAGAGATGCCTTTGCTGCAGTGATTGACAACGTTGGGGAGACCTGACACGGCACTAGAATAAGATACTTCTCTCACTTCCTCAACATTCATACATCGTGTCATGCAAGCACGTCGGTTTCTTCTGCTCCTCGCGTGGCCGACATTTAATATTTGATTTATTACATGGTGTCACGTTTTTCTCGGTCTTCCTATATTTATAGTTCAATTTACATCATTATTTCCATGTGTCTAAACCATCTTAATGATCCTTTAATTATTTTGTTTATAAAACTTTCATTCGCACACCGCATTCACTTCTTATATTTTCATTCGACATTCTATCATACACAGTTTTTTTCAATTCACATTCTTCTAAGATATCACATTTTTACAACAACTCTTCTAAATTCAACGACGACTGTTTTGCCGACCTTAGTCATTTTTTGAGAGTGAAAGTCTTTCGTCATTATCTAAGAATGATAATGAATAATCTTTGTTAGGATATTTATAAAGTAATTTAAATAAAGATAATATATAATACAATAAGCAATAATGACAACTTACGTGGGAGAGTTGCATGAGCTATGACTGCCACATCGAAGGTCCCGGGTTCGATTCCCGGCGATGGCAGTGTGATTGTCACACTGTCTTTGGTCTGGTGTAAAACTTACGTGACAAAAAATCGCGATAGATTAGATGCCTATCTCATTTAATAAGAATCAATCGCTAGGAAGTTGTATATAGTAGTAATTGGGTTCAAATAAACTGCTGTATACGAATGTGGAGCGCAAAGGGAAACTACTTTATTAAAGGCCCAAGAATCATACCGAAAACCATAAATGTTTCACTTGGCTGCGACCCAATCCCTTTGTTGGAAACTAGAGAAGAATATTGCATTGAAAAAAACGCTTCATTCAATAAAGTTAACGATATTAAAATTTGACAATTTAAAGTAGTAAAAAATATAAATTTACATAACATTATGAATAACCAAATTATTATAATTTCAAGTCTTGTTTACTTTATGGTCCGACTGTCGCCACTCCCTTTATTTAGTAAATAAGAAATGCATTTGAATTACTTGTAAAAGTTTTTACGTTGATAGAAAAATACAACATTTTAAATCGTTTGTGAAAAAGCGGTGCGTTTTTACAAAATGCATCTTATTCATATGAAACGAATGTTTAATATTATTTATTACATGTATTCCCACAGTATAAAATAATGCACTTTTATTTAAACAGATGGCAGTAAGGTATAGTATTTGACGTACTGCGTAATACGAAAATGAAACAAGTTAATAAATTAATCAACGCTAACCTTTTTTTGTTTTCATTGTGATTTAGCTTTAAAGTATCTACTTATCGAGTTATAAGATTGCAATAAAAGAGTAATTTCTTACTTTAGTGGAAATATTTAAATAATTTGACCAGTAATATAATATGTACTTCTTATTTTGACCAATACCAGTGCCATCTTGACATTATATCAAGCCGCAATGATCCTCTATATTGTCTATGGTTTGACTTGGGTTGAGGCAGTGCCATCTTGACATTATATCAAGCCGCAATGTTCCTTGATATTGTCTATGGTTTGACTTGGGTTGAGGCTTTGCACTTCTTCGAGTCTCCTAGGGATTCGTACCGGCCGCTCTCGTTTATCAAGTGTATTTCGATAAATTTTTGGGTTTTCTTACATTATTTCCGGTAAAATCTTTACGAGAATTCATAAAAGGTGTGAATATATATGTATTTGATAAGTCTGTGTTATAAATTTAAGTTACAGTTGATATATTTCCTGTTTTCAGTATCACGTATCACGTGTGATTTGAAATTTCGAAGTGAGTGCTTTTTGTGTTATTAAATTTAAACAGATGTGTTTTTGTGATAAAACCATTATTTAATTAAATCAACGTGTACTTAGGAAATTGAAAATAGCTTTGTTTAATCCACTAATTATTAAAAAACACGACATGTTTCGGAGCATACCTCCATCTTCACTCTAACCTCCATAACCATCAAGTGTATTTCGATAAATTTATGGGTTTTCTTACATTATTTCTGGTAAAATCTTTATGAGAATTCATAAAAGGTGTGAATATATATGTATTTGATATGTCTGTGTTATAAATTTAAGTTTCAGTTGATATATTTCCTGTTTTCAGTATCGCGTGTGATTTGACATTTAGAAGCGAGTGCTTTTTGTGTTATTAAATTTAAACAGATATGTTTTTGTGATAAAACCATTATTTAATTAAATCAACGTGTACTTAGTGGATTAAACAAAGTTATTTTCAATTTCTTAAGTATATAACTATGGAATTCCACAGTGTTAATGCCTTAGCGTTCAATAAGTTAAATCAATGTGTGTTATCAAAAACAAAATATTGTGTATTGAGATGTAATTCAAATATTTCAATTTCAATTGAATAACCTCTAGTTTGCCGTTTGCAGTTGTTCTTTCAATATAGATTAGTGATGTTAGTGATGTTGGATATTAAAAGTATAAATAATATATTTTTATTTAAATATTTTACATGTTATCGTTTCGAACGTTATCATTTTTTTTGTCATATATTCACAATGACTGTCTAATTTTTAGATGCCTAGAAAATGCTGTGTTCCCGGCTGCAAATCCAACTATGCAAATCAAGGGGAATATGTCTCCGGATTCAAATTCCCCCTCGATGCCGAAATGTCCAAAAAGTGGGTGTCCTGCATTCCCAGAAAAAATTTAGTGGTCTCACGACATATGATTGTATGTTCGAAACATTTTCATACCAGTGACATCCTTACAGAGGACAAGTTTTCTTTTGAAGGTATATATTTTCTTCTTCCTTCTTTAATTAAAAGTAGTTTAAATATACAGTGATGAAATAAAGTGAAATTATAGCTGTATATTAGTTTGAAAATATATTTTTACATACATTTGAAAAAATACCGTCATAACTATATGAATTCGAATGTGCTTCAGATTTGCTATAGTTAATTGAGTAGGCACATAATGTAATGTTTTTATTTATTCGGTTTTCAGACCAAATACACATCTTGCCAAAGAAAAGAACGCGTCTTCGAAATGGAGCAGTTCCATCGATTTTCCCAAACTTGCCTTCGTATCTTTCCAAGCCAGAGACTACTTCACGACAAGATCCTTCCCAAAGACGAGCTGTGATTTTGAGGCGGTCTGACGAAGCAAACACCAATTGGCTCGTATCGGACCAAATTTCGAGGATGGAGGATATATTGAACCAACCGCTGAAGTTCAATATCAGGAATTGGGGATCAAAAATATTTGATGATCATATTATTTTACACAAATTAAATTTCAATCGTAAAGCTTCAATTTCACATTCCATTACAATAACTGATCAATTTGATATTAAAATATTTTATAATAATAATGAGTTAGATATAAAGAAATTTCTGTGGGTTTTGGGGAAAGACTTAAAATGTGATCGGTTTTCAAAACTTGAGAATTTGTTAAGTTCACTAGACAATACAATCATAGATTCACTAACAGCCACTGAAATAGTTAATGATGTAACAACAAAATTACAACAATTATATTCTGGTACTGAAGACAAAAAATTTTTACAGTTCATTGAACAACAATTAAGTTTATGGGTTAGCTCAAAGAATAAATATTCAACAGAATTATTGATATTTAGTAGCTCAATGTTTTTTATGTATCCTGCCGCATATCGTTTTTTACGGGATTCTGGTTTGTTAGTGCTACCTCACCCAAATTACATCAAAACATTTAACGTAGGTTCTAATTGCACTGGGATAATACATAAGAAATATCTCGAAGAAACAATTAAAAGATTACCAGCTAATGAAAGGTTAGTGAATCTCTTATTAGATGAAATATATGTGAAACCAGAAGTTAATTATAAAGGTGGGAAACTCCAAGGGTTTTCTATGAATAAAAATTTAGAATTAGCCACCACGGTGCAAACCTTTATGGTTACATCAGTATTTTCTGGTAAAACTGATGTTGTTGGTATTTTTCCTGTAAAAAATTTAGATAGTCATTATTTATTGGAAATCGTCACAAAGGTTTTGGGGGTACTCAGTAATGTGGGTTATGAAATTTTAAGTGTTATTAGTGATAATAATCAGGTGAACAGAAATTTGTTTAAAAGGATGTGTGGCGGTGTGATGAAATCAAGTATTCCCTCACCGTTTGATTCAAATAAATTTTTTTTTTTTGTTTGACACTGTTCACATTTTCTGTTGCAGACACTGGAACACAGCTTTTTTTCTTTTTTAATACTCGGCCGTTCACAATGGAGTTCTGGTCCCAACCCTAATGTATGGAAGCGAAGCATGGAACTGGCAGAAGAAGGATGAGAGCAGAATAAATGCGGTAGAGATGAGGTCCCTAAGACGTATGTGTGGTAGAACGATAAACGACAGAATCTCAAATGCTGATATAAGAAAGGAATGTAGAGCGGAAGAAGGTATTATGAACAAAATTATGAAAGGATCGCTGCGTTGATTCAGACATATGGAACGTAAGGATGGAGAAAGAATGGTTAAGAAAGTATACGTAAATGATGTAAATGGGGTACGAAGTCGAGGCAGACCGAGGAAAACATGGCATGACCAAATTAATCAAATTTTAAAGGTTGGTCATGTTAGAAGTTGGAGGAATCAACGTACGTGTATGACTCGTTGTATGAATGTGGAGGAAGCTAGAGAGGTTTGCCAGGATAGAGTAGTGTGGTGGTCCATTCGCTGCCTACCCCTGCGGAGAAACGGCGTGATGGTTTGTTTGTGTTTATTTGTTCAGTCTGTCGGTTTTCTTTGCCGATTCCCTCTGACAGTACTAATAGAATCGGTAGATCATAAAAACTCAATAAAATATATATTGAATACAAAAACATGTTTTCAATCACCACCCTATTCCTTCATTACACTCACAATTTAATAAAGCTTCCATATGATATCATAACCAGCGATATTCATGTTCTTCTTCATCTTCTTATTCTTCTAATTGTAGATCTTGTGATCTGTTTATGCAGGATATCAACTTTCTTCCTGTGATGAAGACGACCAGCCTTCTCTCCATCTCTTTGGTGGTCGTTCTGGTGGTCGACGGCCCTCTGGAGTCTCGTGTATCACGATATTAGGAATTCTTGCTGAATTCATTCTCTCAATGTGGTCCCTCCAGAATCATCTTCTCTACCTATTCCATCTGACTATGTCTTCAATTTTGCAGGATTTGCGAATTTCTTCATTGGTTATTGTATCTCTAAGAGTTCTCCCCACAATAAGTCGCAATATTCTCAATTCTGCTTCTCTTAAGAGATGTTCTGACAGTGTCTGCTCTTGCTTCGATTTCGTTAGAATTATTCATGTTTGAGAGCTAGAAATGAATTTACTCGACAAAGAACCGAGGTATCTGAGATGGCTTAGAAGGTAAGCAGACTGAAATGGCAGTGAGCCGGCCATATTTGTCGGAGGACTCACTGGTGACATGCGTTGGGAAAGGTTTACGTTCTGCAGTGGACGACGGACAACTTATTAGTCTTGTTAACTTCCATTTCACACACAACAATTGCACATGCTTTAATATGTAAAAAATATTTTCTTCCCTTTTGGATGAACTATTTTCTTATATACTATTTTTATTTTATTAAATGTACTTTTTCACATTGGATTCCTAGGTGTTTTGGTACTTTGAAATAATTCGTGTTGTCATGCAATTTCTGCATAAAAATTAAATGATATAATATTATTTTGCGAAACTTGGGTTAAAACTTCAAGGCTGTGAAGTATTCAAATTACATAAAAATATTTCTTTGAGATATTACAATGAACATTATTTTATTTTCCATATTTTTTTCTATCGAATCAGATTTATTAAAATAAGTAATGCACATGATTTGATTGCAGGCTCGATTATTTCGCTCGTAAAGCTTTATTAATAAATATTGAAATTTTAAGTTTACTAGGAATGTCATGAAGAATCATTTGCATTCTTAAAATATATCGAAAACAATTAAAAAAAAACATCGATTCATCGTAACAAATCTGTATGAAAGGTACGACCGAATGACAGCTGAGGCGACGGCCTCCTCCGTCGGCCACATTGAATCGAACCCTGCGGCTTGTTATTACGTCAAGATGGCACTGGTTGAGGCCATGCACTTCTTTGAGTCTCCTAGGAATTCGTACCGGCCGCTCTCGTTTATCAAGTGTATTTCGATAAATTTTTGGGTTTTCTTACATTATTTCCGGTAAAATCTTTACGAGAATTCATAAAAGGTGTGAATATATATGTATTTGATAAGTCTGTGTTATAAATTTAAGTTACAGTTGATATATTTCCTGTTTTCAGTATCACGTATCACGTGTGATTTGAAATTTCGAAGTGAGTGCTTTTTGTGTTATTAAATTTAAACAGATGTGTTTTTGTGATAAAACCGTTATTTAATTAAATCAACGTGTACTTAGGAAATTGAAAATAGCTTTGTTTAATCCACTAATTATTAAAAAACACGACATGTTTCGGAGCATACCTCCATCTTCACTCTAACCTCCATAACATGAGCTCTCGTTTATCAAGTGTATTTCGATAAATTTTTGGGTTTTCTTACATTATTTCCGGTAAAATCTTTACGAGAATTCATAAAAGGTGTGAATATATATGTATTTGATAAGTCTGTGTTATAAATTTAAGTTACAGTTGATATATTTCCTGTTTTCAGTATCACGTATCACGTGTGATTTGAAATTTCGAAGTGAGTGCTTTTTGTGTTATTAAATTTAAACAGATGTGTTTTTGTGATAAAACCATTATTTAATTAAATCAACGTGTACTTAGGAAATTGAAAATAGCTTTGTTTAATCCACTAATTATTAAAAAACACGACATGTTTCGGAGCATACCTCCATCTTCACTCTAACCTCCATAACATGAGCTCTCGTTTATCAAGTGTATTTCGATAAATTTATGGGTTTTCTTACATTATTTCTGGTAAAATCTTTATGAGAATTCATAAAAGGTGTGAATATATATGTATTTGATATGTCTGTGTTATAAATTTAAGTTTCAGTTGATATATTTCCTGTTTTCAGTATCGCGTGTGATTTGACATTTAGAAGCGAGTGCTTTTTGTGTTATTAAATTTAAACAGATATGTTTTTGTGATAAAACCATTATTTAATTAAATCAACGTGTACTTAGTGGATTAAACAAAGTTATTTTCAATTTCCTAAGTATATAACTATGGAATTCCACAAAGTTAATGCCTTAGCGTTCAATAAGTTAAATCAATGTGTGTTATCAAAAACAAAATATTGTGTATTGAGATGTAATTCAAGCAAAATATTTCAATTTCAATTGAATAACCTCAAGTTTGCCATTTGCAGTTGTTCTTTCAATATAGATTAGTGATGTTGGATATTAAAAGTATAAATAATATATTTTTATTTAAATAAGTTACATGTTATCGTTTCGAATGTTATCATTTTAGATGCCTAGAAAATGCTGTGTTCCCGGCTGCAAATCCAACTATGCAAATCAAGGGGAATATGTCTCCGGATTCAAATTCCCCCTCGATGCCGAAATGTCCAAAAAGTGGGTGTCCTGCATTCCTCGAAAAAATTTAGTGGTCAAACGACATATGATTGTATGTTCGAAACATTTTCATACCAGTGACATCCTTACAGAGGACAAGTTTTCTTTTGGAGGTATATATTTTCTTCTTCCTTCTGTAATTAAAAGTAGTTTAAATATACAGTGATGAAATTGTGATGAAATAAAGTGAAATTATAGCTGTACTCGTATATTAATTTGAACATACATTTGAAAAAATACCGTCATAACTATATGAATTCGAATGTGCTTCAGATTTGCTATAGTTAATTTAGTAGGCACAATATGTAATGTTTTTATTTATTCGGTTTTCAGACCAAGTACACATCTTGCCAAAGAAAAGAACGCGCCTTCGAAATGGAGCAGTTCCATCGATTTTCCCAAACTTGCCTTCGTATCTTTCCAAGCCAGAGACTACTTCACGACAAGATCCTTCCCAAAGACGAGCTGATATTTTGAGGCGGTCTGACGAAGCAAACACCAATTGGCTCGTATCGGACCAAATTTCGAGGATGGAGGATATATTGAACCAACCGCTGAAGTTCAATATCAGGAATTGGGGATCAAAAATATTTGATGATCATATTATTTTATACAAATTAAATTTCAATCGTAAAGCTTCAATTTCACATTCCATTACAATAACTGATCAATTTGATATTAAAATATTTTATAATAATAATGAGTTAGATATAAAGAAATTTCTGTGGGTTTTGGGGAAAGACTTAAAATGTGATCGGTTTTCAAAACTTGAGAATTTGTTAAGTTCACTAGACAATACAATCATAGATTCACTAACAGCCACTGAAATAGTTAATGATGTAACAACAAAATTACAACAATTATATTCTGGTACTGAAGACAAAAAAATTTTACAGTTCATTGAACAACAATTAAGTTTATGGGTTAGCTCAAAGAATAAATATTCAACAGAATTATTGATATTTAGTAGCTCAATGTTTTTTATGTATCCTGCCGCATATCGTTTTTTACGGGATTCTGGTTTGTTAGTGCTACCTCACCCAAATTACATCAAAACATTTAACGTAGGTTCTAATTGCACTGGGATAATACATAAGAAATATCTCGAAGAAACAATTAAAAGATTACCAGCTAATGAAAGGTTAGTGAATCTCTTATTAGATGAAATATATGTGAAACCAGAAGTTAATTATAAAGGTGGGAAACTCCAAGGGTTTTCTATGAATAAAAATTTAGAATTAGCCACCACGGTGCAAACCTTTATGGTTACATCAGTATTTTCTGGTAAAACTGATGTTGTTGGTATTTTTCCTGTAAAAATTTAGATAGTCATTATTTATTGGAAATCGTCACAAAGGTTTTGGGGGTACTCAGTAATGTGGGTTATGAAATTTTAAGTGTTATTAGTGATAATAATCAGGTGAATAGAAATTTGTTTAAAAGGATGTGTGGCGGTGTGATGAAATCAAGTATTCCCTCACCGTTTGATTCAAATAAAAAATTTTTTTTTTTGTTTGACACTGTTCACATTTTTAAAAATATACGAAATAACTGGTTGAACACTAGGAATTCCACATTTTATATTCCATCATTTAACAATTTTCATGAATATAAAGTATGCAAAATGGAACATTTAGCTAAAGTTTATGAATTAGAGAAAATGTTACCAATAAAACAAGCCTATGCATTATCTCAGAAAACATTATATCCGACAAAATTAGAACGGCAAAATGTTCAATTAGTTATCAATTTATTCAATGATAAAAATATAGCGGCCTTAGAGTCATATCTTGGGGAAGAATCTTCAGGTACACGGGATTTTTTAAAAATTATTTGCGATTGGTGGACATGCGTTAATGTAAAGCATCCTGAAAAAGGTTCAAACTTACTTTTGCCTCTTGCCGAACCTATTCACAGTTTGGAGCAGAGTAGTATTCAATTCTTTTTAAAATTTTGCCAATGGTTACAAATATGGAATTCTCAAAATAGAGGCAGACTGACCAAGGAGACATATTCGGCTCTCTTCCACACCACACAGGCAATGATAGAGCTGGTGGAATATTTATTGAATAAGTGCAATGCCCAGTATGTTCTTCTAGGAAAGTTTCAGACCGATCCATTAGAAAAACGTTTTGGTGTATATCGCCGTATGAGCGGAACAAATTATCATATCTCCGTTCAACAAATTCTAGAATCTGAGAAAAAAATTAAACTTATGGGTCTACTTAAATTTAATTCTCATCTTTCGGGTGTTATTACCATTAGAGAAATTTTTTCATCTATGACTTCCATTGATGAAAACTCGGGAGACTTAATTTCAGATGAAGTGATTGATGACATATTGTTATTGAGCCATGAGGTAGAGATAGATGACCTATCACATGAAGTACTCGTATATATTTGCGGGTATGTTGCAAAAAAAATTACTGAAAAGTGTCAATGCGAAGGGTGCCTGGAGATTCTGACCTCTTCTCGTGATTTGATTGTAGATTATTCATCGAACGTATCTTATTTGGAAACCTTAAACCGCGGGGGGCTTAAATATCCATCTAGTCAATCTTTGACTGTTGGTCTGGTAGCTTATCAAATTTTCCAAACATTGATAACGGAAAAGTTTGAAGTCTTTTTCCAAAACTTAAGAAATCAAAAATATGTTTTGAAGACTTTAATACTGGAAAAATTAGAAATTGATAATTTTAAATCTGATGCATGCAACATTTGTAAATCTTCCATATTTTCACTTCTCGAAATGTCTACAACTGTATGGATAAATATTTTATTAAATAATTATTGTAAAACCAAAAATAATTTAAATTTAGAAATTAATCGAGCATCGAGTCAGAGCAATAAATATAGAAAATTATTAACACTAACCCAAATACAAAGGTCCAACTAATTCCTATATATTTTTAATTAACCTTTGCATGTATTCATGGCCTTTTTGTACATTGTTTCAGATCTACTTCTTGAAAGAAGAAGCAGCGAGTTGCAGACACTGGAACACAGCTTTATTTTATTTTTAATACTCCATTGTGAACGGCCGTTCACAATGGAGTTCTGGTCCCAACCCTAATGTATGGAAGCGAAGCATGGAACTGGCAGAAGAAGGATGAGAGCAGAATAAATGCGGTAGAGATGAGGTCCCTAAGACGTATGTGTGGTAGAACGATAAACGACAGAATCTCAAATGCTGATATAAGAAAGGAATGTAGAGCGGAAGAAGGTATTATGAACAAAATTATGAAAGGATCGCTGCGTTGGTTCAGACATATGGAACGTAAGGATGGAGAAAGAATGGTTAAGAAAGTATACGTAAATGATGTAAATGGGGTACGAAGTTGAGGCAGACCGAGGAAAACATGGCATGACCAAATTAATCAAATTTTAAAGGTTGGTCATGTTAGAAGTTGGAGGAATCAACGTACGTGTATGACTCGTTGTATGAATGTGGAGGAAGCTAGAGAGGTTTGCCAGGATAGAGTAGTGTGGTGGTCCATTCTCTGCCTACCCCTGCGGAGAAACGGCGTAATGGTTTGTTTGTGTTTGTTTGTTCAGTCTGTCAGTTTTCTTTGCCGATTCTTTCTGACAGTACTAATAGAATCGGTAGATCGTAAAAACTCAATAAAATATATATTGAATACAAAAACATGTTTTCAATCACCACCCTATTCCTTCATTACACTCTTAATTTAATAAAGCTTCCATATGATATCATAACCAGCGATATTCATGTTCTTCTTCATCTTCTTATTCTTCTGATTGTAGATCTTGTGATCTGTTTATGCAGGATATCAACTTTCTTCCTGTGATGGAGACGACCAGCCTTCTCTCCATCTCTTTGGTGGTCGTTCTGGTGGTCGACGGCCCTCTGGAGTCTCATGTATCACGATATTAGGAATTCTTCCTGAATTCATTCTCTCAATGTGGTCCCTCCAGAATCATCTTCTCTACCTATTCCAACTCACTATGTCTTCAATTTTGCAGGATTTGCGAATTTCTTCATTGGTTATTGTATCTCTAAGAGTTCTCCCCACAATAAGTCGCAATGTTCTCAATTCTGCTACTCTTAAGAGATGTTTGGTTCTGACAGTGTCTGCTCTTGCTTCGATTTTGTTAGAATTATTCATGTTTGAGAGCTAGAAATGAATTTACTCGACAAAGAACCGAGGTATCTGAGATGGCTTAGAAGGTAAGCAGACTGAAATGGCAGTGAGCAGGCCATATTTGTCGGAGGACTGACTGGTGACATGCGTTGGGAAAGGTTTACGTTCTGCAGTGGACGACGGACAACTTATTAGTCTTGTTAACTTCCATTTCACACACAACAATTGCACATGCTTTAATATGTAAAAATATTTTCTTCTCTTTTGGATGAACTATTTTCTTATATACTATTTTTATTTTATTAAATGTACTTTTTCACATTGGATTCCTAGGTGTTTTGATACTTTGAAATAATTCGTGTTGTCATGCAATTTCTGCATAAAAATTAAATGATATAATATTATTTTGCGAAACTTGGGTTAAAATTATATAAAAATATTTCTTTGAGATATTACAATGAACATTATTTTATTTTCCATATTTTTTTCCATCGAATCAGATTTATTAAAATAAGTAATGCACATGATTTGATTGCAGGCTCGATTATTTCGCTCGTAAAGCTTTATTAATAAATATTGAAATTTTATGTTTACTAGGAATGTCATGAAGAATCATTTGCATTCTTAAAATATATCGAATACAATTTAAAAAATAATTTAAAAAAACATCGATTCATCGTAACAAATCTGTATGAAAGGTACGACCGAATGACAGCTAAAGTGACAGCTGAGGCGATGGCCTCCTCCGTCGGCCACATTGAATCGAACCCTGCGGCTTGTTATTACGTCAAGATGGCACTGCCAATACCTATGCTTCTCTCGAACAGAGGCATACGGAATCATGTACCTATTTGTTAAATTATTGGGCAAATGCGATACCAAATATTTTATCTGTAATAATACAGTCTAAGAAATAAGAGAGTTGATAAATTTGAATTATATTTTTATGCACAATAACTAATCTTCAAATATGAAGTAAAAGTTATTTTTATCTATACGATAAAAAACGTCAATCTAATCATCGATTGGCTATTTTAAAAATTGCCGAGTAACTCAATTGAAGTACTTATTGAAGCAAAACTGTCACGGAATGACATATCAAAATAATAAAATGTTTATAACGGATAGGTTTAGAGAACTCAGATCTGTCTTTTTTTCAGATACAAGAATATATAATTGACGGACCGGTTAGTTGTTTACACACAATGATTGTTATTAAATTTAACGCGCCATGTCAAGTATTAGTCTGTGAGTAAGTTTTATCTGGGATCGGTTTGAATCTATAACTCAAGAAAGTTTTGTTTTTATCAGGTGAACATCTTTCTGATTACGTACCAATGTTTACACACTTGTTATAAATAAATTATCGCATGTTACATACCAAAATTCAAAATGATTTTTTATAAAATCAAACATTTTAGGTTATGCTAATGTTTTAAATTATTAAAACTTACTTTTTAAACTTCTGTTTTCTTTATTTTGTTCTCTTACTAGATTCTACTACAAATCTGATGTGAAGTGAACTATTGTAGAACTAACAAAAGATCTAAAAGCATTAGTAATCATTCATACCGCTCAATTAGCACTACCTCAAGGTCTTGATGTCATTTCATTATGTACATGTACTAACCGGCTAAATTCATTTGACTGTGCAAGGTCAAATACTATTTTTTTACTCTATGATTTAATAAAACGTAATGTTAAAACTAGTAATGCATATAAGTAGGTTTTTTTCAAAATTTGTATTGCTATTTTGGAGCAGTTCAACCAACATCAGAGTGAAATTATAATGTTGCCAACGGCATAAATGTAATACCATAACACATTAACATAATAATAAGTATTGTAGATATTTCTTCTATATTCGCCTACAATTTGTGTTGAGGATTCACATTTGAATTAATATAATAACACTTTGCATTTTCACAACACTTTATTCTCCGATTTGCAGACATGTTTCAGTAAAACCCAGTCTTATTCGATGCACATATTTTAAAATTTGTCCATCGAAGACGGTTGGCACACAATCGAAACATGTCTGCAAATTGGAAAATAAAGTGTTGTGAAAATTCAGAGAGTTATATTTATTCAAATACCTAAGTATACATATATTTTTAACTACTATTTTATATGGGCATATAAAACAGTAGTTAAAAATAAGTGTAAAAGTAATATGTATCCTACTATTGGCATAAAGGAATGGAAGAGTGCCTACCAAGATAGAGGGAGGTCCAATAATGATGAGTATGTTTTTACTGGAAAAGAAACATGTTTTTATCTATATATTGAAATACTAAGGTACATTGATTCCATAAATTAGTATGTATAAATAGCCATAAAATATTTTAATTGGGTCTTCCAATATGTTACAAAAACAGGAAGTTTACAGTGCCACAGCATTACATTAAAGTAACTCCACTCCGCGCTTCGACTTTCACGGCTTCACTTTATCGCGATTTTTTTCAAATATGTTTTATTCAAATCTCAATTAAATGTTTATTCTACGGAAATACGAAGGTAAACTAATACGAATGTATTGTATGTATTTTTATAGCGTGTTTACTTTTAATAATACAATTTGCGTATTAAACAATAATTGCGTAAGTATTAGATAAACCAGATGCATTTTAAACACAGAACAAATAACATTGCATATTGCTCTTATGATTTTGTGTCTCTTCTCTTTTTTTTCCTTTGCCATTTCCTATCATTTGGGGTCGGCCCTTCTCGTACGAAGACGCCAAACTTTTCTATATCGTATTGCAGATCCTTTTCCATGTTGGCCCACTATGTTGCCATTGGGCGGCCTCTTCCTCTTGATTTTGTGGGAATGCTGAGGGCTTTTTAGACAATTCTCTTCTCTTCGCATCACATGACCGTACCACCGGCACTGTGTCTTAACAGGCGTAAATTGCTATATTAACAAATAAAGCTGTTTGAATGTTTTATTTTCAAATTAATAAAGTTGTATGTGTATACGATTATGTAACTATTTCTGAAAACTTTTATCTAAGCCCCACGATGGCTGTTAAACGTGCTGCTTCTTCTAAGCCTTCTGAAGATAAAACAAACCACCGAAAGAAGATGCTTACCATCCAGGAGATTGAGATTCTAATATGGAATACATAATGTATCTTATTTGTCTATTCCATCAATTTATTTAATAATTGGTGATGCATACTAGTAAATTGAGATTAGAGGGGCTGCATTTTTATGTCCAAAATGTTTATACCCTTATTTAAAGTGTCGTAAATAGGTTTTCTATGCTCTGACTACGAAAATATTCAAATTATTAATAGAGAATCCTACATCGCGGAAATTCGCTGATCGCGGTAGAGTCTGGAATGGATTAGCCTTGATATACGAGGACTGTAATACTTAAATTAATATTTTTATTGCGATGTAGATACCATAAAATCGAAATGTTTTCTTATATCAAAAATATTATGATGATATTATTTTTAGCGTTTGTGGAATCTGGGTAATCTTACTAGCGTTTATATAAAGGATCTTCCAATAGGGATATAATAAGTGAATGCGGTGCGAATGATGGTGTTATGAACAAAATAATGAAAGGGTCATTAAGATGGTTTGGACATATGGAAAGAATGAATAAAGAAAAAATGCTAAAAAAATATATGTTAACGATGTAAATGGAACCAGAAATAGAGGAAGACTGAGAAAAACATGGCACGAAATAAATCAAATATTGAATGTCGGCCATGTGAGGAGTCAGGGAAATCGACGCGCGTGCATGACACGATGTATGAATGTTGATGAAACGAGAGAAATATGTCAGTAAAGAAAAGTGTGGCAGTCCATTATTTCTGCCTACCCCTTCGGGGAGACGGCGTGATGGTTAATTAGTTATATCGATAAAGATTTTTTTTTAAATAATAAAAAATATATCAAAGTTCACTAAGATTGTTTAGAGGTAACATATGATACGAATGAAAATTAAATAATTGTTAAAAAGTAGTACCTGAGTAGTAGGTACTTATGACTAGAAAACGCAAGGAAACTATTATTTAAAGTTTTGATTCTTCCTTCTCTTCTTCCTCAGCCTATTCCCGTTTACTCCTGGACAAAGGCCTCCTCCATTTGCTTCCATGTCATTCTGTGCAGACTGCATCCAGGTTATTCCGACGTGTCTGTTTAGATCATCCTTCCACCGTAGTTGCGGTCGCCCTGCACTTCTCTTCGCCGTCCACGGTCTCCAAGTCAGCAGTCTTCTTGTCCACTTTTCATCTGGGCTTCTGGCTACGTGACCTGCCCATTGCCATTTTAGAGTCGCCACCCGGTGGATAATGTCAGTGACATTTGTTTTCTCTCTCACCGTATCGTTTCTGACTCTGTCTCTTAGGCTTATTCCTAACATGGCTCTTTGGGTCACTTGCAGTTTCTCGGCACTTTTTTTGGACAATGTAACAGTTTCAAGACCATAAGTACCAACTGGCAGATACGAATGGCAAAGTTTT
Source organism: Lepidostoma basale (assembly GCA_022606425.2). Lineage (NCBI taxonomy): Eukaryota > Metazoa > Arthropoda > Insecta > Trichoptera > Lepidostomatidae > Lepidostoma > Lepidostoma basale. The sequence goes on along the minus strand of JAHDVF020000792.1, from coordinate 227,957 downwards.
GATTAAATTTCATTAAAAAGATAGCTATGTACGAATTCGTAACAATTTACGATCGTGCGCATCACGACATACGAATGTAGAGGACTCTAAATAAGTTGTTTGGACTCGGAAATGTGGTGGTCCATCTATTCTGTCTGCTTCCTCGGTAAAATGGCATTTAGTTGGTTGGAAATGGCGTAACAAGTGGAATATTGTCAAATAATATATTGCGAAACTTAAATTTGGTATATGGATACATCCATACATATCCAATTTACATTTCATTCGATCCAGCCATTGCAAATTAGCTCTCGGTTTACGTTGCCCAATATTACGTCAACTTTTACCTGTCTTAACGTGGTCTTGTTTCATTCATCTTGCATCAGTACCAATTTGACTTGTAATCGGTAAACCGCCTGTCTTGCTACGCCTAATACCGCAAGTGTTGTGATGGTTTGATTCTAATAAAAATGTATTTGTTTTAATCTTTAAATCTTATTTAATAAATTCGTAAGTGTTTCCAAATTAATTAAAATGTGGTGTGACATTATTAAATATAACATTTTGAATTATACAAATCCTTGTAGACAAATAACTACTGGACTTTACCCATGCGGATTAATCATTTTTAAGGATTAATTGTATCTCAATAGAGACGAGATGTAAATTGTTTTCTAGAAACAGAATATGGTGGTGTCCAGAAAACAATTTACATCTTCGTCTCTATTGAGATACAATTAATCCTTAAAAATATAATAATAATACACTTGTAAAATTTGTATACGAGTATAAAACACTTTATTCGTTATGAACACTAACTAACTAACCATCACGCCGTCTCCCCGAAGGGGTAGGCAGAATGAATGGACTGCCATACTGTGGTTAGTTCGTTAGTTCGTTATAAAACAAAATAGTGTGCGAAAAGTGAAATAAAGTGTTGTCAAAATACAAAATGTAATTCTATTTATTAAAATGTAAATTCGCAATACGAAGTGAAGGCGAATATACAAGAAAATCTATTAGTTTGTTATTAAAAGATATTAAATAATAACATATCGTTATTATACTGATGTAATATTTATTGATGTTTATTGTGATGTGATAAACATCAAACAATCGACTAACTTAATCGCTGAATTTATTATTAGATAATCATATATTTGATCTTGCGAGTACGAAAAGACTTACGAAAACAACAGGTTATATTTTTAAAATAATGCATTCATCTAACTAACTAACTAACCATCACGCCGCGCCGTCACCCCGAAGGGGTAGGCAGAAAGAATGGATTGCCACACTGTTCTGTCCTGACATACTTTTCTCGTTTCCTCTACATTCATACATCTTGTCATGCACGCACGTCGATTTCTCCGACTCCTCACGTGACCGAAATTCAATATTTGATTGATTTGATCATGCTACGTTTTCCACGGCCTTCCTCTATTTCTAGCTCCGTTCACATTGTTTACATTTATACCTACTTCACCATTCTCTCTTCACTCATTCTTTCCATGTGTCCAAACCATCTTAGCGACCCTTTCATTATTTTGTCAATAACACCATCATTCGCACCGCATTCACTTCTTATACTTGCATTTGACACTTTATCATATACAGATTTACCACACATTCCTCTAAGAGATCTCATTTCTACTACATTTATTCTACTTTCATCATTCTTTTGCCAATTCCATGCATAAGGGTCGGGGCACAAGATCACCATTATGCACTGCCATCTTAGCTTTTTTGGATAGGCTTTTGTTTGTGATGACAACTTTAAGTGCACTATTTACTCTGTTGCCTGCCCCAACCCTTTTTTCAATATCCTTCTCCACTCTCCCATCCTTTGTAAACATACTTCCTAAATAAACAAATTCATCCATTTGTTCCAGATTTTCACCATTCACACTAATGTTACCGACTGTCATGTTTTCTTCTTTTTCGAAAATCATTATCTTGGACTTATTCACATTCATCATTAAATTGTATCACTTGCATACCTCATACATACAAGACACCAGGGTTTATAGTTCATGTTCGTTGTCTGCAAGTAGCACAGCATCATCCGCGTACAACAAACAGCTTTCTGATACACCATTCATTTTTGCACCTGCATCCAGGTCTTTCATTAATGCGTTAATCAATTTAATAATATAATAGGTATACTTTTAAAGCTGGAGAGGGTTCAGAAAAAATTTCTGAGGTATCTCTACATGAAGGAGTATGGGAGCTATCTATGGCTCTGTCCCACAACGTTTCTTTTGGGAATGTTGGGGTCTAATTCTCTGCAGCTTTGAAGAGACGGGTTTCTCATAACCCATTTCTTTAGATTAATTAGGGAATATTTTGAAAATTCAGCCGTGCTGGAGGGTGTAGGTCTTTTTGTTCCCGACAGATATCTCCGACAGCACCAGCATAGATTGTTCTTTTTCCGGCCGCAAGAACCAACCTGCCTCTAAAAATGCCGGTGGGAAGAGCAATCAGTTTGCTGAATTGCTGAATTTACCTCGGAGATCGACGTCTTTCATATTAGTGAAAGTACGTTCAGAAGACAAATACTCTTAACTTTAGAGAGTATCTTGTCTTCCTAATGTTGAACCATCTCTCATGCATTCCTGATTCTTTACCCTTTCTCAAATAGATGCCGTAAACTGTTATTATATTTGTAATATCTTTTGAGTGAATAAATAAACTGATAAACATTTACATTTTAAAAAGATTTTTACAAATTTTTATTTTATTAGTATAAAAAAAATAAACATATTTGTTGTTTATAATTGTTGTTGTTTTATGATGTTTTAATATTCTTGATATTTTGTTTCAGAAAATGTTTCTGCAATTCTGGGATTGGATTATTTTGATGAGCAGTGTCTTACTGTTTTTATACTTATGGATGAACTATAATTATGGGGAATTTGAGAGGCGTGGAGTGAAAACCAGAAAACCAACGGTGCCCTTTTTGGGGAATTTATATGAATCACTCTTCCAAAAAGAACATTACACCGAATCAATGAAAATAATTTATCATTTACACCCAGAAGAGAAGTAGGTGGATTTGAATTTAATTAATGTCATTATCATTTAGTTTGATCAAGATCATAAATATCTTGTCATATTCTTAACCTTTTCTACCGTCTTGAACTTGGGTCTTCTGACTTACAGAGGTCCAAGTATTGTGGCGTCTGATGGGAACATTGCTGAAGTTTTGATTGAAAATGTTATTTTAGTATTTTTAAAAGTCATTACTTATTTTTTAGGTACGTTGGATATTATGAATTAATGAGAGGAATAATAATGTTGAGAGATATTGAATTGATTAAAAAAATATGTATAAAAGATTTTGACCATTTTCAAGACCACAGAAGATTAGTTAAAACCGACGATTCAATATTCACAAAACATTTATTTGCTTTAAGAGGTAAATTTTCCATTTTTATTTTATTTCTTTTACCCAGCAACTGAGAGACAGAGTCAGAAACGATACGGTGAGTGAAATAACAAAGGTCATTAACATCATCCACCGGGTGGCGACTCTAAAATGGAAATGGGCAGGTCACATAGCCAGAAGCTCAGACGAAAAATGGACAAGAAGACTGCTGACTTGGAGACCGCAGATGGTAAAGAGTGCAGGGCGACCGCAACTACGGCGGAAATATGATCTGAACAGACATGTCGGAATAACCTGGATGCAGTCTGCACAAGACAGAGTGACATGTATCATCTGCGTATCTTAAGTTATTAATTCTTGTTCCACCAACAGATATGCCTTGCTCCCACCCCTCCAAGGCTTTTCTCATTTTTATAACAATTAATTATGAATCATATTTGTACATTATTTATAATAAATTTGTGGCTACATTCCACGAGTGACGATCAAAATTTGCATATATTAGCAAGTTAACGCAAACTTGATGCCTCATTCTTCTTATATTTTCTGCTGTGTCGACTGTCAACCAGAGCTCATGCAAATGTCTGCGTGTACGTTTTGGTATGAGTGTTGAACATTCTTCTTCTTCTCAAAGTGCCATGTCAGGTCCCCTGATGTCGGCTATCACTCTGGCGTAGGCCTCTTTGTCTTGTGCTGACCGGAATAACTCCCCCACCCTCTGAATTCCGGTCCACTGTTTGATTTTTTACATCCAGGACATCTGAATACCCTGCGATGTTCCACTCTGAAGATTGATGATAGCTTCCTGGTTACAGTACATTCAACATAATTAATTATGAATCATTATTATTATTTTGATGATGTATATTTTAAGTATGCCGTTTTGTAAAATCAATTACTCAAAGGGCGCACTAGGAAATGACTGACCGAACAGTGCAGTCTTTAGAAGTTTCTTTAATTTAACGTCACTATCCTCATACTTAATACTAGCATGGAGGCTATTCTATTATAGAAACTGAAAGCACGATCATTGTTTTATTGGCTCTGACTGGAATTACTATGTATGTTGTTTGCACTTGTTTCTACTGATCGGAGTGAACGTTGCCTTTCTGTTGGCATGGGTGTCACGCAGAGGTCCGAAATATACATTGGTGCTTTCTGGTGTCGAGCCTTAAACACTGTCAAACACAATTTGTATTTTACTCTCTCTCGGATTTTAAGCCAGTGAAACTCCTTCAGGAGCGGCGTGATATGACAGTATTTTTGTTGCCCCATTATCATATTAATTTGTTACCCATATTTATTTATTCCTGTCTGATATTGAAAAAATGATATGTCTGATATATGTTTTTAGGTCAAAAATGGAGAGACATGCGAGCAACACTTAGTCCAGCCTTTACATCTTCAAAGATGAGATCCATGTTCTTATTTGTTATTGAGTGTGCTGAAGATTTGATAAACTATTACAAGAAACAATCCAAGGAGTCGGGTATAAAAAAATATTCTTACATTAATTTTGCTTGAATTTCATTGTAAGATCTGTAATATCTTTGACATATCGCACGTTGAAAACAAAAGTGACACCATACAAAAATCTCAATTTTTCAGTACGGTCATTTAAAGTTTTTGTGAGGTCAATAACTTGACTGTGAGTAGAAATATATCTAATATTGTTGTTTTATATATTAGTTTAGATATTATTCCATCAAAATCTAGTTGATTTTAATTAGGTTAATAAGCAGGCAAAACTTTAAATGACCGTACTGAAAAATTGAGATTTTTGCATAGTGTCACTTTTGTTTTCAACGTGCGATATTGTATATAGGTACCGGTTTTTAGAGTAACGGGCTAATCTGGCAAGCATTTACATAATAGATAACATGCTCATTAGAGATAAAATTTCAGGAGATATTGATATTAGGTACATTTATTTATTTTTGATAATTGGGTTGATAGCCTTTCACATTACATTTACAGATTTTCTGCTAAATGCTTACATCTAGTCTCAATAGATGGCGCTAGTGTAGATTGAACTAAAATATGTGAAATGTTTCTCAACATGGTAGCATATATACAACTTTCAAAAATAATTGTCTGATGTGGTGTTTGTAAGAAAGGCAGAATGGGGAATGTTGTATTACATAAAGCGATCGCTTAACCCAACCTAAAGTTGTATTACATAAAGCATACAGGTCATAGCAAACAGGTCATAAGTCCTGTAAACGCCTCGACCACCATATTCTGTTTCCAAATAATTTACATCTTCGTCTTTATTGAGATACAATTAATTCTTGATATTGATATTGATTATTCTACATCCTCATTCAAAAGTGCCTTCATTCCTCTAAGTGTCTTCTTCTCTGGTTTCAATCCTGGGATTGGTTTGCAGCAATTTCCTCCATTATTCTCTTCCATTTTTCCCTGTCTTGTGCGGCTCTTTTGAGATCTGCATATGATGAGCAGCGTACGTCCACCAACAGGTCCTCCAGGTACTCTCGGCGTGGGCGTCCCCTAGAGTTTGTCCCCTCGATCATACCCTCCATTATGGCATGCAAGAGACCTTCTTGACGTATTACATAGCCGATCCATCTTGCACGCCTTTCGGACAAGGTCCTGAGCAGGTGCCTTCCTCCTTCCATTCCTTGAAGAACTTCCTCATTCGTGATGTGGTCTCTCCAGGAAATTCCAAAGAGTCTTCTATAGGACCACATCTCAAAAGCCTCTAGTCTCCGATTATCCCTTTCGGATAGGCACCATGTCTCGCAGCCGTACATCAAGACACTCCATACATAGGTCTTGATGAGGAGTATTCTCAGTTTAGGTCTATATTATTTGACTCTATTATTTTCGACCTTTTATTAAATGCAAGCCTAGCCTGATGTATACGGCTGTCGACCTCGCTCTTAGACCGACCGTCCCATGTTATTTTGCTTCCGAGGTAGACAAACTCCTTGGTGTTCTTTAGTGGAACTCCTGACATCACTACTCTCATCTGATGTTGAGTTCGGCCTACAGTCAGCAGCTTTGTTTTGTCCTTATTTATCTTCATGTTGTAGCTATCTTGAAGAATGTCTTGCAAAGTATCTAAGGCCTCCTGCAGTTCCTCCTCACTTTCAGCAACCATAGCAATATCGTCAGCAAACCTTATCATGTCTCTCTTTTGCCCGTGTATCCTTACACCTTCTCTGTGACTCATTCTCTCTCTCAAGTCGTCAATCGCATTCTGTATGTAAACGTTAAAAAGAGCAGGTGACAGAGAGCATCCCTGTCTTACCCCTTGTCTTATACTGGCTTCTTTTGTACCCTCGTCACATCTGATTATGGCGGCCTCATTCTTGTATAGCGCCTGGATTATTTGTCTATCTTTATATTTAATATCAATTTTTTTCAAGATCTCGAAGAGCTTCCTCCATTCCACCCTGTCGAAAGCCTTCTCCAGGTCTATGAATGCGATGTATGTGTTTTGGTTTTTTCTTACTCTCTTTTCTAGTAGCATTCGCAGTGACAATATTGCTTCTCTGGTTCCTACACCTCTTCTGAAGCCATACTGGTCACTGGAAAGGATGTTCTCTACTTTTGGTTCTATTCTTTTTAGAATAATATTAGTTAATATTTTTGAGGCATGGGATATTAGGCTTATAGTTCTATGTTGCTCGCATTTCGTCGTACCTGCCTTCTTTGGTAGTGTGACAATTAGGCATTTCTCAAAGTCCTCTGGTATCTTCCCGGTATTATACATTGTCTGTATCATTTTAAACAGGGCATCTGTGGTTCCTTTTCCTGCTGACTTAATTAGTTCGGCCGGGACGTTATCGATTCCGGGTGCTTTCCCGTTTTTGAGGTTTTTCAGTGCAAGGTCAAACTCTTCTCTAATGATTGGATCTCCCAAATCATCCGCGTCTACCTCATTGTCTCTTTCTATCAGTGTTTCGCTGTCAATATTTCCCTTTCCATTGTACAAGTGTTGCAGGGTGTATATTAATTTTTTTGTTTTGTTTAGGTAAAGAAGAAATTGCGATAGAAATGAAGGATGCATTTACAAGATATACAAACGATGTGATAGCGACGTGTGCGTTCGGATTGAAAGTGGACTCTCTTAATGTCCAAGATAATGAATTCTATTTAATGGGGAAAAAACTTTCAAACTTCAGCGGCAGAACTCTTTTAAAGTTTATGGGATACTCTATTGCTCCAAGAATCATGAAGGTAACTACTGTAATCATATTTTTATTCGGTTGAAAAAATCTTCTTCACCCTTGCTATAGACCTATCTGGTCTGTCCTCCAGAGAGTTACTCCTCCTGTGAGGTGGATTCCCAGCTGTCCTTCCATCTTTTAGGAGGTCTTCTACGTGGACGGGTCACACATCTAGCCCCCACATAAAACAACCAACAAATCAAATTTCCAACAATGTTTCAAACAGATGCAAGAGGAATAGCCATTTGAGCTAAACATCTTTATGCCAGAAGGTCTAAGTTTTCCCAAAGAGAAAGCAAATGAAATAGTTCACTATATGTGAACTAAAAGCAATTTACTTTGATTGCAGTCATATAATAGTATGTTTTATACTATAGTATGTATTATAATTTCCTTTATAATGTTTATTATGTGAAATTAAGTAAAAGTCTATTTAACCGAATAACCATATACGAGATTACTTCATTTTGGTTATGTCAATATTTAAATATGTATATTTTGTTGCAGCTTTTGAGGCTTACAATATTTGACAAGAGCTTAACAATATTCTTCCGCAACTTGGTTCAGGATACGATGAAGGACAGAGAAGAGAAACACATTGTCCGAGAAGACATGATTCATTTGTTGATGGAGGCTAAGAAGGGATCCTTGAAACACGAGCTTCAGACAGACAAACAGGATGCTGGTTTTGCAACTGCAGAGGACTCGTATGTGGAACATGCACTTCCTAAAACTGGTAAGGAATCAGGAAAGATCTTTTAGCTTTCAATTACCTATGCTGTGCAGCTGAACATATTGCTTCTAATAATTTTAATATATTTATAGATATATTAAAATTATTAGAATAATAAAAATATATATACATATATATTTTTTAATATAATGTAAATCTGTATGTGATAGAGTGTGAAATGTAAATATAAGAAGTGAATGCAGAGCGAAGGTATGCGTTAAGAATAAAAAAATGTGAGGGTCATTAAAATGATTTGAACACATGGAAAGAATGGTAAAGAAAGTGGTAAACTCAATTTGGTAAACCTAAAAAACACTTGCATTTATGTATCTTAGGTGTGTTATTGTTTACATTATCAGATTATTATTATTATTTTGTTGAAAAAACTTCTTACATCATTACAGCGCGAGCCAAATCGATGTAAAGGGTGAAAAAAAAAGAATATCAAAGGAAATATACATAGAACCTTATGAATAGGAATATGCCAGATATTTCCTTGCTGCCTTTATCGTAAGGGTATTCACGAATTCGCCATAATTGCAGATGTGTTAAAAAAATATATATTTTAGGTGTTCCCGGAATTAATGTCATTTTTTCAATAGGCAACATTGGATGAAAGCATTATTGTGTGTGTGCGGTCGGATTTGAAAGATATTATACCCAAATACAAGGCCAAATTGTTACCACAGCAGCCCTGTATTGTGAACAGATGGATAAGTTAAATGTAATGCTACAAGAAATAAGACTTGCTCTTGTGAAAAGAAGGAATGTCATTTTTCAATATGACAACACCCGGTCACCTGTTGCTGATATTACCTGTAAAAAAATCCAGGACATTGGCTGGGATATTTTACTGCGTTCACCTTATTCATCGAACTTGGCACCGAGCGACTATCACTTGTTTCCTTCTTTAGAAATGCAATTAAGGAATAAAAAATTCGACAATATCGAAGATCTCAAATCAGGTCTCTCGGAGTTCTTCGAATATAAACCGAAAGCAGTTTATGAGAGAGGAATTTTAGATTTAGTAAATAGACGGCAAAGAAACGATATTAATTCCGGGAACACCTAATATATTTAAAAGTTTAATAAGGTGACAACTTATTTTGAATGAGATTTTATTTATTTTTTAGAATGGACTGATGACGACCTCACTGCACAGGTCTTGTTGTTCTTTGCGGCTGGGTTTGATACATCGTCCACATTATTGAGTTTCCTCTCCGTCGAACTGTCTCACAATCCCGATGTTCAGGAGAGGCTTCAAGCTGAAGTAGATGCAGTCAGATCTGGTCTTCACGGGAAACTAACCTACAACGATCTTCAAAAGCTAAAATATTTGGATATGGTCATATCAGGTATGTAAAAAAATGTTTTAAAGTATATGCCACTGTGGAGGAAGGTTTGTCTGACTTTGTGTCGCTGTAGTAACACCACATGTGAAGGCAACTTCCTTGCCCCCCTGTGGACTTAAAAAATAATATAACTAAATGCCAGTAACTCAAAACGAAATAAGTTTACTAACATAAATAATAATCTTATGGAAGCAATAAAAAAATATGTCTCATTTTACTTAAATGTATATTTAAGATTCAAATAAAAATGTACAATAACATTATAGAAAATCTTTGAAAAACTGATATTTCAGAAATCTCTAAAAATATACATAGTATTCACGACCACTGTTCGACGTTCTAAACCACTGGAAATTGGTAAATGTTGCCATGAAAAAAAAAATCAGATACTCGCATTAAAATTTTGTTTTGTGATACGTGATGTCTTTGATTATTTCAGAGTAGTATATTTATTCAATATTTTTATCTTTGGTAATTTTAAGAAATGATTCGGTTAAGTCAGTTTTTTAAATTAAATTTTAAGCACCGACAATAAACTCCTGATATACAAAAAGGTAATACAGCCGATCTTCACTTACGCAGCCCCAATCTGGGGGTATGCAGCTTTGAGTCACATACGAAAACTCCGAATCCTGTAAAATAAGGCTATCCGTTTATCGCTTGGTGCGCCTTCATGGACCAGGATCACACAACTGCACCTAGAATCGGGAATCCCGATGATAGGTGAATTCATTCTGAAACTTGCCGAACGTTTTTACAAAGGACTCTCTTCACATCCTAACCCCACAATAAAATACCTCTCAAATTATGACCCAAACACCTCCAGCCGCCACAAGCGCCCAAAATCGATCCTACTTCAGAGAAACACCCCGGGTCACACAAATCATGCCCCCGCATAAACCAACAACCCACCAAATCATCTTCCAATAATGTTCCCATCAGACGTAAGAGGATTAGCCACAAGAGCTGAACCTCTGTAAGCTAGAAGATCCAAGTGCAATAAATAAATTGTTTTGTAAATATTTCAGAAACCTTACGTAAGTGGCCCCCCGCGCCGGCAACAGACAGGGCATGCGCCAAATCCTATACACTACCCCCACCAAATGAATCTGGAAAAGAATACAAGGTTAGACAAAATTGTCTGCTCTAAAATAAAATAGTTTAAATTGAAATTTTTATATTACAATCAAGTAATTTTAAAAATACAAAATATTGAATATTTTCTATTAAGTGTAAAGTTATGTAAATATCTTTTTTCAGTTGGAAAAATTGGATTCTTTGTGGATACCAATATTCGCCATTCACCACGATCCCGCGTATTACGATAATCCTGAGAAGTTCGACCCGGAAAGATTTTCAGATGAAAACAAAGGAAAAATTAAACCATATACATACCTACCCTTTGGAATAGGCCCTAGAAATTGTATAGGTAAAACTTTATTATTTATTTGAGACATTTTATTTATAAATGAGAAAATCACCATCTTTTTCAGAAAAGTAATCAATTAAAAACAATGTTTTTTGATAGACGAATTATTATTTCTCTTAGACAAATGTGTAGTAAATCTGTAAGTGAATGTCGAATGTTAAATGCATATATAAGAAGTGATTGCAGTATGAATGAAAGTGTTATGAATAAAATAATGAAAGGGTCATATTTCAATGATTTATACTCATGAAAATAATGAATGAAGAAAGAATGATAAAGAAATGTTGTCAATTAAAATTTCTTAGTCAGTTCACTGTAAGGGTGCCTGTCCACCGGAGCGGAGCAGTGAGCGAGGTAAAAATCTACCAATAAAATTGCATTAAATCTCCGCTCCGATTCGGAGTGGAGATTTTATGCAATTCTATTGGTTGATTTTTACCTCGCAAACTGCTCCGCTCCGGTGGACAGGCACCCTAAATATTGTTTTTATTTTTTTATAAAACCTTTTATTACGTGTATTTAATTTTATTCCACTCGTTTTAATTAAGTGCTCGTGCTAAACGCAAATAATAAAATAATTTTTATTTTCATTATTTATGATAAAGAAAGTTTATGTTAACAATGTAAACAGAAGATGTGAAGACTGAGAAAAATGTGGCATGATCAAATATTAATATTTATTAAATATTAAATGTAAGGAGTTGGAGAAATCAATGTGCGTGCATGACACAATGTATAAATGTTGAGAAATCAAGAGAAGTGTGTCAGGAAAGAACAGTATGGCCGTTCATTAGTTCTGCCTATCCCTTCGGAGATACGATGGTTTGTTACTTAGTTGATTTTACATCACTTTAATTTTTTTATTTTCAGGGTCCCGTTTTGCTCTTATGGAGGTGAAAGCAATTGTTTTCTATCTTCTATCCAACTTTAACTTTGTTTCGCACCCGAAAACCGAATATCCTATTGTATTAAGTAAAAATACACTTGTGTTAAAACCGAAAGACGGATTTTGGATTAATTTAAAACCAAGGAAAGTCGTTACGTGAAGTGAAAACTTGTTATTTTTGTGTTGTTCTTAGGATTATTGGGTAATTAATTATATACAAGTATAAAACTAACTATAAACATGTACTTAATATCTATTTTATTTCATAAGTTTGCATTAGAATAAATTTGTTACATTTCATAAAATTTTGTTTTTATTCTAACTGTATCATATATTCTTCTCAGTCGTATTCCTCATGATTCAGGGTCGCGTCCATCCTGTAAACCATTGACTATGGAACGCCATGCACTCCTGTCATCCATCAGTCTCCAGGCTGCAGCTAAAGAGAGACCAGTCAGATCCCTGATTTGATCGGACCAGCGGCTCGGTGGTCGTTCCTGTGGTCGCCTTCCCTCCACTTTGTCCATGATGATGAGCTTTTCAAGGTTGTCCTGATCTCTCCGGGCTATGTGTCCAAAATATTTCAGCACTTTCTGAGAGCACATCCGCGAGAGTCTTGCCTTGATACCCAGCTGGTCAATGATTGACTGGTTTGTTCTTGTTGCCGTCCAGCGTATATGCAGCATTCATCGCCAGCACCACATCTCGATGCATCAATTTTTGACCTCTCCGATGTTCGCATAGTCCAAGACTCGCAACCATAAAGGAATATGGAGAAAACAAAGGTTTGAACCAGTCTCATCTTGGTCTTTTTAGAGATATTTTTGTCTTGCCATATCTTGGTGAGTTTTGTCATGGCAGTATATCTTCATTACATTCTTCTTCTTTCGGTGCCGAGTCAGGTCCGCCCAACGTTGGCGATCACTGCAGCAAAGGCATATCTATCCTGCGCCACTCGGAACAGGCGCCATACAGCGACTATCGTTAATGAATCATATGTTGAAACTCCTGTTTTGCCTAGCCGTTTCCCGTTGTTTGGGATCGCCTCTATTAAGATGACTCCACCAAGTTTCACAATCTTGAGTCATCTGGCTGTCCAGTTCCAGCGCTAGTTATATGCTGAAACTCTTTTTTTAAATCATCCATGCACGATTATGCGAGCAAGATCTTGACAAAACATTGTTTAACTTTAGGAATGAAATTGTAACAAGATTTTTTACTTGCAATTAACATCTTACTGCAGAAATGTTGGGATTAATGAAAGGTGTGGGCTTAATAGGCGAAAAGAAGGGGTTTGCTTAATTAAAACACATTGAACTGGTGCGAATGAGAGAAACGCAATATAGATGACAAACATAAATTTTATTTTAGAAACCTGCGACTGGTTCCAGACTTCCGAAATTTAAATTGCTAGTTTTACTTACTAAATAATATATGGAGGTGAAATGTAAGGATTGAAACAGTCCATAAAATATTCAATTTACTCAAGATCATATGCTGCAATTATACATCGATTATGTTAATGAGAATTTTAATAGAAAGAGTAAGAAAATTGACGAGTGACAAAGTTTGGGATGTGCAAGGTGCCTTTATGAATGGCAGAGGATGTATGGATCAAATTTTTGGACTTCGTACATTGACAGAGAAGTTTCTGGCCAAAAATCGCAAACTTTTCTGTGCATTTGTCGACTTACAAAAAGCATATGATTACGTTAATAGAGAAAAGTTGTGGAAAATATTGTCTGAATATGGAATAAGTACAAAACTGATCACGGCAATTAAGTCGCTATACACGGAAAGCACTGCTAGTGTCAGAGTAAATGGAGATCTTACAGCCTGGTTTGATATCAATAAAAGTGTCAAACAAGGTTGCGTAATGTCCCCGTGGTTATTTAATCTGTATATGGACAATTGTATGAGAGAGCTGAAAGGGTTGGATGTAGGTGCCAAAATGAGCGGAGTGTCAGTAAGCTGTCTCTTGTATGCGGATGACACTGTCCTTCTTGCAGACAACGAGCATGAACTACAAGTCCTGGTGAATTGTATGTACTCGTATGAGGTATGCATGCGAAATGATCTGATGATGAATATTAATAAGTCCAAGGTAATGATTTTTGAAAAGGAAGAAACCACGACAGTCTGCAACATTAGCGTGAATGGTGAAAACTTGGAGCAAGTAGTTGAGTTTGTGTATTTGGGTAGTATGTTTACAAGAGATGGGAGAGTGGAGAGGGATATTGAAAGAAGGGTTGGGGCAGGCAACAAAGTGAATGGTGCACTTAAAGTTGTCATCGCAAACAAAAACCTATCCAAAAAAGCTAGAATGGCAGTGCACAATGGTGTTCTTCTACCGACCCTTATGTATGGAAGCGAAGCATGGAACTGGCAAAGGAAGGATGAAAGTAGAACAAATGCAGTAGAAATGAGATCTCTTAGACGAATGTGTGGATATTCTGTGTATGATAGAGTGTCGAATGAAAATATAAGAAGTGAATGCGGTGCGAATGATAGTGTCATGAACAAAATAATGAAAGGATCATTAAGATGGTTTGGACATATGGAAAGAAAGAATGGTAAAAAAATTATATGTTAATGATGTAAATGGAACCAGAAATAGAGGAAGACCGAGGAAAACGTGGCACGATCAAATAAATCAAATATTGAATGTCGGCCATGTGAGGAGTCAGAGAAATCGACGCGCGTGCATGACACGATGTATGAATGTTGAGGAAGCGAGAGAAATATGTCAGGAAAGAAAGGTGTGGCAGTCCATTCTTTCTGCCTACCCCTTCGGGGAGACGGCGTGATGGTTAGTTAGTTAGTTAGTTATGTTAATGAGTATTGTTTGATCTGTTCTGCTGTATGGTTCAGAAACCTGGACTATGAATCAGTTAGAGCCATTCATAATGTGGCTACACAAAATAATGGGTCGTATACCGTGCTAAGAGTTGCTGAAATACATTAAGATTTCTAAAATTTACTATCTGGGTCATATCTTATATATAATAGGCAAGCTTGAAGGACAATATAAACGTAATTAGTGACTGAACTGGAATTATAAGCGTGGAGAAGTTATTTCAGGCGGTGGGAGACAGAAAGGCCTCTCCAGAAGTAATGGCTAACGTCGGGGAAACCTGTATGGCACAGAATGAAAATTAATTTTGTAATATAAAAAATATTTCACCTCGCGCGTAAGTACTTTGATCTCATATACATTTCATTTTAGTTTTTTTAGCTGGCATACTTGGCCGGTTTCCATAGATACGAAACAAAAAACAAACAAATAGTTGTCAAAAATAAATTATTTTATTGAATTCATTACATCGATATTACGTGTTATTTTGTTATTTGCTATTCGTGAAAATGAATAAACCTTCCGGTGAACGTAGTTTTTCATTATTTTGTGCTGAAAAGAATCCCGTGGGATCGATTAATCCATTTTTGGAGGTTAGAATCCCTTTGAAATTCTCAGATTTTAAAGAACCTTTAAATTTGAATTTAGAAGAGATTTGTCGCGCTTGTTTGATGGAAAATTCGACAATGATACGACTATCGTCCAAAAAAGAAATCAATGGAGAATCTAGAACAATTATTGAGATGTTGACGTCACATTTAAGTGTTCAGGTATTTATACAAAAAAGTTTCGTTTCTTATCTCAAACAATTGAATTTTTGCCAATTTATATCAGCGTTAATTAAAAAATCTATGTATATTGCACGTTTTAAGGAGAAATGTAAGTTTACATAAATAAACATTGTCAACTCTTCTCACCTTAGATATATTTTCTTAGTTTTACACAATAATTCACAACACCTTGAGATATAATAAAATATCAAGGAAAATTTCTAACATTATAAAGGTGTATGTTGATTTCAGATTATCGAGAATGACGGCCTACCAAATGGCATATGCAATGAGTGTTTACAGAGTGTTATATTCTCATATTGTTTTAAACAACAGTGTGAACACGCTGATGTTATTTTGAAGAAATATTTTACCAAGGTAAGGTCTAATGCTATTTTCTATTAGATTTTATCTTAATAATGATAAAAATTATCACAACAAAATTCAAACTTTTAAGCAGACAATAGAATACCAAAATTTATTTAAAACTAGAACACATAAAATTAGAGAACTCGAAACGGTATATCGATGTTCAAATTTCGGTGAGTTTCTCCCTTGCTCTCTAAAGAGGAAGGTTGGCATTGAGGAAAGACAGGTCCATATCATTTAATGAGTAATGTTAGCGTCCTTACCCGATGACAGCCCACCATTACCACACTCCTTTGGTACATCGGTATACTGTGTCTCCAGCACTATTATTCCTTGCACTACTCCAATTTCATATCTTTCATTTCCAGACCACGACCTCAATTATTACCATCTTCCTTATCAATAATGACCCTTTACCATCAAGTTATCCACCATCATTCAGTCCTCCACGATATCCCACTACTTACTCCGCCAAACAAAATGGTCTCACGCAGGATGCTATCTCCTACCACAACTCCATCCAGGCACTGCTCCTCTTATCTTCCCCTCGGGAACAGACTTTTTTTATAAATACAATTCCAACCCTAACTGGTCTTCCATTCCTTGACAATAATGTAAGACTTAATCATAAACCCTAAATCCCCCCTCGCCCTCTTTCGGAGAGACACTTCGGGCCATACCATCATAAAACAACTACCAAATCACATTCCAACAATGTTTCCTACAGACGTAAGAGTAATAGCCATTAGAGCTGAACCTCTGTAAGCCAGAAGATCCAAGTCCAAGTATACGGTTGTTCCGATGGATGGGTACCTGAACATAATAAAATTTTAAGTGCTTACCCGTCCAATATGTTAAAAAGAGAAAAGATGTATAAAATGGTATATTTTTGTTTAATATTTAACCTTTGTGTTTCAGAGTGATACCAAAAATGATTTTGCAACATTCAAGGTTGATAAAGATATGACAGAATTCCCTTATCGAAATGTTTGCGAAATGCCAATTTTGTCCCACAACAGTGAAACTAAATCAATTGATACCATGTTAACAAGTAGACTGGATTATGAAATTATCAATGAGACTACAAATAATAGCCTTGATACTTTTTATGATCAAAGTGAATCATGTTTTGAATCAAAACAGGAAAAGAATAAAATTTCAAAAAATGTTTTAGATGACACAAAAAAATGTAAGTATTACCATTTTTATTACCTAATTACAATCTATTTTAAGGGTCGTTTAGATGGTTTAGACATATGGAATGGACAGATGAGAAAATTGTTTAACCACTTAATGCTCGGTTTTTTTTTTTACAAAAATAGAACCAAAAACGATTTTATTTTTTATTTAAAAAAATTACATAATTTAAAAGCTGTCTAGTTAAAAAAAGAGGCGAGCTCAGTTCGTTAGTTTACCTTATGTAACGCAAACAAGTCGAAACGCACATGCAGAGCTCGGGTTGGCGCTATACGATACATCGATACATGCGCCGCGTGCGAACACTGTTCGTTCAAATGCATTAAGTGGTTAAACATTGTATACAAGATGTGTGAATGGAAAAATAAGCCGAGGATGGCTGATGAAAACATGGCATGACCAAGTTAATCAATTGCTAAAGGGCAGCCACTTTCAAAGTCAGAATAATCAACAAGCATGCATATTACGCTGTCTGAATGTAGAGGACGCTTGAGAGGTACGTCAGGAGAGAACAATGTAGTGATCCATCCTCTCTGCCTACCTCTCATAATAATAATAATAATAATTAGGCTAATTTGCATAGCGCAAGAGTGATGACATGGAGTTTGAACTTGTCGTCGTCAGCTTGTCGGCGTCGCCGACAAGCTGAAGATGATATCTAACATAGTTAAAAACATATCATAAAAAATTAGATCACTGAGAGGAATGATGAAACTATATACAATAGAATACCGAGCGACGAAATAAGGAAGAAATGTTAGGCAGATGATTGTATCATAAGTAAAATTTAAAAATCATCCCTTAGATGGTTTGGATATATGGAACCTTTGGACAGGAGAAGAATAGTTAAGATGTCGTATACAAGCAGTGTGAGTGGAAAGAGAAGTCATGGAAGACCAAAGAAAGCATGGCATGACAAAATGAATCAAATACTGAAAGGCGGCCACATTCGAAGTCAGAAAAATCGACGCATGTGCTGTTACGATGTATAAATGTGGAGGAAGTAAGAGAGGTATGTCAGAACAGAACGGTATGATGGTCCATCCTCCTGAGAAATGAACCAAATGACTGGCAAAATTATTTGAGAATGGACGAAGAGACTTATGTTAAGTTGTTAAGGTTAGTTTCTCCGTTTATTGCGAAAACTAATACGATTACGATCATTATGATTCGCATAAATTGATGCCGGGTGGCATCAATTATCCGATCCAATTCCTATTAATCGCTACAATGTCCTGTTTACACCTTACGATAAATCAAAACAATTAGACCATTACTATAAATTGCTAGCATTTATTATAGCGTTTAAAGCTGCCTTGGTATATGAGAGATATTTAAAAAAAATATTTTCAAATTTTAGGTGATTTTTGCCAGATCTGTCATAAGAATGTGAAGAGTATGACAAGACACATGAAACGCCATTCAGGGCGTGAGCACACTTGTGAAGTGTGCGGCAAGTCCTACTCCAGCGGATATGACCTCAGAAACCATCTCAGGACACACTCCAAAATCAAGCCATTCAAGTGTAAAATCTGTAATAAAGGTAGCCCATAACATTTTACTTTCTTTATCTCAGTACTGTTTTCTTCCAACATCTCTTCTTTCATTACTTCCTCGTTAGAGTTTTATTAACTCTTAACGGACGTAAGTCACCTCTGACGTGACAATGGAACTTTGTCATTGCGATGAAATGAATCATGTTGAAGCTTGTTGTCTGTGGAATCTGCTCGTAATTACTTAGTCAGTTTAATATTACCAATGGAACGATTAACATACACAGTGCCTTTTTAAAATTAAATATTGATAGAATAACATACACAAAAGATACAAAAGCTAGTGTCAGAGAAGGGTTAATTAGTGAAAATACACTTGTACGTGAGGTAGTAATACAAATACAGAAAAATATTTTAAAATTTGACTCATTTTACCAAAAACAATAATGTAATTTTAAAATAGAACAGTTCCAATGTTTTTTTTGTGAGTAGGTACTTTTTATTTTATATTATTTTGTGTACATGAATAAAAATCTACTCATATACATTTTTTACTTATTAAATTGCATTATTTTTTATCACATTTTTATGAACAAATCTAAAATTTGTCTTACAATAAGATACAATGTTTCTTTCATAGACATGTGTAGATAAACCAATGAATTTACGAATATGAAATATCTTGGGTTGGCTTTAAATGTTTGTTTTATTACAGGTTTCTGTCATACCTACAGATTAAAAGAACACATGCTAGGACATGAAAACAAAAGGGGTTACATGTGTGAACTGTGTGGAAAAGGGTAAGTTTATACATTTTTTATTTGTATTTTATTCATCATAATCAGTAGGTACGATTAATCAATATGGCTATAATTAAAAAAAATGTATATTTATTTTGGTTATAATGAATAATTGAAATATGGTCTTGCTATTTAAGTTTAATTTAATAAGGTTTTTCATGAATTCGCTATGATTGCATCCAAAGACGTATATCTCTTTTATTTATTTATATAATACACAAATGAGACATAAAAAATTAAAAACATTTAGGCGACTCATTTGGACACAAAACAGTGTAACAAAGATAAAACAAAGACATGAAACTAAAAAATTATACGATCAGAAGGAAGTCTCTTTTCAGAATTTGTAGTATATTTTTCATGAACACCACCCAGTACTCTCTCATGCAAGAATTTATTTTGAATCCTCTCCAGCATGAGAGAATACTGAGCCTCAAGATGGAGTCCATATCACGGCACCTGCCTCGATCCTGTTTCTGACTAAGAAGTTATATAGAGTTCTTAGGACCCGGTTGTCTCTGAAAACTCTAACAGTTTGAAAAACAAAACCCAGCATCTTCAATGAAATGTCACATACCTTCTTGATCAGAGCACGAAATGTCAATCGACTTTCGTAAATTATCCCAAGATCTCTGACAGCAGAGATACACGTTTTGCCACCTCATTTAAAAGACAAATCACTTTCAATACAGGAGAACTTCGAAGAGCCTCTGTGCGGCAATTTGGGGCATAAAATAATACATAATATTATATAATCTCCATTGCGAGCATAAATATTAATCAACTGTTACGAAGAGGGAACCAGGTTGATTTCAGGATTGAACCCTATCTGGGGAACCCTGGTACAGAGGATTGGCGTGTTGTTCCCTAGACCACCACTCAAAATCATAGCATCAACGTTTTAATTTTTTTATATATAGGGTGTTTTTTTAGAGGTATACAATACATACTCAAATTGAAAAAAAAAAAACACATTCAAATAATGTTAATGTTTATGATATTGTATTTATTTAATAGATAATTTTATGCCATTATTGTTTAAATATGATTTCGGGCATATGAGTGCCACGGCTAGCTCGAATGAAGCGCAATCGTGAAATCCAATTTCCGACAACTGTCGTCTTTGTAGATGCGTATTATCCACTAGAGTGTACGTGGTTCGAAAACAATCCATGGTCTTCCGAATAACTTGCTCGGATGGACGATTATGTCGACCGTAAAATGGACGTAGTTCACGATAAGTTTGGCGAAACGAACCATGATTTTCAAAATAAATTTGCACAATTTGCAAGCACTGTTCTGACGTCAGTCTATTTATGGTGAAATGGCAAAACGTGCTGACTACAAATCGACTGTCAACTGTCAAATTGACACTCTGTAGAAACAATGCTGCCAGTTTAAAAACCAAACCTCTAAAAAAAACACCTTATAGTTAAATCTTTGATTCATATAAAAATTTATCATTTCTATTGCCATTAATTAAACATATTTTTGTTCCTCTCCTGACGAAGGTTGGACAACATTATGGGTATTTCTGCTTTAGATATAGAAGCTGGAAACAGGGATGTTGTGCTGAAATTGAACCATTTTCGAAGGTTTTCTACCCAAGATATTCTAACCTTGTTTTTCTTAAAAATAAATTTAATGAATATTTTTTTAGTTTCAACATACACAAGCAGCTGTCCGTCCACATGTTGGTTCATAGTGGCTTGCGTGGCCACAAGTGTGGGCTGTGCGGGAAGGCGTACGCCAGTTCCGACAAGCTGAAGATTCACCTCTTCTCACATTCTGGGGAGCGCAGGTTCATTTGTGATTATTGCTCCAAGGTCAGGCATCATTCAATCAAGAACACACGTATTTCTATATAGCTTAATGATAGGAAAACCTAATGATGAAGTCATTAAACCTTACATGTGTTTTATAATTATCGGTCTAGACAAGTGAATACAGTTTCTTTTTACCTTTATGCACTTCTGTCTGATGATTCTCTGATTTTTTGGTGCCCTCGGAATAATACAAATATTTCTCAAAGCACTCAAAATACAAATTGAAAATTCATCAGACTTCTCTATGGAGATGGTGCCAGCAGTATTAAATAATTGTTGTTTTTCGTAAATTGAAGCGAAAATGGCCGCATTTGGCGAAGAAAGAAGTGCTCTTCCACCCGAATAATGCACCGTTGCACAAGTGCACCCCGACTAGTTTTTTTTATCTTCTTCTTCTCAGTGGTATTCCTCATGATTGAGGGTCGTACCCATCCTGTAAATCATTTACCATGGCACGCCATGCACTTGTGTTATCCGTCAGTCTCCAGACGAATGAGAGACCAGTCAGCTCTCTGATTTGATTGGACCTGCGGCTTAGTGATCGTCTTTGTGGTCGCCTTCCCCCCGCTTTGCCCATTATGTTGAGCTTTTCAAGGTTGTCCTGATCTCTCCGGGCTACGTGTCCAAAATATTTTAACACTCTGAGAGCAGCTCGCGAATGTGTTGGAGTTAGAGCAGAAAGTTTGGGTGTATGAAAGTAGAAGAAGAACGAGAATTATATCAGGATATAACAGCCTTGCGGTTCATCCTATCTGCCTACCATTCCAGGGAAACGCGTCAGTCGTTTGTCTTCGTTTTTTTATAGGAGGTATATAATTTTCATCCTACCTTTTGTACAGGAAGAGTCTTCTCCGATTTACAAAAAAAATACTTCAATGGATGTTATGATTAACATTATATAATACTTCTTCCAGGCCTTTGCATCCAAAGAGGTTCTGAAGACACATCTGCGGATTCATACGGGGGTGAGGCCCTACTCATGTGATTATCCGACCTGTCAAAGAAGCTTCACAACCCAACATAGTTTGCATATGCATAAACCCGTACATAGCAATGAAAGGTATGTTCAACTCATTATTATAATACTTTATTCTCAACTACAACAAACCAGAGAGAATGGACCGCCACACTACTCGATCCTGACACTTCTCTAGCTTCCTCCACATTTATACCACGAGTTATACACGCATGTCGATTCTTCTGATTTCTAACATGGCTGACCTTTAAATTTTATTGATTTGATCATGCCAAGTTTGCCTCAGTCTCCCACAACTCCGTACTCCATTCACATCATTATCGTATACTTTCTTAACCATTCTTTCTTCATCCATGCATTCCATGTATCCAAATAAACGCAGTGATCTTTTCATAATTTTGTACATTCATTTCTAATATCAGCATTTGAAACTCTGTCATACATCGTTTTACCGCACATACTTCTAAGGGATCTTCTTCTGCCAGTCCCATGCTTTGCTTCCATACGTAAGGGTTGGAACTAGAACTCCATTGTGAACGGTCTTATTTGCTTTCATTGATAAATTTTTGTTTCCAATCTTCGTCAGTTTGTCTCCATCCACTGCTTGACGTCTCTCCTCTCTTGGTCTCTCGCCAGTGTTGTTCTCCAGGTCATTTCCGCCGTCCGCACAATACCATCGTTCCACCTGGTAGGCTGTCACCCGACACTTCTCCGGCCCAGGCTTGGCCTCCATTCAATAACCCTCTGGTTCCATCTTCCATCATCCTGTCGACACACGCATGACCAGCCCACTGCCACTTCATCTTCGCAATGCGTATCCCTACATCGGTGATCCTGGTGCGTCTTCTAATCTCCACGTTTGGAATATGATTTCTAAGCGATATACCCAACATGGATCTTTCCATGGCCCGTTGCGCAACTTTGATTTTTGTGCATTGCTTCTTTAGTTAACGTCCATGTCTCGCATCCATAGGTCATCACAGGTAACACACACTGGTCCAGCAATTTCGTTTTTAAATTTTGTGGCATATCAAACTTGAATAAGTTGCCCAACCTTCCGAATACAGACCAACTGAACTGTATTCTCATATCAATCTCCATGACTTGACCCCCTCTTTCAAAAGCCAACAGATGACCAAGGTACACATATTCATTGTTTCCAATGACAGTAATGAAATATAATAAAGTTTATTCTCAAATCCTGTTCTAAGATTAGGTCTTCTTACGAATAATACATTTAATTTATTCTTTTCAGACCTTACACATGCTTGACGTGCGGAAAAAGTTTTGCTAGAACTTCAGACCTGCGTAAGCATCAAATGATCCACCTCTCTTCGGATACGCGGCACGAGTGTTCGTACGACGGCTGCCGGCGCAAGTACAACAGCGTCCTCAAGCTGACGGAGCACCTGGATTGGCATCTCGCAGACAAGAAAGCCCTGTGTACAACTTGTGGTGAGTTCTATTTAACCTTTAAACGCCCGTGCGCCGCGTGCAATAAAGGTAGCCCACTGCCCAAGCAAATATTCGCGCGACTTGCGACCTACGCATTATAAAAATAATTATATCTCTAAAATTAGTCATCCTATTTAGGTCGAATAAAAAGCATTATGAAAATGTGGGGTTAACAAACCATGCAGGACTTTGTCCAAAAACATGAGACCACACGAGTGGAGGCAATGAACTCAGACTGCTGTACCAGCATATTACAATGGCGAAATACATTGCATGGACAATCAAAACACTTGACACAATAGATTCTCAGCCTAAAGAATCCGATGACCGAAGGGGACCGTGTACGAAAAATGATGAATCAGGGCCCGGGTTCATACACAAAGGTTACTAGAGGTTGTCTGGCAGAGTATCGTGTGCAAAGGAAACAAAACATATAAAAGCCGTACAGCCAACCACCCTACATGTCAGTCATTATTCTGACTTCTAACCGACACGAGTCTACGTTATCAAGTCTACGTCAAGAGGGATCTCGGACTCCCTCCCGCCGATCTACGAATCCACTCTACTACGTCACGCAGCTTCTGGCAAATCTTCGCTTCGGCTGACCGACACTATCGCCCAGCGTAACATCATCCTCAGCTACTCGCCGCCCGGACTCCGCCTGGCTGCGATCAACACCCTGTGAAGTTACTCCTTCATCCATCCACGTTCCATTACGAGTACATAATACTATTGTTGTATAATTACTTGTGATTGAGAATAAACATTGAAACTTCCACTGTCTTTCAACCATCACCACACCCCCAAAAAAATTAAAGATTGTTTATAATTTACAAAAGCTTTATTTGTAATTTTTCACATTTTATATAATTACCCATTAAAGTTAAAGAATAAAAACATAAAAAAAAAAATATATTAAATTAAAACATTCACAACAGCGACGTGATTACAACCGTCCAGTTTCGAAGATGACGAAAAAGTGACAGTGGTGTAGATTGTGTGTTTTATTAGGCAGACAGTAATAAAACACAATGCATATCCCAAGAGTGGACCTTGTAACGCAGGTATAAACACTAATATTATGCATCATGACAAAAATATTTATCAGAAACATAAATAATGTCACGGCGTCCCTCAACTTTCCCCTCCAATATCAGTTGGAGAAGGTGGTACTTTTCCCTACGCAGTATATGACCCAGATGTGAAATTTTCCAAACCTTGATAGTTGATAACAGTTCCCTGTTATGACTTTAGCTCGCCTCAGAACTTTGGTATTGGTAACCATGTCTGTCCAAGGAATTCTGAGCATTCGGCGATGGAGCCACATTTCAAATGCTTCCAGTCTGTTCATTGAGTTGACTTTCTCATCCATACAATAAAACAGACCACACATAGCATTTGATCATTCTCTGGCGGAGTTTCAAGTTGATGTTATCATTGCAGAAGAGTGATTTCATTTTATTAAACGTAGCTCTTGCTGCTTCAATTCTGCATTTTATCTCTACATCTGGGTCGAGAGATTGCGTTAGTATGTTGCCTAGGTATTTAAATTTTTCCACCCTTTCAATGTTACGGCCGTTCAAATGCAATACTGACCCACTGTACTCAAGCCGTCCGAATGTCATCCATTTGATTTTACTGACATTTATCGTTAGCCCCAATCGGGAATCACAGATCTAAAGAAATGGGTTATGAGATGTCCATCTCTTCAAAGCTGCAGAGAGTTATTTATAACTGTTTGTTGTATGGTTGTAGGTAAATCTTTCACGAGGAAATCAGACTTGACCCGGCACGCCCACACTCACTCCGCAGAGCGGCCCTTCAAGTGCGACAGGTGTGATGTTGGATTCAACCAGCGTTTTGCCCTCACACAGCATCTAATAACACACACAGGTCAGTAGTCATGCCATGTTTAGTTCGTAGAAAGGAAGTGACTTTGTAACATAACAAATTATTTGAATTTATTTATTTATTTACTTTTCTTAAACACAAATGAGACATAACAAAAGAAAAACATTTAGGCGACTCATTTGGACACAAAACTACAAACAAAAATACAATATCGATATGACTAACTAACTAACCATCACGCATGAAGACATGGCATGACCGAGTTACTCAATTACTAAAGGGCAGCCACTTTCAAAGTCAGAATAGTCAACAAGCATGCATATTACGGTGTATGAATGTAGAGGAAAGTCGAGATGTACATCAGAAGAGAGCAATGTAACGATCAATCCTCTCTGCCTACCTCTCATAGTTAGTTAGTTAAGTTGTATTTTTTGGATGTTTAATTTGTGTTTTGAAATTTATAAAAAATGAACTCTTGTTTAATGGTGTCTTGATTGGTTATTTACTTTAGTCTAATTGATTTTCGACATTACTGATATTTTTTTTAAATAAAACTAAATAACTAATTAACCATCACGCCACTTCTCCGTAAGGGTGGGCAGAGAGGATGGATTGCCACATTGTTCTGGCGTAACCTTCGCGCCTCTTCTACATTCACACGTTGTGACATGCAGGCTCGTCGATTGTTCCTACTTCGAACATGACCGCCTTTTAGTAATTCATTAATTTGGTTATGCCATTTCTTCCTTGGCCTTCCTCGACTTCTTTTTTATTCACACTACTTGTATATATCTTTTTAACCATTCTTCTCTCATCCATTCATTCCATATGTCCAAACCATCTTAGTGACCCTTTCTTAATTTTATTTATCACGCATTCATCCGCCTTACATTCCTTTCTTACTTCATCATTAGATATTCTATCATACATTGTTTTTCTGCACATTCTTTTTAGTGACCTCATTTTTACGGCATTTATCCTACTTTCATCCTTCTTCTGCCATCTCCAAGCTTCACTTTCATACATAAGGGTTGGCACTAGAACTCCATTGTACACTGCTATCTTTGCTTCAGTCGGTCATGTGCTAAAGGGAGAAAAATACCACCTCCTTTGATTGATATTAATGGGTAAAGTTGAGAGACGTCAGGGTAGAAGGCAGCTGTCCTGGCTGCTCTTCTTATCAGGAAAGGATAATTTGAAAAGATGCGTTTTGAGTCTCGATCTAAACTCTGACTGATTCTCTATGCATTTCAAATCAAATCAAATCAAATCAGTTTTACAAAATTACAAACAGACATTACAAAATAAATTTTTAGGGCATCTATTGAGAAGAGGTAAAATAATATATTGTGTATAGTTTACTACCAGAAACACATGAGAGATGGTTCAACATTAGGAAGACAGAATGCTCTCCAGAATTAAGAATATTTGCCTTTATTAATTGCTCTTCCCACCAGTGTCACCTGAGGTAGGTTGGTTCTGGCGGCCGGTAGGTAAAACAATCTATGCTGTCGCTGCCGGAGATATCTATCGGGGACAAAAAGCCGAACACCCTCCAGCACGACCGAGTTCTCAAAATATCCCCTGAGTAATCTAAAGAAATGGGTTTTGAGATGCCCATCTCTTCGAAGCTGCAGAGAGATGGCCCCAAGCATTCCCAAAAGAAATGCTGTGGTCTGCTGGAAGATTGTTGCAGACTGAAGGGCCGGCCTACCGCGAAGGCTCGGTCGCCAAAGTTTGTGTCAAGGACAGCGTTTTGGCACAGTCAAGTTACTGATCGTAGAAAACTTAGGCTTCAGCAGACTAATTACTCTTCCCACCAGAGTCACCAGAGGCAGGATGGTTCTGGCGACCGGTAGGTAAAACAATCTATGCTATCGCTGTCGGAGATATCTATCAGGGATAAAAATACCAACATCCTCCAGCACAACCGAGTTCTCGAAATAACCCCTGATTAATCTAAATAAATTCTTTGTTATTTTCTTTCCTATCGGAGGTTGGATAGCATCATGGCTATTTCTACCCTTGATTCAGCAGTTTTAATTAGGGATGTTGTGCTGCAACTGAACCGTTCTTGATGGTTTTCTAACCAGGATTTTGTTCTTCTGCCGACACTTCGTTTTCACATGGTCTTGAAAATTTATTTTCCTTCTTCATTCGCAGCAGTACTTCCTCATTTATGACTCTCTCTTTATATTATGTATTATTATTATTATTATTATAATCTAAAATTTCATTAATCCTAATGTTAACACAATATTATTTTCCAGGAGAATCCAGATTCATCTGTGATCTGTGTGGCAAAGGATTCAACCGAAAGTGTTCCCTGGAGAAGCACAAGCTGGTCCACCTGGGCATCAAGAACTTCAAGTGCGACCGGTGCGAGATGAAGTTTACCGACTGTTCTCAGCTGATGCGCCACAAGAGGTGAGGGTTCCTTTCTTATTATGCTCTATAGAAGGTCATCGTGAAGTTCGTCACATTTGATAATGCCTTAGAAGAGCTAAACATGTCATTCCCAAAAAATATAATAAAACCTCTAGAAAAGTGACGTTTTCATTCGTATTAATTACTCTATAGAAGGGGTGAACCCAAGGTATATAGAATAATATGGTAAGATATTGCGCACGTAGCATGCTATCCCTTTCTAATAATTTGCTGTCAAGTGACGTCATGTGGTGAACTCGAAATCGAAACGAAACTATAAACAAACCTAAATAACTATAAACAAGCTAAATCAAATGGAGTTGATTTGCCATATCCAGTTAAAAATCTTTTTTATCGATGTAAAATGTTTTTCAAAATAAGAACAATGAACTTAAAGCTCATTGAAGATGCTAACTCTAAAAAAAGAAAAATAAAAAAAACAATAACTTAAATAAAGAAAACGATTTGTCATAATTTATTTAATACAATTACAAAAACTTCTTTTAATTAGACGTAATAAATAAACAAAGAAAAATTCCATACCCAATGTATAAATATATACTCAACTCATACTACACAACCTAATGCTTGGGTCTCCACGTGACGTAGCTGCGCAGTAGATGTCAAAAATAAAACGCGGAATATCTTACCATATTTATTCTATATACCTTGGGGTGAACCAGTATGTAAAGGCATTGTTTATTTGCAATATTTAGACCACATTGAAATTCTTTGGTGTTTAACCTTTCCCTTACATTGCTAAAATAAAAACGTGCGTTCCCGTGTAGGGTAGTCAGTACGCATTAAAAAATTAACGATTTTAAATCGGAAAAATAGGAACATTCATAGCTAATCCCCTTATATAATTATAATTGAAGTAAAAAATTATAATAATTGCGATTTAATTGCTAAAAACATTAAAAAACTATTTGGCAACGCTCACGGAACGGGCATAGACCCGCTCTGGTTGCAAGCCCAAAAGCGACTGCCGCCACTGCCAGCGCGGCGGGACGGCGACAGTGAAAACATTGAGCTAGAACATATGCAAGAGTGAGATGCGAATATAGTGTGGCGCACTGAAAGCGCTATTTATACGCGACTTTGTTTTCGATTTTCACAAAATACCGCCAATGTACCCGATAAATTCTGATTATTATTAATATTATTTTTTAAATCAATGCGTAAATATATTATGAAGGAATACCTAAAATCTTAATCTTGTATTTATTATATTAATAGAGATATTGATGGTTTTTAAAAGCAACGTGTAGAAGATACCCATCATAGGGAAGGGAGGGTTAATGAAAAACCTTTTTATATTAATCATTTACGATATTTAATTTGCATTCAAGTATCAAAAAGTCTTAATTGAGTTTTTGAACTCAATTGGTGTTAAACAAAAAGGCCACGTGCAAAGGTGCAAAGTGATTGAATAACATAGTGTAGTTCAAACTTCATCCTATAGATGCCACCTCTGCTACATGACGCATGTTACAATTAACAGTTTTTACTATTTTTCTTTGTTTTATGTTTAAACCACTTAGCATGTATATTAGTCCTGGTGAATAGTATGTATGAGGTATGCATGCGAAATGATCTGATGATGAATGTTAATAAGTCCAAGGTAATGATTTTTGGAAAATAATAAATCTTGACAGTCTGCAACATTAGCGTGAATGGTAAAAATTTGGAGCAAGTAGATGAGTTCGTGTATTTAGGTAGTATGTTCCTATCCTGATGCAAATGGTGATCGACTGCGTCAGGTGCATCCCCCATACTAAAATGTTTTATTTTTAACAAAAATGTTTATCTTTAACAAAATGTTTGTTTTTAACAAAATGTTTATTATAACTAAATGTTTATTTTGACAAAATGTTTATTTTTAGCAAAAATGTTTATTTTCAACTGTATGTTTATTTTTTACAAAAATGTTTATTCTTAACAAAACGTTTATTTAAATTTTTCTTAAATATTTTTAACAAAATGTTTATTCTTAACTAAATGTTTATTTTTAACAAAATGTTTGTTTTTAACAACATGTTTATTTTTAAGAAAATCTTAATTTTTAACAAAATGTTTATTTTTAACTAAAATATGTATCTTCAACTAGTTCACAAAATGGAGCTACAGCGCCCTTGAGATGATTAATTCATAAAAATGGCGCTCTATAAATCATCCAATTTATTATTATTATTATGTTTACAAGAGATGGGCGAATGGAGAGGGATATTGATAGAAGGGTTGGGGCAGGCAACAAAGTGAATGGTGTACTTAAAGTTGTCATCCACAAACAAAAAAACTAGCCAAAAAAGCTAGAATGGCAGTGCACAATGGTGTTCTTCTACCGACCCTTATGTATGGAAGCGGAGCATGGATCTGGCAAAAGAAGGATGAAAGTAGAATAAATGCAGTAGAAATGCCATCTCTTAGACGAATTTGTGGATCCTCTGTGTATGATAGAGTGTCGAATGAAAATATAAGAAGTGAATGATGGTGTTATGAATAAAATAATGAAAGGATCATTAAGATGGTTTGGACATATGGAAAGAATGAATGAAGAAATAATGGTAAAAAAATTATATGTTAACGATGTAAATGGAACCAGAAATAGAGGAAGACCGAGGAAAACGTGGCACGATCAAATAAGTCAAATATTGAATGTCGCCCACGTGAGGAGTCAGAGGAGAAGCGAGAGAAATATGTCAGGAAAAATAAGTCCATTCTTTCTGCCTACCCCTTCGAAGAGACGGCGTGATGGTTAGTTAGTTAGTTAGTTACCACTTAGCACCTTTATAATAACCTTCAACTGACAATGATATTTTGATTTGATGAGTCATCAAACCAAATTATTTACCCTCCAGTAAATTTATCTTTATATAACTGAAGACTACAGGGGAAAAACAAGGAATGCCAGTTAAAATTCAAAATAAATGTAATAATGCCATCTAGCGGCATTTGTACGTATCTATCCACAGTAAAATTTTCATATTCAAAAATCATTTGTGTCATCGACTATGGCCAGATAATCGATTGCTAATTGCTAAGAAATATATACACTTTGATTAGCTTTATTCTCAATTTATTCAAATTAACCTTCTACTGACATTCCTTGTTTTTCCCCTGTAGTCTTCAACTTATGTATTTATAGGAAAACATTTTTGTTTTTTCATTTGAATTTCATTTTTATCTTATTCCATAGATGTCACTATCATTCCTGTATATACCAGAATGATTCCTGTATATACCAGAATTTTACATCAAATCACATTTGTATTTTTGTACCCAAATTTCCGAAACGACTTTTCTTAGATACACCATTATGAGATAGTATCATCTTAGATAAAGAAAACAGAATACATATGCATTTTGGTCTCATAACGCTTTTTGGCTTTTCTGGGATTATGTTTAAAATTCCAATTTCATCACAAACAAAAAACCCACCTTGCATTTTATGCCAGTCATAGCGTAGTTATATTGGGTTTATCTTATGGGTACTTTTAATATGTAATGTAATCTTTTTTAATATTGTTCGGCGAAGAGATATTAGTTAATATAACGTGCATTTGTTATATAACTTATCATTATTACATTGTCTAGACTTGATAGACAGCTTTGAACTGTTCATTAAAAATAATTTCTTTTTTATGAACTTTCTAATGAATAATTTTTATGTAAATGATGCCTTATTTTATATTTATTTAATTTCTAAGAGTATATCTCTATTATTATTTTTATTAATACTATTGTAAACGCTGAGAAACTGGAGCAAGTTACCGATTTTATTTACCTGGGAAGCATGGCATGACCAAATTAATAAAATTTTAAAGGTTGGTCATGTTAGAAGTCGGAAGAATCAACGTGTATGTATGACTCGCTGTGTGAATGTGGAGGAAGCTAGAGAGGTGTGCCAGGGTAGAGTAGTATGGCGGTCCATTCTCTTGTTATTATTGTTGTTGGGAAGCATGTTTGCAAGAGATGGAAAATTGGGGAAAGATATCGAAAGAAGGATCGGTGCTGGGAAAACATATTAATGCCGCTTTCAAAGTCATCACTGCAAATTGAAATATTTCAACTAAAGCAAAGATGGCAGTGCATAATGGAGTTCTAGTCAGAGCCGATACCAAAAGGACTAAGAATCTTCTTAGAGTAGCAAAAATGCGAACCCTACGCTCCATCGCAGGCAAAACCCTCAGAGATCGGATCAGAAATTAAACGATTAGGTCTGTCTGTGGTGTTGAGGACATAGTGAAATGGGGAAGAAGCAGAAGGCGTTTTTGGAGAGACCACGTGGACCGCATGGAGAATACAAGAATTGCAAAAATTGTTAGAGATGAAAACTCAAGCAGCAAGAGATTACCAGGAAGGCTGCCGTAGAGATGGAGAGTTGGCTGGACATCATCATCCCAGGACAGCCCACCGTCAAAAACAGGTCATACGACCTAAACTAAGAGGAAGAAGAAGAAGAAGGTTGTTTCTAAACCATACCTTGGCTTAGAAACATTTACACATGTCAAATATATTTTTCTTCAGGTGGTTTGCAAATCGTTTGGACCTGAGAATATAGGATGGTTTACCGAAAGTAGCCCATACAAGGTCCTGCATGCGTTTGATCTGTGCTTCTTGATTATATCTCCCAATTAATGAGATTACGTTAACACTTGCTTTAATGTGCTAAATTCATTCTTTACCCATTCTTTACTGTGCTGGACTTTGAGTATACAGTTAAAAATGTGTTTTTCATTGATATAAAGCAAAAATTACAAGGTTAATTATTGCAATTAGCTATAAAAATGGTTTTATCATGAATTGAACCACGAATTATATAAAATGAATGCAATAAATGTACGCACGCACACACATACACACACACACACACACACACACACACACACACACATACGTCTTGCCCCCACTACATTCGTGACAAGAATTAACTTGGTATCCATCACCTGGCAGCAGGTGTTGTTTTATTGTATTTTAATTTATTTATCTATTTGACAAATTCACAATAAAGTGTTCCATGTCATACAATAATATGGTTTACATAATCTTTATGCATTTGATAGTATTAATATAATAATATTTTTGATTATATATTGGATGTTTCGGAAAGTTCTGTCTGTTTTTTTTGTGTGAAATCGCATTTATTTGAAAGGTAAAATAATAAAAACACATCAATCAAAATACTGTCCATCGTTAGCCATTACTTTTTCAATCTTTCTGGCAATAGATGAATCCATCATCGAAAAAACGCCTCGTCTTTTGAAGTAATCCAGGTAAAGACCCAATTCTTGATATCTGCATATGAATGGAAGTGCTGTTCTTCTAAGGCATGCGTCATGGATTTGAACAAGTGGTAGTCTGATGGTGACATGTCTGGTGAATTAGGCGGGTACGGTATAATCTCCCAACCCACATTCTGTATGTAGTTTTTGACCACGATTACGATGTGAGGTCGAGCATTGTCGTGTAGAAGAATCAGCTTGTTGTGCCTGTTGCCCCATTCTAGTCATTTTGAGCCAGTGCCTGCTTTAATCGCATCAGTTGTTGTCAGTAAATATTTACGAACTGAATTTAATTGACAGATGCTCAGGCTTACTAAAAAAAAGGGCCACCAGATTCGAAGGAGCCCTCTGTTGTTAAACGGACCGAACTTTCCGAAACACCTAATATTTTAGATTCCTAATTCTAAATGTAATTTTTCCCATTAACATCACTTGTACGCATTTTTATCTTTTTAGGCTAATTATATAATTAGGTTTGTAAAACTGATGCCTTATCATTCATTTAGTTTATATTCCAGATACCCTACTAAAATATAATTTATGTATGCAATATATAGGTAATCAGTATATATTATTTACATATTTTAAATTTGTCCTTTATTACTATAATACATTATATGTGGTAACTTAGAGGTTTTTTTTCTTCTTTCGCCTCGCTTCTTCCAATTACTTGGAGTCAGTTATATTTTGTTGTATCATTTGGCGCCTGGCGTTTCGCCGGTTGTATGCCCCATGATAAACATTATTATTTTGTTGAAAAACTCTAAATCATTATAGCACGAGCCAAATTAAAAAAATCAACCTGTGATTGAGCTTCAGGAAGACCACCTAAAAGATGACGAGACAGCTGTACATCTAAATCCCAGGAATGGGATCCAAGAAATAACAGAGCACAGTCCTAAATAAATCAGAAGAAGAAGTAAAAACATTTTGGACTGCTATTGGTTTAAAAGGCGTGATAAGGTATATCTTACTGGAAGGTATACTTCTATAAAATATCATGAAAAGCCAAACTGCGTAACATCATCAAAGAAATCACTATGGAGATGAACAAATCGAAATCTGTGGAACTAACTGGAATGCCACGACCCCTAGTCCCGATTAGTCATTCTGCCCGAGTGTAGTCTAAACGTAGTGAAGTCAACATCGTAGTGAAGTCATTGTTATTTATTTTTGCTATAGCTTTTCAAATCATTACAGCGTGAGCCAAATCGATGAAAAGGGTCTAGCTATTATATTGATTCTCATGACATGTGATAAGTAGTTAATCTATCGCCATTTTATTGTCATGTGAATTCTACACCAGACCAGAGACAGTGTGCGAATAGCACTGTCATTAGAGGGAATTGATCCCAGGACATTCGGTGTGGCAGCCATACCTGTTGCTACTATGCCGCGAAGTTGGTTAATGTGAATATGAATAGGTCGTCGACTTGAAAAAGATGAAA
Organism: Lepidostoma basale; assembly: GCA_022606425.2. Lineage (NCBI taxonomy): Eukaryota > Metazoa > Arthropoda > Insecta > Trichoptera > Lepidostomatidae > Lepidostoma > Lepidostoma basale. The sequence continues at coordinate 193,243 of JAHDVF020000792.1, read as the reverse complement.
AGTACGCAATGTAAATCCGCTATCAGGCTTAACACCAATACAGAAGAGCATAATTCCTACCTACGTAACTCTCAAGTGTCCAGATTAGATTCTGACACACGTAATAATGGTGCCATTTTTTTTATAGATTAAATTACATTTATTTTATTTTTGTTTTTGTGCAAACAACAATAATCAATCAATAATCAATTTTGCACCCATCTGGATATTGCTGGATTCTTTTAGTAATAGAAAAAAATATGCGTTGTTTTATAAAAGGTGTATTTCCTAATCTTATTTCAATTATTCAAATAACAACATGTTGTTGGTTTTTTTTATATACGAGTATATTAGATTTAATTTAAATTTATATTGTTTTGTTATTCCATTCTTATTTTTCATAATAAAAGGTGCAATTTATGTAACAGGATGATTAATAATAGTAAACACAATTGTTTAGTGGTTTTACTTGGATTTAATTTATATAAATTGTGACAAATTTGTTTCGCTTTGCGGGAGCATTCTCAAACTTGTTTGAATGTTTTGAGAATGCCCTCGCAAGGCGAAACAAATTTGTCACAATTTATATAAATTAAATCCAAGTAAAACCACTAAACAATCGTGTTTTCTATTATGATGGAAAAGCTAGCTGCTAAACAACCGAGGCTGGTTAATCGCTCTAGGCCACTGCTGCTTCATGATAATGCTAGACCACACACTGCACAACAGACGGCTACCAAATTAGGAGAGCTTCAATTGGAATGTCTAAGACATCCACCGTACTCTCCGGACCTTGCCCCAACAAATTACTATTTTTTTCGAAATTTGGATAACTTCTTGCAAGGGAAAAAATTCAACTCCGATGGGGCAGTCCAAACCGACTTCAAAGATTTTATTGATTCCCGTCCGAATGTTTTTTTATTAAAGGGATCGATGAACTACCTATGAGATGGCAAAAGTGCATAGATAGCAATGGTACATACTTTGATTAAATAAATATATTATATTTAAAAAAAATTAACTTTATGTTCCTCCCATACAAAACGCCAATTTCATATGTAAGGACCTAATATAAGACATTTAAAAAAATTAAAAACACTCAAGAAGAAATATAAAGAAAAGTAACTTTTAAATTAAACATAATGTTGAAATTTATACTTTATTATTTATAACTAACTAACTAACTAACCATCACGCCGTCTCTCCGGTGGGATAGGCAGAAAGAATGGACTATCATACTCTTTTTTCCTGAGATACTTATTTCGGTCCTCAACATTTATCAATATATCCAGATATTCTGTAGGGGTTACCATCCTTTAGCTAGTGGGCCTCAGTTTTGTGGCGCCGAAGATACTTCAAACGCCTTCTCTCTGTCTGCTATGACCCTGATAGTAAGATCAGTGATCGCATTTCCCAGCACTTGGGAGTGCTTGAATCTTGGGAAATCATGAGAATCACTCTGGGACTACAAGGAGTTGGACTTTTAGAAGTTTTTCTGTTGTCACACAAAGTGGCATTTCACGGTATTATATAGGTATATCTTCCAGCAGGGTATGTCCCACCACTTCCAGTCATTCGAGTCTCAATTTGTAATTTAAGTTGATAAATTATATATTTATTTTTGATTAAATATATAAAGACACTGAAAACGACAGCAGGCAAAACACTGAGAGATCGCGTGAGGAACACCAGAATTAGAGAGATACGTGAGGTTGAGGATATCATAAGTGGAGTAGAAAGCGAAGACAGGACTGGTATGGTCATGTTCAAAGAATGGACACCACCAGATTCCAAGGCAGCAAGTTCAAGGTAGCTGCAATCTCTGGTGCTCTAAAATCCACAATATTAAAAAAAATACATGGCCATTAAGAGTAAGATGAGAATCTATAAAGCATGCTTAAGATCGATAATAACATATGGCGTCAAAGCAAGGGCAGACACAGTAAGGACCAAACAAGTTTTGAGGACTTCCGAGATGAAGACACTGAGGACGATAGCAGGCAAGACACTGAGAGATCGCGTGAGGAACACCAGAATAAGAGAGATATGTTAGGTTGAGGATATTATAAGATGGAGCAGACAGCGAAAAAGGGACTGGTACGGCCATGTTCAAAGAATAGACACCACCAGACTCCCCTATATTGCACTACATAATCAGCCTCACAAGATTCGTCCCCGTGGAAGACCTCCTAAAAGATGGAAGGACAGCTGGGAATCTACCTCACAGAAATAAAAACACATAGGTCTACAACAAAGAAGAAGAAGAAGATTAAATATATTTTTTGCGATGATTCAGAAAGGTTTTTTATTTTTGATTATTAATTTATGGAATTAATACTCTTAAAATGTAAATGTCAATATAATGATGGATGCCTGTAATAAATATTTTCTTATCAAAATATTCCTTTCGCAAATCTCTAGATGCAGAAACCACAGAGATTGGACTATCTGACTATACCTGGTGTGACAGAATAATGATTTCCGAGATCCGAACACATGATACGGAATTCGTTCAAATATATAAGTGAGTTTAAAGAATTTAAAAAAAGCATCATTTACATAATTGATTTCCTAGATAATCTATTGTTTTGGCGGAAACACTTTGATATTTCAACATTATCACAACTGCTTAAATAAAAACAGTGTTATAGAATATCACAATTGATTATATTTCTTTCGAAATTGTCGCGACAGATGTTTCGCTTACCGATGTTAGCATTGTCAGGTGTTACAATCAACTCCTTGTGACACCTGACAATGCTAACATCGGTTATCAAAACAGCTGTCCCGACAATTTTGAAAGAAATGTAATCAATTGTGATATTCTATAATAATGTTTTTATTTAACTAACTAACTAACTAATTATCACGCTGTCTCACCGAAGGGGTAGGCAGAAAGAATGGACTGTCACACTTTTCTTTCCTGACATATTTCTCTCGATTCCTCAACATTCATACATAGTGTCATGCACGCCTTTCGATTTCTGACTTCTCACGTGGCCGACATTCAATATTTGATTTATTTTATCGTGCCACGTTTTTCTCAGTCTTCCTCTATTTCTAGTTCCTTTACATCGTTAACATATAATTTTTTTACATATACATATAATTCTTTCCATGTGTCCAAACCATCTTTATGATCCTATCAATATTTTGTTCATAACACCATCGTTCGCACCGCGTTCACTTCTTATATTTTCATTCGACACTCTATCATTCACAGGTTATCCCCACATTCGTCTAAGAGATCTCATTTCTACTACATTTATTCTACTTTCTGGAGTATGACAAAGTCTGTCATTCTAGGATAGGACTATTTAGCCACATCAGGCAGCACAGAAGACAGACCTAGATATTTTTGTATTCCTTATGCTTGTACTCATGGGCAATGGGCATTATTACTAAAATAAGTTGAATTTTGTTATTTTTCATCTATTATATATTCGCCTTCACTCCACCCCTAACAAGTGGCGGTACTCTCATAGAAGCCAAGAAGCCCGGCTTGCGTTAGAAAATTTGAATCAAAACCTCTTCTGGCTTACAGAGGTTCAGCTCTTGTGGCTATTCCTCTTACGTCTGATGCAAGGTGATTTGGTGGGTTGTTGGTTTATGCGGGGGCAAGATTGCTTAGATTTGAGGGTTTTGATTCAAAATTCCATACGCAAGCCGGGCTTCTGGGCTTCTGTGGGAGTACCGCCACTGCTCCTAACCACTCTGTTTTATTTGATTGTTAAAATTGTATACATTGAAAAATGTTACTTGTAACTGAAACATGTCTAAGTAAAAATAAAAAGTGTTGTAATACAAAGTATTGCATAATTATATTTATTAAAATATGAATTTTGTTAAATTCTTTGTGCCAAATACTTTAATTACTATATATTATATGGTATCAGTCTGTGAGACAGGAAGCGAAATGAAGGAAGCAAAATTGCGGATGTAGCGTGCAAAATAGCATAGTTAATGTGGAATTGGGCTGGCCATGTAGCGGGGACAACGGATGATCGGTGGACAAGACGCACCCTGAAGAGATGACATACATTCGGCCATAGAAATCCTGGCAGACCACAAGCCAGATGGTCTGATGACATCAAGAGAGTGGCAGGAGGTCAAGGGCACAAAATGGCGAGAGATAGAGAGTTGTGGAGGTCGGGAAGGGAGGACTATGTTCAGCACTGGACAACTAAAGACTGATGATGATGATGATATGTTATCAATAAGATTTTCTTTAATAAAAAGCATGACATGAAGTGAACTCCGGTGCCTTTTTAAAAGCACTGGTTAACACTATTTATGATCAATATGACCACAGACAATGTGGTCTATATAAAGTTCCATGTTACATGTTTAATGTGGTTTAAAAATTCTTTCTTAATTTTTTTATGATCTGTTTTGATGTTTTTACAATTTTTTCTTTTATATAAAGAATTTTGACAGGTGTAAAAATAAATTTTTCATTTGTTCCAATGACAATTTGAATAATTTCTTCAATATTATTTTTAAGTTCATGCTGGTATTGATTTGTTTTAAGTGCCTAATTACTGCTAATTTAAAAAAAAAATGGTGGATGAGTGGAACATAAATTAAATAGACAATATGTGCACCATCTAAAAAGAAAATTTTGTGTTAAATTATTTTTATTTTGTTATTTTATTTCATATTATTAGTTTTGGACTTATTTTGTGGATGTTGGATGATCGAAGTGTGCGCGGGAGATGCCTATTGGTGGCGATGAGGTTCGCAACCCATCACAACCCTCCCGTGTGTGATGGGTTGCGAACCTCATGCGGGGCGAAAAGAGAAGGATGGAGTGCCGCATCGGTTGAAGTGTGACATTCCATTTCTTTCTGCCTATCCTATCTTTGGGGAGATGGCGTGATGGTTAGTTAGTTAGTTAGTTAATCTTAAATTTTTTTTGTTTTTTTTTTCCAGAATCCACACGGGAGAACGCCCATACAAGTGCGAGATGTGTGACAAAGCCTTCGCTGCGCGTTCTAGCTACGTGGTCCATCTACGCGCCCACACAGGCGAGAGACCTTACGCCTGCCATCTCTGCGACAGGGCCTGCTCCACTTCTACCGCCCTCAAGGTAAGCCAAAATTCTAACTAATAATTAGGAGCTCTTACAAGGGAACCTTCGTGGCAGAGTGCCAAGAGCTATGACTGCTATACCGAAGGTCATGGGTTAAATTCCAGCGATAGGAGTGTTATTGTCACACTGTCTTTTGTGTGGTGTATTGTAGAATTCATGTGATAATAAAATAGCGATAGATTAGCTACCTATCACATGTCATGAGAATCAATAGCTAAAAAGTTGTGTACTTGTATTATATTGTTCACTTGTATTGGTTTACTTGTATTGTATTGTATTTCGAAGCAGTTCATCTTTATTTCATCACGTTTAAGAAGTGTCCAAGTCTCAGAGGCATATTGATAATACAGGATGTTAAAAACCTACAGTCTTCAGATATCTGCCGAAAATTGGATCTATTGTGTCATTTAAAAATAAAATAATAATAATAATTTAATTTACAATCATAAATTGGTGTTATCTTAAAAAAATGAACTCTATGTTTTCTTCTCTACCTCTTTCACCGATAGTAAAAAAGAAATTCTTATCGGTGAAAAATGTTTGCTTATAAAACAAATATTTCTTTTATGATATTTTAACTATTGCACAGGAAAAAAATACTATCAGTATTTTTTTTTTCAGTTCAAAAATATGATAGCAGTATTTCAGATTTAATGGGTAAATATAGGAGACACATGTATCTGGGTAGAGCAAAATTTATACGCATGAAGAAGGCTCAGGTCGTAAACAACGTGTCATGTTTTTAAATGTTATTATCGTTCAAGATACGCGGGTTAATAATCTAGCGGTATTTTGTTTGTTTGAAAACGCATGAAGCCATTTTTATCTGTGTAATTATTGGGAATTTTATTTCAATCGATTTTTGAGATTAGATTATTTTAAATGTATTTTTAAAATCTGTACAATCATGCCATGTTTTTATGGGGCGAATTAAACCACCTCAGGTAACTTTCCGAGAAACATGCAAAAAATAATCAGGTTTTTTTATTAATTAAATTTAATTACATATGCATTATATTTTTTTAAATTACGAAACGTCAAAGACTCAATCGCATTCTTCGCCCACCCCTTGTAAAAGTATCATACTTGTGAAGACTTGTATTCGAGCACACGCCTTGTAATCCTACAGTTTGTAGATTTTAGGTATGTTGTTTGGACACATGGAAAGAATGAGTGAAGACAGAATGGTGAAGAAGGTATATGTAAATTATGTGAACGGAGCTAGAAATAGAAGAAGGCCAAGGAATACGTGGAACGATCAAATCAATCAAATATTAAATGTCAGTCAGATGAGGAGTCGGAGAAATCGACTTGCGTGCATGATAAGATGTATGAATGTAGAGAAAGCGAATGAAGTGTGTCAGGACAGAACAGTGTGGCGGTTCATTCTTTCTGCCTACCCTCTGGGGAAACGGCGTGATGGTTAGTTAGTTAGTTGTTTTAACTATGTTCCTATATTATAAATGACTCTTTGATGTTTAGATCCATTTAAGGAATCACACTGGCGAGAAGCCATATTCCTGCCCCCAGTGCTCTGTGTCTTTCACTCGCTCTGATCTCCGGAGTATCCACATGAAGTCTTGCTGTCCCGATGTGATTCCTGAACCCATAATACAGGTATAGTTAAATGAGGAAAAATAATGAATTTGTTGATTAATGAACCAACATGATTTGTACCTGCCACTTACCACTTTTGAAATTTGTGCTACATACCAGTGGCGTGCCTAGGGTCAACCAGTAAGGCGAGCCAAGGAATTATAAATAAATATTCGTGAAAAAATTACATAATCTTTCTTTTCATAACATATCTGCACATAACGTAAATGACAGATAACATTCTGACAACAGAAATGAAGTTCGTTACACATCGAATAGTAACATACTTCAGAGTGATAAAGCCCGGCTTCGAATCCATACAAAAATTGTAGATCTCTTCTGGTATATATGCACCTAGCTATATGATTACAAGCCAAAAATACATAAGTGCGACAAAGACCCTTTTACATTTTGCAAGCCCAATATGAAGCCCATCGAAAACATGAAAAAAAACATGTGAACATAGGTGATTTCGCGGACATCTCACCTATGGTACGAAACAAAACATACACGTAGGTCATTTCTGCGCATGTCGGCGGAGTCATTTCCAACTCAACAAATTAAATCCCTTTAATCGTAGACGGCTCAAACGCGTAAAAACATTGTTTTAATATAGATTTTTTAAAGCAAGCCCGGCTTCTCGGCTTGTATGGACGTACCGCCACTTTAATTAATTTCAGGTAATATTTTTAATGTTCTCAATGTATTAAGCCACATCAATTCCCCTAAAATTCTGCTCCATTAAGTCGGATATATAAACAACGACTTGTTTGATTCTCACCATGTTTGATAATGCCTTAGCAGTGTGTCATTCTTATAAAATATAATTAAACATTTATTAAACAGATGTTTTTATAATTATTTATTATTTAATATGGAGTTTAAAATCACTGTTTATAAACATAGAATATTCTTTCGGATGTTGTGAGCTTTCCAATTTGAATATATTTTTATGAACACTTCACAAACTCACCTCGGATGGACAGACAAACACATGCCACATTGGACATGCCATGTTCTTTTCACTCACACTGCTTGTGTTTTACATTTTAACCATTCTTCTCTCGTCCATTCGTTCCATATGTCAAAACCATATCATGGATCCTTTTTTAATCTTACTTAATATGTTTACTTTAAGAAGTTTACTTACATTTCTTCCTTATTTCGTTGTTTGATATTCTATCATAAATTTTTTTTCCACACATTCTTATCACTGATCTCATTTCTACGGCATTTATCCTACTTTCATCCTTCTTTTGCCAGATCCAAGCTTCACTTCCATACATAAGGGTTGGTACTAGAACTTTATTATATACTGCCATTTTTGCTTTGGTGAATATATTCCTATGTAGAGAATTCTAACTATAACTAACTAACTAAGCATGACGCTGTCTCCTCGAAGGGGTAGGCAGAAAGAATGGACTGCTACACTTTTCTTTCCTCGCATATCTCTCGCTTCCTCATCATGATGTCACGCATGCGTGTCGATTTCTCTGGCTCCTCACGTGGTTGAAATTCAATATCTGATTTATTTGATCGTGCCACGTTTTCCTAAGTCTTTTACATCGTTAACATATAGTTTTTTACCATTTTTTCTTCATTCATTCTTTCCATGTGTCCAAACCATCTTAATGATCCTTTCATTATTAGAGAATTCTAAATGTTTAAATAAAATAGCACACCGACAAAAGGAAGGTGTGTCAAATAAATGTGATCCTCCGATTAGTAGGGATTTTTTTTAAATCTTATCTCGCAATCAGAGTAAATGTTTTTCACATTGGCAAACAGTGTCATAGCTGCTCCGAGCGCACTGCAAACAGGGCTCAATTCGCCATTTTCCCTTTCGGCTGATGTCACCCAAACGCTTATTTGCGTGTGAGATTTCATCAACATCAATCCCCGGGCATCGCGCCTAGCAGATAAGATATGACACCATTCAACTTGAACTGCAAAAACATTGAATACATTTTGAAAAACACTCTTAACAAATGAGATACCACTTTTTTTTAAACACTTGAGATTTTATCTTTCAGGTAGTGGATTTGTTTTCTACACAATCTTCAGAAGGTTACAGAAGTTTGTAAATGTGTAACCTTCTATCTTTTTAACCCACGTTATGCATTACTTCTAATTACTTCCTGAAAAAACTATTAAAATTTTTTTAAAGGCATCATCGCAATTAGATGACGCTTTTTTGTTTTTGTATTAGTTTTTTATTGTTATTGATTTTTTAACAGTAGCCATCTTAAAATAACGTCTTCTTCTTCTTCTTGTCCTGTCACACCTCCGTGGTGCATAGGGCCTCAATGAGCCTTCTCCATCCGACTTTATCACATGCCTGATACCTAACATCATCCCAAGTGAGGCCTGCTGCTTTGATCTTGTCCTGCAGGGCTCTTCTCTAGGTCTGCCTCGCTTTCTCTTTCCCCCCCACAGGGGACCAGTGTAGTGTGCCCTGAGCGATGCAGGCTGGGTTCCGTCTCAGGGTATGACCGATCCACAGCCATTTGCATCTAGCAACTTGTTCTCTGATTGGCTTTTCGCCTGCCATGGTCCAGAAAACGGCATTTGACACTGTTTGGGGCCAATAGATCTTTAATATTGAACGAAGGCACCTATTTATAAACACCTGGAGTTTTCCAATAACGTCCGCGGTAGATTTCCAAGTCTCACATCTGTACAGCAGTATGCTTTTAACGCTACTGCTGAATATTGAACAAGATATTAGCAGATGATAAAGAAACATACACAAATATAATTGTACAACGTGTCTCAAAAGAAAGTTTATGTTTGAATTCGTTAGCGTTATGTGGAGATGTTAGATGACTTCTTGGTACCTGAATTGCAAAACTTTCCTGGCTATAACCAAAGAATGTGGTTCCAGCAGGACGGAGCTACGTCACACACGTCCAATACGTCTCTGCCACGAGTTCGTGAAATTTTCCCTAGCAAATTGATCTCCAAGAGAGATGATATAAATTGGCCTCCACGCAGTCCTCTTTTAACCCCTGTGGGGTTATCTCAAATCTAAAGTTTACGCCAATAAAACGACTTCCCTGACGCATTTGAAAGAAAATATTCATCAGGAAATGGCAGCCACCACGGAGTCTACCTGCCGAGCCGTCGAGTGCCGCGAACATTTTAATTTTAACGCGAATATTAATTTTAAGAAATAAATTCCCAAATTGTGTAATTAACTAACTAACTATTATAGCAGAAAGAATGGACTGCCACACTTTTCTTTCCTGACATATTTCTCTCGCTTCCTCACCATTCATACATCGTGTCATGCACGCGCGTCGATTTCTCTGACTCCTCACATGGCCGACATTCAATATTTGATTTATTTGATCGTGCCACGTTTTCATCGGTCTTCCTCTATTTCTGGTTCCATTTACATCGTTAACATTAAATTTTTTTACTTCATTCATTCTTCATTCATTCTTTCCATATGTCCAAACCATCTTAATGATCCTTTCATTATTTTGTTAATAACACCATTGTTTAATTATTTTTAAGTATCAAATTCACAAATTGTGTACTTAAATAATTAATAAACATTTTTTCCACTAAATATAAACTTTCTTTTTAGACACCTTGTATAAACATTTATAAACAACTATAACAGCTGTACTTTTCGTATAATTTCAAAATATTTTTTCCCATTTCTCAAATCTAATTAGAAAATCTTATTATTAAAAATGCTCTTTCTTATTAATGTATACTTTTTTTATGAATACAATTCTTAATGATACATTTCTGAATTTAAATTGGTAATAAAAGGATACATTTTATTGGAATGAAATATCTATGAAAACGTTGCGTTAAGGCAACGTCAGCGCTGAATGGGTTAACTCTATGAAAGGTGTGTTTATTATGTAACGCAATTACGCATAAATGAAAATAGTATCAACTTGCACTCGTGATTATGAAATAGATAAGAGTCCTTGTCCTTTACGATAACTCCTATTGAACAATGTTATTTACATTTATGTAACATAATGAGTTTGAATTCTAATGAAATATGTTTTCTCTTATATTCCAGTCGCCCTTAAAATTCCTTTACGAGAAGTCTTCCGGCGTTAATTATCTCCAAGCTATTTCACATACTGCGGAGTCTGGGTCCAGCAATGAACTTCACGTGCAGGGTTCAGAGCACACCAGGTTTGTTGTACAATCATTGTTCACAGGGGATGGCCGAACGGATAGTGACGTCAAAAGAAGGGTTGGTGCGGCTAATAAGAGGAGCTTTAAAAGCAGTTATTGGAAACAGTAATTTATCAATGAAAACGAAAACGGACATTTACAATGGAGTTCTGGTACCTAACCTAACCTAACCTAACCTTACCTAACCTAACCCTTATGTATGGAAGCCAAGCATAGAACTAGCAGAAGAAGGATGAGAGCAGTATAAATGCTGTAGAGATGAGGTCCCTAAAACGTATGGTAGAACGACGTACGACAGAATCTCAAATGCTGACAAAAGAAAGGAATGTAGAGCGGAAGAAGGTATTATAAACAAAATTATGAAAGGATCGCTGTGTTGGTGAAGCATATGAAGCGAATTGATTGAGAAAGAATGGTTAAGAAAGTATACGTTAACAATGTAAATGGAGTACGGACTCAAGGTAGACCGAGGAAAACATAGCATGACCAAATTAATAAAATTTTAAAGGTTAGTCATGTTGGAAGTCGGAAGAATCGACGTGCATGTATGACTCGTTGTATGAATGTGTAGGAAGCTAGAGAGGTGTGTCAGGATAGAGTAGTGTGGCGGTCCATTCTCTCTGCCTACCTCTGTGGAGAAAACAGTGACTTGGTTTGTTTGTTTGTCATTGATTAATAATTTTTAATATAATAATTGTCTGGCATTGATGAATAACACAGTATTTATAATTACGTTACTTCCTGAATATTAAAGAGTTAATTGACCTTTGAGATCGTGACTTGAAGATGTTAAAATGTCAACAGAATCTGTATATTTAAAAATTCGTTTTGATAAAATTTCAATGTTATGAATAATAATAATAATAAATTGAACTATTTAAAAAGCGCCATTATTATGAATTAATCATCTCGAGGGCGCAGCAAATACTTATCCATGTAAAAGTTATCCTAGGCGTCACTGGGATGTGTAATGGAGTTCTAGTGCCAACCCTTATGTATGGAAGTGAGGTTTGGAGCTAGCAGAAGAGTGAAAAATGAGATCACCAAGTTGAATCTACAGAAAAACGATGTAAGGTAGACAACGAATGACTAAATAAGGAAGAAATGTAAGGCAGATGGTTGCATCGTAATTAAAATTAAAAAAGGATCACTTAGATGGTTTAAATATATGGAACTAACGGATGAGAGAATGGTTAAAAAGATTTATACAAGCAACGTGAATGGAAAAAGAAAGCCGAGCATGTGATGTATGACTTGTTGTATGAATGTGGAGGAAGCTAGAGAGGTGTGTCAGGATAGAGTACTGTGGATACTCTGTGTATGATAGAGTGTTGAATGAAAATATAAGAAGAGAATGCGGTGCGAATAATGGTGTGAAAGGATCATTTGAATGAAGAAAGAATGGTAAAAAAATTATACGTTAACAATGTAAATGGAACCAGAAATAGAGGAAGACCGAGGAAAACTTGGCAAGATCAAATAAATCAAACATTGAATGTCGGTCATGCGAGGAGTCAGAGAAATGGTCGCGCGTGCATGACACGATGTATGAATGTTGAGGAAGCGAGAGAAATATGTCAGGAAAGAAAAGTGTGGGAGTCTATTCTCTCTGCCTACCCCTGCGGAGAAACGGCGTGATGGTGTGTTGTTGTTCTTGTTATTGTATATTATGATATTAACAAAATGAAGTTTTACATCATTGTGTTAATTTATAACTTTTTAAAGACTTTTTGTATTGATCTTACATTACATTTGTTTCTGGGCAGTTGTTTATTGACCATTTGATTAATACACTCGGGTACTGCAGGCTCGCTGGGGGTCTGTCGTTGTTACGCAGCGCAGCGTTTGGATATCTGCGTTACCTAGTCATTTTGTTTTTCTCACTGATAAACTCTGCTCCGCCCAAGAATAACATTACGCACATCACCTTGGGAGTAGCACTCAAACTCTTGATAAGCATACTCGGTGCAAGATGAGATTTTATTTACTTAAAAATATCTTCAATTTATACTGATATCATTTTGAATGAACTTATGAAAATACTCGTGAGATCTTGTGTATATCCAGTGGCGTTCCTAGGGTCTACCAGTAAGGCAAGCCAAGGAATTATAAATAATTATTCGTAAAGAAATTACATAATCTTTCTTTTCATAACATTTATACACATAACTTAAATGACAGATAACATTCTGATAATATAAATAAAGTTTGTTACACATCGAATAGTAACATACTTCAGAGTGATAAAGCCCGGCTTCAAATCCATACAAAAAATTGTAGATATCTTCTGGTATATATCCACCTAGCTATATGATTACAAGCCAAAAATACATTAGTCTGACAAAGACCCTTTTACATTTTGCAAGCCCTATATGAAGCCCATCGCATGAAACAAAACATGTGGACATAGGCGATTTAGCAGGCGTCTCACCTACAGTACATATGAGTGAAATAAAATATGGCGCGTATGAATGAAACGAAACATACACGTACACAGGTTATTTCTGCGTATGTCGGCGGAGTCATTTTCAACTCAATGAATTAAATCGTTTTAATGTCCTCGCGCGAAATTCAAAATATAATTTTATTCGTAGACGGCTCAAACGCGCAAAAACATTGTTTTAATATAGATTTTTTAAGGCAAGCCCGGCTTTTCGGCTTGTATGGACGTACCGCCACTGTGTATATCAGTGTATAATCTGGGACAAATGTTTAGAAGATCGTTACACGTTGTATTTAAGTCTGTTTAACTAATATCTTCTTCTTCTTCCTTGTTGCAGACCTATGTGGTCTGTTCTCCAGAGTGTTGCTTCTCCTGTGAGATAGACTCCTAGCTGTCCTTCCATCTCTTAGGAGGCCTTCCATGAGGACGAGTCCCATGAGGCTGATTATGCAATGCAATATTGGGCAGTCTGGTGGTGCCATTCTTTGAATGTGACCTTACCAGTCCCTTTTTCGTTGTCTGCTCCATCTTATAATATCCCTAACCTCACATATTCTCTTATTCTGGTGTCTTGCCTGCTATCGTCCTCAGTGTCTTCATCTCCGAAGTCCTCAAAACTTGTTTGGTCCTTACTGTGTCTGCCCTTGCTTCGACGCCATATGTTATTATTGGTCTTACGCATGCTTTATAGATTCTCATCTTACTCTTAATGCCATGTCTTTGTTTTTCCATATTGTGGATTTTAGAGCACCAGAGTATGTATCTATTGAACTAATATGAATACATTTATTTCAAAACCTTAGTAATCAGGTGGATGTATGTTTTTTATTTTTTATTTTCATTTAAACATGTATCTATCTAACTAACTAACCATCATGTCGTTTTACCGGAGGGGTAGGCAGAGAGGATGGACCGCCACACTGTTCTATCCTGACAAGCCAACTCTTGTTCCTCTTCTACATTTACACATTGTGACATGCACGCTCGTCGATTGTTCCTACTTCGAACATGGCCGCCTTTCAGAAATTGATTAATTTGGTCATGTCATATCTTCCTTGGCCTTCCTGGACTTCTTTTTCCATCCACACTACTTGAATATATGTTTTTAACTATTCTTCCCTCATCCATTCGTTCCGTGTGTCTAAACCATCTTAGTGACCCAATTTTATTTAGGACGCATTCATTCGCCTTATATTCTCAATATACGAATGCAGTTTTCATTGCTTTCATTGCAACATAAGAATGCAGTTTTGAAGTCCCTTATTATTTATTATATTTTGATTGTAGTATGTGTGAAGATTGATGTTAATTATACACTTCATAAATATAATCCAACATTAAATAACTATGAGTTATTGCTTGTTATGAATCTAGTCTTTATATGCATAATATTTTTAATATTTTAAATATAATAGAACATTCTAAAACAATAGCATGTTTTTGTTTTCAGTCTTGGCACGATGGGTGATCTATTGCCGTCTCACTCCACACTAATGCCATCCCATTCGCTTATGACATCACAAATAATGGATCCGGTACAGTGTGAACAGGAACATTACTTAAGTGAAAATCATCAAGGAATTCCATAATAGGATGAAATTATCTTATAATATTCTTTAAATATACATTACTAGTATTTTAAGATGAATTTTTTTAATGAATTAAAACAATGTTTTTCTACTACGCGACCTACGCGTAGCTGTAATAAAAATAATTATATCTCTAAAATTAGTCATCCTATTTAGGTCAAATAAAAAGCATTATGAAAATAAAAGATTGTTTATTATTTACAAAAGCTTTATTTTTAAAAAATTACATTTTATATAATTACACATTAAATTTAAATAATAAAAACAAAAAATAAAAGTATTTGCCGTCCACGGTTTCCAAGTCAGCAGTCTTCTTGTCCATTTTTCATCTGAGCTTCTGGCTACGTGACCTGCCCATTGCCATTTTAGAGTCGCCACGCGGTGGATGATGTCAGTGACCTTTGTTTTTTCTCTAACCGTTTCGTTTCTGACTCTGTCTCTTAGACTTATTCCTATGGCTCTTTCCATGGCTCTTTGGGTCACTTGTAGTTTCTCGGCATTTTGTTTGGACAATGTTACAGTTTCAAGACCATAAGTACCAACTGGCAGAACACAGGGTTCGGTTTAAAACGGTGTAACAAAGATAAAATGAAACCAAATCATCATACTTATCAGAAGGAACCCAAATATGTCAACGTTAGCGAGGCAGTAGGGGAGAGTCCTACAGTACCGTCACCCTAAGAAAAAAATAATAAAATAGAAACGTATAAAATATAACGCATAAAGTGTGATTTAAACATGTTTTATGATGTATATATATAAGTAATCAATACATATGACGTTTAACTTTTGTCGAAATAGTTGAAAAATCTCCACTGATAACCCACCGAACTTTACTTAGGTATTGTACGCCCAACGCGCGTAATGCAAATCTGACAGCAAGCAGGTTGCGACAGATTGACGCCGCTTGGGGTATAAGCTTATGAGAGCAAACTACACAAATGCCGTGAACCGACTATGCGCCAACCCTTATAGAATTTCGGAAACAGTGACTGGCCGTTACTGGATGCCGGCCGGTACTGCAGGACTCTCCCCTAATAATAATAATAATAATAATAATAATATGCTAACTTTTAAAGCGCCGTTTTTGTGATGTAATCACCTCAAGGGCGCATTAAGACGTGTTTTAAATCTTAAAAATCTAAATGTGACCGCTTAAAAAACGATCGGTTTGAAAGTATAGTAGAACAAAGTATAAATGTTTAAATTGGGTATGAAATATGAAAAAGATGGGTTTTCAATTTAGATCTGAAATCTGTCGGATCATTTATGCATCTAAGGTGTGAAGGGAGATTGTTCCAAGCTGATGGACCGGCTACCGCGAACGCTCGATCCCCGAAATTTGTACTGGGGCAACGCTTCGGCTCAACTAATCTTCCTATTGCTGAGGAGTTCGCCGAGCGAAGTGTGGATTTCCGTGAATTTAGGCTGTCCGTTATACAGAGTTCAGATATATAACTTGGTGCCATTCCATGTAGCGCTTTGAAGACTGTCCAGCAGAGTTTATACTGGATTCTTTCTGGACTTTTAAGCCAGTGAAGTTCTTTGAGATGTTGTGTTATATGGGACTTTTTTGGAATGCCTTTAATGAGCCTTGCTGCTGCATTGAACGCAGATTGAAGTTTGTTTATTTGTTGTTTTGGAATATTTGCATAAATTCCATTACAATAATCTAGTCGTGACACAACGAAGGAATTTACAAGAGTTTTGAAAGTGTCATGGGGAATACTCCTTTTGACGGATTTTAATCGTCTTAGGTGGAAGAAACTAGCGCTGACCGTGTTATTAATTTGGGATTTTAGAGACAGATTTGCGTCAAGATAAACACCAAGAAGCTTTGTGGAGTTTTTGGGAACGATATCATTGTCAGCTGTTGAAATTGAGGAATGATCGATATGATGTTGACGCTTTGCGGAAGACGTCCAGAGAAATTCCGTTTTGGATGGATTTAGTTTAAGTTTGTTTGATGCCATCCATCTGGATATGGCATCAATGCAGTTGACAGTTATTGACGTAAGATGTTTGGTGTCATCAGGGTTGCAGAAAAAATAAAGTTGCTGATCATCAGCATAGCAATGTGAGAGGAGGCCAAAGGATTCTATTATTTTGGCGACGTCATTTGTAAACATGATAAATAAAAGGGGTCCTAAAACAGAGCCTTGTGGCACACCAGATTGGATATTAGTAAATGAGGATTTTTTACCTGCTAGCTGCACAGCTTGTGAACGATCCGACAGATATGAATTTAGCCAGTCTATGGCATTACCTCTAAAACCATACGTGATCGCTAATCGTTGGATAAGATATGAGTGATCAATTGTGTCAAACGCAGCGCTCATGTCCAGAAGGGAGAGCAGTGCCAATTTGCCCGATTCGTTTGCCAGTACTAAATCTGACATGACTCTAAGCAATCCCGTCTCCGTTGAATGGAAACGTCTGTAGGCGGATTGTAATTTAGACAAAATATTATTTGTCGAAAGGTGATTAGAAATTTGGGAGGCTACAATTTTTTCAAGAACTTTAGAGATGAAAGGTAGATTTGAGACGGGCCGGAAGTTACTAAGATTTTCGGAATCTAGTTGAGGTTTTTTTAATATGGGAGAAACAATAGCTTTCTTGAGCAAAAAGGGGACTTGTCCTGTTAGAAGAGATTTGTTAAAAATTTTGACTAAAAATGGAGCAACATGGTGACAGCATCTCTTGAGAAGCCATGTCGGAATCGGATCAAGCGAACACTGTTTATTAGGTGCGTTTAAGATAAGTTTAATCACTTCTTGAGGTGTTGTGATATTAAATTTAGTTAGAAGTTTTCCCTCATATGTCGTGAAAGTTGGTGGTGTTGTAGATGAAGTCGTTGCACGAATCACAGCGATTTTATCTTCAAAGAATTGGGCGAAGTCCTGAGGAGATAACTTGGTAGAGGCCTTTTCTTGTTGATTATTTCCGAGTACTGATTTAACGGAATTCCATAGATGTCGGGGATTTTCCTTTTCCGATTCAATTTTACATTTCCAGTACTCCGATCTTTTCTTCTTGATCAGGTCTCTAAAAGAATTCTGCGATCTCACCCAGGCTTCTCTTGAAGAGCTTAGGCCTGTGTTTCGGTACATACGTTCAAACCTACGCATTAGTCTCTTGTTTCTACGACATTCTTCATCAAACCATGCATTAGACACTCGCACCCGGAGTGTTTTTGTCGAATGTGGAGCATGCTTGTCGAGAAGAGAAGTAAAAACATTGTAGTAGGTTTGAACTAATTCATCTAATGACATTTCGAGGGTATTGTTATTATATTTTTCACAAACATGTGAGTTCATCAAGTCTCTTTCAAATTTTTCAAAATTGAAAGAGCGCCATGTACGTGAAGTGAAAGTTTGAAACACGGGTCGTGGTGGATGGAAAGGGATCTCCGTACGAATCATTTTGTGGTCCGAGAGTCCAATATCTATAACGCTTGCCGGAGTGTTAACAGCATTTTTGTTGGAGATGAGGATATCTAGTAGTACTCTTTCTAGAATTTGCAATATATTTTTTATGAACACTGCCTCACTGCAAGACAAATGAGGAAGTAGTTATAAAAAACATTGTTTTATTTGATTATTATTTATGGTAAATATACTTTAGAATATACACAAGCTGATCTTTTGTTTCTCAGTATGCACAATTAGTTGTTATATTAACATCGCATTATTTCCTTATCACCAATTAACTATTTGGACTTGTACCGACAGACTATTAGACCATATCTCTCGCAGTTATTAATGCTTCTGCCATCCGTGGATGTCTTTGGACTGAGTTATCTTCCTTCCATGGTTCAATTGGTGTTTCATCTACTTCCGTCAAACATAATTAAAAATACTTTCTATTTCTATACTTTCAGGAATAACATGATTCGGGAAATGACTAATATCATACAATGTTGTTCTTTTTGTTCCTTTCCTATCGGAGATTAGACAGCATTATGGCTATTTTTACATTTGATACAGGAGCTCTAAGCAGGGATGCTCTGCGGCAAATGAACCATTCTCAAAGGTTTCCTACACTTCTTTTTATATTAATTTTACTTTGGATAATCAGTTACAGCGCTTTGAATGTATCATTTCTCATAATGTGCCGTTCCAGTTGGATAATTTTTAGATTTTGATACGTTATTGTTTTTAAAGTTCTTTTGAAATTTTAATGTGTTCATAATCAAGAGATACCAATATGTATAATTACAATCATTTGAAATAGTACTATTTTTCACAAACTTTTTAAACATATCACAAATATCAATAAAACAGATGGCCCGCCATGCTATATGGAGCAGAGTGCTGGACCAACAAAAAAGTCCACGAACGTCGAGTCCACACTGCCGAGATGAGAATGCTGAGGTGGGCCGGAGGCGCCACAAGGCTGGACCACGTAAGGAACAAATACGGGGTAGCTTTAAGGTTGCCCCAATAACGGAAAAATTAAGAGAATCTCGATTCCGGTGGTACGGTCATGTGATGCAAAGAGATAGCGAACACATTGTCCAAAAAGCTCTCAGCATTCCCACAAAACCATGAAGAAGAGGCCGCCCAATGGCAACATGGTGGGCCAACATGGAAAAGGAGCTCCAACACGTGAACCTGATAGTGGAGATGAGTCAGGATAAAAAAGTTTGGGGTTTTCGTACGAGGGGTACGTCAAAGGGAATGAAAAAAGAGTTGTTAACTAACTAACTATCACGGCATTTCTCTCTGGAGGAGTAGGCAGAGAGGATGAACTATCCTGACATTACTCTCGCACCTTTTCTACATTCACACTATGTGTTATGTTTCTATAATTAGATTTTAATTTATAAATATGTTTTGACAAATAATTGAATAAACATTATTGTTTCTCTGCTGAGCTTAGTTTTTTTATATAATTACAATCAATATTTTTATTTTAGTGTTTTTTATTAAGGTATATATGCGAAATGTAATCTCACATTCCTTTAACGTTATTGACACGACTCTTGGACTTTTGAATGTTGTCTCGTAATTATTAAAAATGCCCCTTATCGTGCACAAGTACAATAATTAAACATCAACAAACCGTTGACCCAAAAAGATGAAAAGTCAAGTAAAATTAACCTTGTTGCGATATTCAACGTTTTGGGTAATTAATGCGAGACATTACACTAAGGATACTCAGAGCTAATCAAATTAAATATAAACTCAGTATTTATTACACATTTCAAAATATACGAATGAAGATATCTCTATAAATAAAATTAAAAAATCTTTTGACATAGATTCGGTTCAAAAGAATCCTGAAGGATTTTTATTACACATATCTCGTCAATTTATTTCTAATAATTTACAAAATAAAATTCTGTTATAATATAGAAGTGCAATTTTATATGACACTGTGTTATCATTGTATAAAATCCATGTGTTTTGTACAATTGTTTTTAAGACGTCATTGAATGTTTTTAAACGTAAATCATAGAAATAACTTTATTTCCCTAAGATCAACGTCAATAAGTTTACTATTTTTGATCCCGTAATAACACATTGACGTCATGCCACGTTATTTGAACGTAAATTATATCATCTTCTTCTTCTCCTTCCTTGTTGTAAGACCCTAGGTTCTCAAAGTGGAGGATAATGCCCCATTGTGGGCGTTTGAGACTTTCAAGGGGGCAGTAGAAGACCCAAAAAAATAAAGAGCGTGGATAGATAAAAAAAAATTGTTTAAAAAGCTAAAAAAAAACACGCTAATCACGTAGTTATTAATAAAGCAAATTAAACTTAAATATTGGTTTATTTTGTTATTGTATGTATTGTAATCATTTTCCCTTTTTTTGAATAACTTTTATGGGAGGTATAGGGGGCGGTAGCCCAGAAAAGATTGGAAACCTATATTGTAGACCTATGTGGTCTGTTCTCCAGAGTGTTGCTCCTCCTGTGAGATAGACTCTCAGGTGTCCTTCCATCTTTTAGGAGGTCTTCGACGAGGACGAGTCCCATGAGGCTGATTATGCAATGTTATATATGGGCGTCGGGTGGTGTCCATTCTTTGAACATGAAATATAAATTGTGTTTGACAGTGTTTAAGGCTCGACACCAGAGAGTGCCAGCGTATATATCAGACCTCTGCGTGACACCCATGCCAACGGAAAGGCAACGTTCACTCCGATCAGTAGAAACAAGTGCAAACAACATAGCGATTCCAGTCAGAGCCAATAAAGCATGTTTCTATGATCGTGCTTTCAGCGTTGCGGGTCCGTTGGCGTGGAATAGCCTCCATGTTAGTATTAAGTATGAGGATAGTGACGTTAAATTTAAGAAACATCTGAAGACTGCACTGTTCGGTCAGTCATTTCCTAGTGCGCCCTTGGAGTAATTGATTTTACAAAACGGCGCACTTAAAATACAAATCATAATAATAATAATGACCGTACCAGTGTCTTTTTCGCTGTCTGCTCCATCTTATAATATCTTCAATCTCACATTTCTCTCTTATTCTGACGTTCCTCATGAGATCTCTGGTGTTCCTAACGAGTGTTCAGGACGGAATGTACAATAGAGATGATGGCGGATAAACCTGCAATGCTTAATGATGGTAAGTCTTCCAAGA
This sequence comes from Lepidostoma basale, assembly GCA_022606425.2. Lineage (NCBI taxonomy): Eukaryota > Metazoa > Arthropoda > Insecta > Trichoptera > Lepidostomatidae > Lepidostoma > Lepidostoma basale. Next base: position 171,786 of record JAHDVF020000792.1, on the reverse strand, counting down.
AGATCACGACTTTGGTGCAAGGTGGCAACCAACCATATAATTTAAAAGCCAAATTAAACATATTTACCATGAGGCACAATAGAAAAACCTGGCGCCAAATGATAAAAAAGCCAACCCCGAGTAAAGGGAAGAGGTGAGGAGAAAGAAAATGATTGCCTGAGTAATGGTTTGAAATTCCATATCAGATACTGTGAAATATTTCAAATCATATTTTTTATATTTAATAATTGAAAAAGTATTGTAAACTGTAACCTGTTTTAATGTTAAGGATAAAAAAAAGCTTAGATGGCAATGTACAATGATGTTCTTGCATCGACCTTTATAAATTAAAGTGAAGCATGAAATTGGCAAAAGAAGGATGAAAGTAGAATAAATGCGGTGGAAATGAGATCTTTTAGACAAGTGTGTAGTAAATCTGTATCTGATAAAGCAGTGCTCCGCAATCTTTTCTCACCTACGCCACACATAAGCTCTTCTTAGAGTAAAATTCGGTCAGGATGTGGGCCCTAATCAGCTCAGGAGATGTTGGTGACCTTTTTTTTCAGCGACTTCCGGCTAGTACAAATCGTCTAGTAGAAATCGAATGATAGATCTGATTTTTCACGAATGATCTAAAAAAAAGTCTCTTGAACTGATTTATGCAAGAGTCGACTCTTTCACAATTCATGAGTTTCAACTATAATAAAATATTTTTTTCTTTATATATTTGGCCACAGCACACCTGCATCCGGCTCACGGCACACCAGTGTGCCGTGGCACACTGGTTACGGAGCACTGTGATAGGGTACTATGATAAGAAGTGAATGCAATGCAAAGGATTATGAACAAAACAATGAAAGGTTCATTAAGATGGTTTGGGCAAATGGAAAGAATTAATGATGGTGAAGAAGCAAGAGAAGTATGTCAAGAAAGAATAATGAGGCATTCTTTTTGCGTACCTCCTCAGAGAGAAGGTATGATAATTTTTTAGTAAGTTTATCTTTTGAATTAATATATTTAAATGAATTGTATAACCTATTACTGTTGTTATGGAGCCAAATATAGATATAAAAAATCGTTAATTTAATCTCTGCGATGTTATCTTTGAGGCCGAAAATTTTAATATCATTGTTAACATTCTAGCTTCAAATATTTGTTTTATCACTTGGAGGGAAATATTTTTTAATTTCACCAACTCGCATTTCGCAAAGTGTTATAAATTACATTGAGTGAATTGTAATCACCTAACAACAAAAAAATTCATACTGAAGAAAAACACGTTGTTATTATCTTGAACGGACCTATTAAAATGAAGATATTTTTACATAGCGCACAGCATGCATTGAAAATAAGTCCGTGAGAGTTTATCTGAAGGTCTGGAGTCACATGTCAAATCGAAAATAGATAAACATGTTTGCTGGGGGTCCGTTATCAGCTCCAAAGTCTGTTTCTATGAAGGTATTATGTTGTTTAGAGTCAATCGAAACGCTTTGCATGGCTCTTACGTCGGTGAACTTTGCAGTTAAATCAATATTATTCAAACTATCTTAAATCAACGTCAAACAATAACTATATTAATAAACATCAGTTTTCTTGGGAATATTGTGTGAAATTTAAAAATATGTCTGAGGTTTGTAATAAATACTTTATTTTTAATAATACAATAGTTAGTTATTTAAAAAAAAAGCATTAGAAATGTTATATTGACATACGAAGTTAATTTTAATATTTAATATAGATAAACTTACCAATATACATCGAATAAATGAATCAAATATTTTGATTCAGAAAAGGAATTGTGATTATAAAGGATTTTTATGAGCAAAAAGATTTTAAAAAAATAGTGAAATTATTCCTTTGTATTTATAATGATCAATTTTTTTTAATCTTCATTAAAAATGATTTTGTGAAATAATTTTACTAAAATGAAATTGAACGGAATTGGTTTTTTTCTTGTTAATTTAGGAATAATAGCTTATGATTACTAATTGTATTTAAGCCTAACTAAATAATGAATTAAAGAAGGAGATTTAAGCGTTTGAAAATTCTTTTTCTCAAGAATTTTCTATATTTATTTTTTAATTAAAAATAAATAAAATGAAATAAAATCCATCCTACCCTACACTATTAGTTCGAGATTGATAGGCGATCCCAACTATATTATTGGCAAATACTTTTTTACTCTTTCTATACATCTATGGTCTAAAATGTCACCTGTCAATGTCAAATAGTGCGAATCTTGTTGCGCAATTTGTTTAAATTTTTTTCAAAATCTCGATATGCTTTACATGTAATACTCTTGCAAAATAACTTTTGTGGTGTGATTTCACACCTGATGTAGTATTTATCTCCTCAGGTATTGTAAATATAACCTACAAATCGAGAGATAATTATTCCCTTTGTTTATATCGGAAACATGCTACGGGAATGTGATAGTTCTTCAATTTTTGACTTATCCAGGCCAAGTATAGAGCATGCCGACGACCGTGGAAGGCCTTCCTCTTGATTTATCGCCTGACCCCTCGACTACTGACCCGGCAAAGATAAAACAAAATGACGTAAGATGATTTGTTTTTTTTTTGCGTCTGAGTCGGTAGACATCTCCCCCACGGACCGCTGTAGTTTTAGTCCAAACAATGTTGTTGTTATCAGAGTAAAAAGTCTAAACACCAACAGTAAACATTTACAACTTGTTTTCCTATGTGCCTACTTATTCTATTGTGATATGTTTTGTTGTCAACTTGAAAATTCCCAACGCAATGATTGGATTTAAAAATCATAGAAATATTTTACTTGCTCGCTTCTAATTTCTCTTTATTTGGAACAACTCAATAATTCAAAAATAGAACATTTGATTTAATTGCATAGATCAAATGAAGATTTTTTTGACACCCTTGTAGTTAGGTACTAACTCACATTAGCTATTAAAAATATTGCAGTAAGAAATTCATACAATACATTTGTTCTTAGTTGACCAAATAAGGCTTACGAATCAGACTGTTGATTTGAATTTTTCTCTTCATGAATGATACGAAAGACCGGAAAAAAATCAGAAATTAAATTAAGAGAGTTTAGATTGAGTGAAAGTGTTATGAAGAAAGTAATGCAAGGATCACTAAAATGGTTCCAATGGAAATAATGCACGAAAAAATTATGCATCAATGATGTGACTATAATACAATATCTAAAAAAAACTGAGTTTAATGCATAACCAAAATTAAAAAAATTGCCGTTGAGAAGTATTCCAAGATATAAAAAAATGGCAGTGAATCCTGTCTGATGAAAAGGTTTGAAGGTTATTTATTTTGGTTATATATCAAAGTTTGTAATGGATAATATTACCCAAGAAACAAGAAATTATATTATCATTCTTGAAGATAATTACAAGCATTGGAAATGATCACAGGAAGACAAATATTTGTTTATTTTCTTGGAATGTGTATTTCTAATAATCACTTGTAATAGTATATTAAGGCTAGTACTTGAAAATATACATGCAAATTTCTATGATATCCATACAGACATAGATAATAGATAAAACATTAATGTTATTGGTGTTTCTATCAACTATGACTTTTAAATGGCTGCACTCTGTAATAATAAAATTATTATTTAATTCTTAATATTATTATCAGCACGTTGGTAAGATTATTTCTGTCTCAGTTGCGAGGAGAGAATTGTGGTTCAGTGTAATAAGATTTTTTGCATGATTATGTTAAATTGTTGTAATAATAATTTTAAGGGAAATACATAATTTTTATTTACATAAATTATTATGGATGATATAATAATAATAATAATAATAATAATATGCTAACTTTTAAAGCGCCGTTTTTGTGATGTAATCACCTCAAGAGCGCATTAAGACGTGTTTCAAATCTAAAAATCTAAATGTGACCGCTTAAAAAACGATCGGTTTGAAAGTATAGTAGAACAAAGTATAAATGTTTAAATTGGGTATGAAATATGAAAAAGATGGGTTTTCAATTTAGATCTGAAATCTGTCGGATCATTTATGCATCTAAGGTGTGAAGGGAGATTGTTCCAAGTTGATGGACCGGCTACCGCGAACGCTCGATCCCCGAAATTTGTACTGGGGCAACGCTTCGGCTCAACTAATCTTCCTATTGCTGAGGAGTTTGCCGAGCGAAGTGTGGATTTCCGTGAATTTAGGCTGTCCGTTATACAGAGTTCAGATATATAACTTGGCGCCATTCCATGTAGCGCTTTGAAGACTGTCCAGCAGAGTTTATACTGGATTCTTTCTGGACTTTTAAGCCAGTGAAGTTCTTTGAGATGTTGTGTTATATGTGACTTTTTTGGAATGCCTTTAATGAGCCTTGCTGCTGCATTGAACGCAGATTGAAGTTTGTTTATTTGTTGTTTTGGAATGTTTACATAAATTCCATTACAATAATCAAGTCGTGACACAACGAAGGAATATACTTTATTGATATAGCGGGAATAAGGTTGTTTTCGGTCGGGGTGTTTGAATATTGTCATTTTGGAAAGAATTAACTGTGTTGGTTTTGGTTCATAGTTTGAGCACTACCAGATTGTTTAAAATAACCTCCATTTAAACTAAGATGATTAAAAAATTATGAAAAATATTTTTATATATTTTCTAATCATATCTTCAAACACAATTTAAATGTGCCAATATTTTAGTTCAACTCTCTTGTTCAGTCAATCAACAATGATAATGTGTGTATTTTTTATTATTATAGTCCCATAGGTAAAATGACTTACCTACAATTATTTAATTTATTTATTATTGTTTATCTTTATTACTTGCATAACAAAATAAAAATAAAATTATCTCTTTGGGTAATATTTTTCGGGGTGAAACCGTGTTCCCTCTCGTCAAGCTCCACCAACGTTTCGGAGGCCCTTGCGGCCTCCATCATCAGGGTGTTAGAAATTCGGCTATTCATAACTTAGAATATATTAAGAAATGGCGAAAACGAAAAAATATAAGTAGATTATGAAAGATAATGATATATCTATGAAATCAGAACAGTTTTGCGAACAGCATTTACCATTCAAAGGGTTGAGTTGTAAACTAACCAAAAATCATGGTTATTATAATAGTTTTAATTTTTTAGAATTTTAGATAAACTTAAGACCTTAACAATGTGGAATTCAGTTTATATTATTCTCCCAATGCTGAAGGTGTTGATAGATGAATTCATTCTGGAACCTGCCAAACGTTTTTACAAAGGACTCCCTTCACATCCTAACCCCACAAAAAAAGACCTCAAATTACGACCCAAACACCATACAGCCGCCACAAGCGCCCAAAATCGATGCCACACAAATCATGCCCCCGCATAAACAAACAACCCACCAAATCACCTTCCAACAATGTTCCCATCAGACGTAAGAGGAATAGCCACATGAGCTGAACCTCTGTAAGCCAGAAGATCCAAGTCCAAGTCCAAGCCTTTTAAACATGTCGAGAAAAATAAACTCAAAAGTGGAAAAAACAGTGTATTAATGTTAACAATTCGTCGTAATGATATTTTAATCTATTAATTTCAATACTATTTATGTATTTATTTTAACCTAAATGCAATTGGAGATTTATTATCTCTTGTGTAGATATTTAAACAGCAAATCTGTTGATATTTGTGTTGAAATGAATGAGATATGATTAGAAGTAGTATCTGTGTGTGCCTACACTACAACAATGTCATTATCACACACGGACTGTCCTTGATATTGACTCTCATATTTGGAATCATATATTGTAAACATTCAAATGTGTTATCATCGCCCGAGGCACAATATTATTCTATTGATCTGATGTCAACAGAAAATTGGGAATAACTTATTTCTTATTAAACATATTTTCAATACATAACAAAATATATGATACTTATATTAATCTCTTTAAGATTAGGATTAGTATATTTTAAAATGCATGCTCTATCAGTAATTTCTGTGGGAAATAAGTTGTGTAGCAATGCATAACTACATTGTGTCCATTAAGTTAGTGATTATGGCTTGTAATTGATTTTTAATTTATGATTCTTCAATATTCCCACACTGTCTCAGTTTCGCAATGTATGAACTGCTTTGCATTCGATTAACATAATTTGTGTCATTTGGGTATCGCACAAAATGACTCTTGATATTTTTTCTCAACATGAAAGTGCCAAAAAAATGGTAAATAGTTCATAATAAATTATTTGTGTTAGTTGTGGCAAAGTGTTTTGTGTTAAATATTTGTGGGTATATAATTTTGCATTCATTATTCGGAACTTAATTTATAAATTCAAAAATATTAACTTGTCATCGAAAACAAAAGTAAAAAATGAATGCAGTGTGAATGAAAGTGCTATGACCAAAATAGTTATATAGTTATTTAGATGGTTTGAACACATGGAAAGAATGGTAAACAACGGAACAATAAATAGAAGAAGACCGAGAAGAACGTGGCACAATCAAATCAATCAAATATTAAGTGTCGACCACGCGAGGAATCGGAGAAATTGACGTGCATGCATGAAACGATGTATAAATGTTAAGGAATCGAAAGAAGGATGTCAGGAAAGAACAGTGTGGTGGTCCATTATTTCTGCCTACCCCTTTGGAAAGACAGCATGATTGCCTTGTTAAAATATAGGTTTAGTTATTTAAAAATACTATTTATTATAAAAACACAGTGCTGTGGTATTCATCGTGATATGTAATTGTTTAATGACAGTTTATTTGAGTGGTGTATTAAAAAAATATGTATATGAAGTATTATTTATGTAATATTTTCATAAAATTTTCATATTTAGCACTTACTTTGTGGTTAGACATTTAAAAAAAATATGAACTATTTGTATTTAACCGTGAAATTGCAATTCTATTTGAAGTTGGTTAGTTTCATTTACACTCAAGCTTCATCAGGGCAGTATAATTATGTTTTATATTGCCCTGATGAGCGAAACTAGTTAATTTCAAATATCATCCCAATTCTGTATTTAAAATACAAAGTGTCTATATTATTTATGTATTTATAGATACAATTTTTCATTACTAAATGACTAGTCAGTATTTTTTTTTACATACCTCGGATGTATTTACACAAATGTTTAATTGCATAAATGAAATGCGTGCAAAACAACCTCTTTATTCCAAGCCTCTTGACTTTTATTTGCATAAACGAAATAAAAAATAAAACGGAGTTGTCACGGTTCAGTGGCGAGTGTGATCTATGACCGCCTGGTGGCCCCCTCTTGCGCTGGGCTGGCCCCACTGTTGATCCCAGATAACAGACCATTTATATAAGCGCCCGACACCCGTGAATTTATCAGTTTGTTTCCACACGCCAAACAGTTCTCTTGTTCCGAGTTAACCTCTCAGTGAAAACACGTCGCGAATCATCGCCACAATATCTTTGATTCGAGTGAAGAGTATCAAGAAACCGATTTCTTTAACAATTCTCAATGAAGGATCTAAATTATTAGTGTGTCGTCCAAGCAGGAGTTGTGCTAAAGCCATTTTACAATCTGATCGAATTTAAAGCGTCCCTTGCCTGCAGTAAGAAGAAGCGAACGAGCAACCACCAAACCGACTGAATAGTTTCTCTCACCCGCTTTTGACGAACAAAAGTGACTTTCATAAAAGTCAAGTTTCATGAATCAATTTTCGCATTATCTGGCAGACAAAATGCATTTCAGTCTCTTCCGCGTGAACCCCATCTACTATTCCGACTATTCGGATACGATCATGGTCCTCAGCTGTTATATTTAAGGCACCTGTCCAGAGACATATGCCTGTTGATATTAACAGCTTTCTTGCAGTTTAAGCATACGAAGCATAAAGAGCCGTTTAGTGCGGTGTTCACACCTGATTGAAATTTACTCGACTGACGGTCTTTTTTACGGCTCGCTCTTTCGATTTGTCTCTCTTCGGGGTCTTTCGAACCTTCTTGGAAAAAAATTCCCGAATTCTAAAGGCTGATATTGCTGACTAGACAGAATACGTTACACGAAAGGATAGACACACGTTGACCGACGATAAAATATTCTGATTACCGAGGGATCATAAAACCACAATATAAAATGGATATCACTGTGAGTGTATATTCAAATCTTAACTTTTCATTTTAACCATATGCTACCTTTTACATAAATAAATTTAAAAAAAATTAGGTTAACTGACTTTAAAACTAATAGAAATTTATTAATTCATTTCAGTATCACCCTGTTCTGAAGGCGTTCTTGGCAGGATCGTTTTCCGGAACCTTCAGCACCATATTGTTTCAGCCGCTAGACCTTGTCAAGACCAGGCTGCAGACTTCTGCTCTTCTTCCTGTACAGACGGCTGTTGCGTAAGTTTCTTATCAACTTGCAATATAAATAAACAATCTTCAAATAACTACATATAAATAATAAATAACATAATTTATCGGCAAGATGTCGATTAATACAAATATTTTTGTCTTTAATCCCCTTTTTTTATTTTTTTTATTTGACACATTCACCATGGAGTGTTTTGTGTCATACAAGTAATAATACATTAAGGTTACATATTTATATACAAACAATTAGTATATTTAAAAATAATATCATTGACTAACATAATTGAACAGTTTAAATTAACAAATATTTATTATATTCTTAATAATTATGTGAAAAAGGAATAAAGAAAACTAACTTATAGATTAATTACATTATAAAATCGTGAAATTTCTATAATTTTAAATTATTAACAGAGAGAAAATGATTTAATGATATAATTACAAGTTTTGATTGTGATGACAATAATACTTCTATGGTGATGGGAAATCTGAAAAATACACTAATGATTTCTTTGAGGAAGTTTTCCCGCCCTACTAAAAGAGGGCATTGAAAAATTAAATGTTGAAGATCGCCATTTGCACCGCATTCACATATAGGAGAAGGAGAACAGTTGATTTTGAATAGGTGGGCCGGAGTTAGACAGTGGCCAGAACGAAGTCTTGAGTATGTTGTAATTAGTTTTCTGCTAAGGCCGAGTTTTCTAAACCAGGGCTTGAGATTAATGACAGATGATTCTATGATTTTTGATTTTGGAATAGACTTCATGTTTTTATTAACAAAGTGATGTTATTTTACAGGGGTAGGAGCCAAAATGGAATGATAAACGTTTTCACCAATATCGTCCGACAGGACCATATTATAGGACTATGGCGTGGCATGGTACCGGTAAGTCTATTATTTTTTGTTTCCTTCTTATTCTCCTGTTGAAGGTTGTCAATACAATAACAATATCATAGCTATTTTTACTTTGAATACAGCACCTCTAAACAGAGGGATGTTGTGCTGTAACTGAACAATTCTCAAAGGTTTTAAATATGATTTTCTTCTTCTCCTTACATTTCATTTTCCTTCAATTTTGTCTTGTATACAAAGTTGCAGCACTTCGTATTTATTGTTTTATTCCGCTCTCGTGAAATGACTTTAAATATATTTTTATTTCCTCTATTGAATATGCAGAAATGATAATAAAATTTATGGATTGGTGACATTGGAAACAATCAGACATTGGCTGGGAGTTTGACTTTTGACTTTACGATTGTTTAGAAATACACAATACATAAGTCAATACCACATTTCTTTTCAAAGAACGAATATAATGTTTATTTTATCATTTAATATTATATTATACATTTATAATCAACGGGGAGGATTGTAATATTTTTATTAAATATTTATTTTATATGACTCTAGTAATTCAATTTATATCTAAATTATTTAGAACTCTGCAGTGCTGAAACTGGGCAGAATTTATTTCGTAATTAGTTGCAGATAAGTTATAGTACATATCATGTGCCCGTATATTAGTTTAGAGTCTAATGTCTGTCTTTCCACACCCGATAACGGTTTATTTACTTAACGCTGAGCAAGCTATCAAAATGTCAGATAGCACATCCTATTCACACCAGACTCCCGAGTAAAACATTATTTTTTCACCTAAAATTTTTGTTATTTGATAATAAAATTTACACCCGCGGACATTTAAAAAACTAAATGTTTTTTCACCTTATCAATTATAGTAGATTTATAAAGTGTATTTAAAAATGACTTTCTTTATCTTTTAATAAATTAAGTACATTTTATAAATATAGATCCTCTCTTTCTAAAGCTATTATGTGACCTATGTTATTCTTTAAAACTAAGATTGAACCCTTATTGTGCAGCTGGTTTCCTCTCAAATTGTGGTTTGCTATATTTTCATCTCAGACAGATAATTTGAGTTCATAATAATATTACTTACAATTTAGTAGTTAGGAACTAAAGTTAAAATGATTAAAAAAATATTTAAATATGAGCTGTGTCTGCCGCAGTTCGAAATCAATTTTTTTTTATCTGCAAGTGTAGCCAGCCGCACTGTAGTGGTTATCGTAAGATTATATGTTTTAAAGTAATAAATTTGTATTAAGTCTGATAGAATTCATGTGAAAATTAAAATGGGGATAGAGTAGCTACCTATAAACATGTCATGAGAATCGATAGCTAGAAAATGTTTGCAGTAATTGGGCCCAATGGGTTGTATACAGAAAAATGCCCAAGTGGCACCCAGAGAACTACCATATTAAATGCCCAAGTGGCTCCTTGAGAACCAGCAAAGATGTAAAAACTTTGCTGCAAACCAATCAATCCCTAGGATTGAAACTTTAAAAAGTAATAATCTCAACGGTTTTGCATAAGTGTATGTTTGTCAGTGATTGTTTTCTAATGGAAGATTTCTGATTGTTACAGTCTATCACCCGCTGCGTTCCTGGAGTGGGTCTGTACTTCTCTTCCTTGCACTGGCTGAAGGCCACCGTTATGGAGGCCCAGGACGGCCGGGAGCTGGGAGCGATACAGGCCGTGGGTCTCGGCGTATTGGCACGCACTCTCACCGGCATCACGCTCAACCCGTTCACGGTTGTCAAGACCAGGTATAAATTATTCCTCATCACAAGTTATAAAAAGTAACATAATATGTTACATAAAAAAAATTATCCCCAATTTTTAGTTTTGACTTTATTTTCATTGTTACTTATTTCAAAGGTATTGTTGATTGTAATAATAATTTATTCGTCATTGTTTCAGATTCGAGTCAAACCTTTACGGTTATGACAGTGTCTTGGGGGCGCTGCGTTCTATCCGTCGCACCGAAGGACTGCGAGGACTCTACTGCGGGCTCGGGGCCACGCTTGCGAGGGACGCCCCCTTCTCGGGGCTCTATCTCATGTTCTACACCAAGAGCAAGCAGGCTATACCTAAAGGTAAAGATTCTAACCTAACATTACCTGGAAATAGCTTTTGAAATCTTGCCTTGAAGTCTTGTTAATTTAATTAATTTATTAATGAATCCAACATTATCTTTGAATTATTAATTCATCACTTGTTTGGGTTGAGTTGAGTTTGCCACAAAGGCAATAAACTTCTTGGATAGTACACTTGGAGTTTTTATAATACGGATGTCAGTAAACTATATTATGCAAGAGTTGTAAATAAAAGTAAACAAATAAATATTGAGGTTTACAAACCTTCACTGATATTTATGCTAGACTAGAATTTGTATATAGTTACTTCAAGTCGACAGTGCTTATACATTTTATGTATTTACGAAAGAGATTTTAATGTTCATGTTCAGATGTGGTAATCATAACATTGAATTGTTATAAGCCGTAAAATTTGTTACTATTTACATCTATGTAGTCAAAATACGTTTCCTAGTTTATTGCATTTGTTTTGTAGTAATTTTTTCATTGTTTTATTTCTCCTCTAAATATATATTTTACCACAATGGTGAGAGAAAGATAAGCATTAGGGGTTGCCCATTGACACGAAAAATAATAGACTTGGAAAATAGTTAGTTGTATTATTGAATGCAAATTAATTAATGTTTTTAATTTATCTTCAGATTGGCTGCAATCCCCGACTCAAGCGAGCATCCTGCATTTCTCTTGCGGAATAGTCGCCGGAGTTCTGGCTTCCGTCGCTACCAACCCAGCTGATGTCATCAAGACCAGGATGCAGCTGTACCCCAACAAGTTCCCCACCATCTTGAGCGCTATCCTATACATCCAGCAGAATCACGGGGCTGCAGGCTACCTCCACGGGGTCGTCCCGAGGATGCTGCGACGCACGCTAATGACCGCGATGGCTTGGACCCTGTACGAGCAGATCACTCGGACCATCGGGTTAAAATAACATCAAAGTAAGCGGAAGACCAATCAAAATGCTTACCTCGCTGGTCAGTCATACAGATCATCCGACAGAAGCACGTAGCGTGTTTTAAAATCTGAAAATTGTTGTGGCAGCTATGTTTTGTGGATGCACACTTTTAAAAGAAAGATTGCTTTAATGCTCTGAATTGCAATTCGAAATAAAAATATTTTCATTTTATTCCGCAATTTTAAAAGACGATAGATTTTTTTTAAACTAAAATTTTAGTTGAGTATTGTAGAAAATATTGTCGTCACTAAAGTTTTACGTTTAATTATTTTATATATATATGTAAAGCGAATAAAATTACAGCAGTAATTTTTTTTCAAAATCTCATTTTGAATCTTATATTTTAAATTGTTTGACTCTCTTTTATTTTTAAAAATATAAAATGAATAATCTATTATTTACGCACTTTAGTTTGTAGCAATGTTTTATGTATTTTCTATTAATTTTAAGAAATATATAATCATTATAACGCTACATGACCAAAGAGAAATCTTGAATAATATAATTATTAACTTTAACATATTTGGCTATTCTTATAACCTTTTCTTGTGTTTGCTTACTGTTTGAAGGAAATTTTAAACTGTTAATTTGTAGCATGCATAGTTGAGGGTACTATTTGCAAACCCGGCAAACTCCACCAACAATCAAAAGTGAGATATGAATTGGGTCTTATTCATAATACATTTGCACACAATTTTTATTGATTTTCAGTTTCAAATTCGGTTTCATTCTGAAGAATTTTGCTATTAAAATATAGGGTTTGTTGCAAACATGGCAACCTCCACTTGAGTGTTGCAAAGCTGGCAAACTCCAAAATGAAATTCATTATTTTACTTTAATTATCAACATAATGATGATTATTTCATGGCCGATTACTTTTAAAATACTAATTGGTTGAGATGAAAAAAATAAATATCGTAAAAAAGCGCATTTTATTAGCGTATCAGTTTTTTGCAATTTACTCAAAACATCTAATGATGGAGTTTGCCAGGTTTGCAACTAATACCCTCAGTTATGCCATTAAATGCATGCATTTTGCATGGATGTTGTGTCAGATTCATATATTAACTCTTTTCGGACGCTAGCTTTTGTATCTTTTGCATATGTTATTCTATCAATATTTAATTTGAAAATACATAACACTGTATGTTATTCGCTCCATTTGTAATATTCAACTGAATTACGTGCAGATTCCACATGATTAATCATGTCACCTCACATATGCCATACGATTACAGCGACAAAGTTTTGTTGTCAAGTCAGAGGTGTCTTACATCCGTTAAGGGTTAATATTGATTGAAGATTGTTCAATTTATCTGAATTAAAAAAAATATGCATTCTGAGTCATTTTTTATGTTCATGTGTAGAGTCAAAATTACCCATCAGATGCTCAACAAATAATTATATATTTGGAAAAAAAAGCTTGTTTGTGGGTATCTAAATAAATAATTTTGTTTTGAGTAATTTGAGTACATAGTTTATTAAGATATTCTGCAATATTTGTACTAGGATGGAGACGTAATTAACGATAAGGAGATGATGGTTACCACACTCGACGTTCTTGGTGAAAATATTACCGTTTCAACACAGATAACGGAAGAGGGATACACTTTTGACCTCTCTGGATACTTTGTGATGAGTTGTCACATCTTTTATCTCTCGTTTGGATGATAAACTGAAAACTGCGCATAACAAGTCGTAAATATCACAAAGCCACGTTAAAATTAAAATCTTATAGATTCAACTATGATAATATGATCTGTTTTTCTTTGATTTAACTCGCTTGTTTAAAATGCTGAATAGTATATCCTGCCGTGAGTTTTTCCATTCCCCCGTGTTTGTTTCTGTTGATAATTTTCTGATCTTTGCCCTGAATTACCAATTTGGAGTCTGCTCCGTAGATAATATGACATATCATTTGGTTATAAGAAGGTTACACTCCTAGCTGTATAGCAGTGTTTGACATTAGTTTAATTTTTAATTGAATAAAATGTTATAATATGTTAAATATCTACCTATATATTTTATATTTAAAAAATGTTTAAAATGTGAAAAAAAAATGGGGTTATTATTTTTTTGTTATACTGTTTGTAATCTTTGTTGAATAAAATGTTAATAAATAATATTTTGTTTTATTTATTTATAATTTTTTTGATATTATTCACAATGACACAATTGTTACGATTTTTTTTATTAACTAATTAATCAATAGGCGTTTATCCAAATAGGGTAGTCAGATTTATCCAAATTGGGTAGTCAGATTAGTCATTTGGACAATGACAGCGAAATCTGCAAAGCGACTGGATACTTTTGAGAGAAGGGTGCTGCGCAGAATTCTGGGGCCTGTGAATGACGGTGAAGGCTGGGAGAGTGCGGCATAATGACGAGCTGTACAATATTTACAAAGCTCCCAGTCTCTCCACACAGGTCAGACTGAATAGACTGAGATGGGCCGGTAACGCGCAGAGGTTGCCGTCATCGCGAACCCCAAAAAGATTACTGGATTGGCACCCAGGTGGTAAAAGACCAATTGGACGACCAAGGCTGCGATGGGAGGATGAAGTTGGGAGAGATGGAGCAAGATTGTTAAGAGTGTCAGATTGGAGGGTCGAAGCGGAGGACAGGAGTTGGAGGCGAAGAATACTGGAGGCTAAGGCTCGATATGGGCTGTAGGGCCATCGAAGAAGAAAGAAGAGGGTAGTCAGAAGGGATATTACTGTTAAACTGACATACTCTAGATTCAACATTCATATTGATTTTCAGTTTACTGATATGGTCAAATCAAATATGTATTTATTAAATATAATAAAAAAATTAAGCTACGCCTGATAGATTGTATAATAAATAGTTTTCTACTTCAGTTGGCTATTTGCACACTGTTAACACCAACAGAAAAATATTGTCTCAACCTCGGTGCATACTTATAAGATGGGGTTAGTTGGCAAACAAAATAAATAAAAAAAATTTAAAAATCAACAGTGTATTCTTAAAATTTGTAACAACATTACTTACATATAAAGTGTTTCAAAATACAATTATTTTTATTAACAAAACATTCCTAAAAGTAATAAAATCACATTAATAATGAGGGTTAAGAGTTACTTTTTAGCACACAATATATAAATGTACAAAAACAATTAAAAATTGCATTAATTTGTTTGTGTTCTGTGCACTTTGACCTTACATTTTCAAAGAAACAAGGTAGGTAACAAAAATTATTCACTATCACTATAAGACAATAGACGAACACGTTTAAGCACATTTGTTAAGACATTGCTTTCTTCACTTGATATATCCAGAGTCTGTATATAGTGGCGGTACTCCCATAGAAGCCCACAAGCCCGGCTTGCGTAAGAAATTTTGAATCAAAACCTCTTATGGCTTATAGAGGTACAGCTCTTGTGGCTATTGCTCTTACGTCTGATAGGAACATTGTTGGAAGGTAATTTGGTGGGTTGTTGGTTTATGCGGGGGCATGATTACTTAGATTTGGGAGTTTTGATTCTAAATTTCTCACGCAAGCCGGGCTTCTAGGGGAGTACCGCCACTGCCTGTTTAATATTTCTTACAAAATTTTCGGGTTTACTGGATTTAAACTAAAATTCGGTTATCGATCGCTGTGACGGTTTTTTGTGAGATCCTTGTATGAATCTTGGTAACGAGTCATGCAAGCGGTCAAATCACGTGAAATTTAAGAGCTCATTCAATGTTGTTGTCATTTTTTATCGAATGATTTCCTAGTCATTAATTCAAAATTACTATTAGGTATTGATCTATTTCTTTTTCTCTTTTTTTGCACCGTGTTATTTCAAAAATGTGTAAAAAGGGAGTTCAGTGCATTATCAACATTTAATTAATTTTCTAATACCCTTGAGGTGGGTTATGAACAAAATATATATATTATTTAGATACAGAATTACTAATAATAAACAAATAGAATTGTTTACTAATCAAACGCCAAAATGGTAGACTAAACATTGAATGTTATGTTTATTTCCTTTAGATAACGCTAGAAAAAAAAAAACAATACTTTGTATATAAAATAAGACTAAAATGCAAAAAAAATAAATGAATGACGGTTCATTGGAATATTATCAGCCTATATAAACTAGAGCAGGGGTCTCCAAAGTTTTCAGCCAAGGGCCAAAACTGTTATAATTTTCCTGCCATTATCTATAATTTCCAGACTAGTCGCCGAATATGCACCGGGAACGAGCATACGCTTGCTAAAATCGCTAGTACAAATTACTATAGTGTTTTTTACTGTATTGTCATGACTGTGTCAGGGTTAAATGCATAACCCATATAAGTGGACTTCGACTGCTGAATCAGCATATTTCATGATGAAATATATTACACGAATAACCAAAAACGCCTGACTTATCAAAAGTGATGAATCGGGGCCCAGATTTATTCACACAGGTCACTAGGTCACTAGAGCAGAGCATCATGTGAAAAGGGAAGCAAAGCATATAAAAGCGGTACATCCGACCACCATGGACAGTATTCCATCTTGCGACTTCTAACCGACACGAGTCTACGCCGTCAAGTCTACATACAAAGAACCCCCAATTCTCCCACCGAGCTACGCTACTGTCTACACTGCTACGCCACTTAACTTCCGACGTGTCTTTGCTCCAGCCGACCGACGCTACTGCCCAGCAAGCCACCAGCCCCAGCTGCTATCGACGTCCAGGCACACGCTCCATCACGAGTACATAATACTGTTAACGTATGATTACTTGTGATCTGCAATAAACGCTGAAACTTCTACTGCTTTTAATTCTCACCACATCCCCCAAAACTGTGACTCTTGACGATATTTTCTGCGTATTGTCATTAAGTTTTACCTAGCAAGTAAATAAAACTGAGTTACTATCTTTCTGTTTTTTATCCAACTTATCACAACAATAAGGCATTAGGTTTCACGGGCCTAATTGATGACACTGGTCATAAGCTGTCGCAGGCCGGATTGATGACATTGGCGGGCCGTAGTTTGGAGACCCCTGAAGTAGAGTATCGTGGGGATTACGGACATGGGACAACTGTGTATAAAATTACTAGTTATTATGATGTCCAGATCGGTTGATTTAACAATAATTGGTGTAAAAACAGGTAAAAGTGTTTTAAAATTATTTTTAATAATGCCACACCAAAAATTAAGTGCTTCATACGAAAGATTTTTTTCTTCTTCATTAAACTAAACATCCATTCACGATCAATCAAGACCCCCTCATATTGTGTTGTACGGACATCCTCAAGGTAGATGAGCCCCAAAATCATCAAAAAGATGGATCAACAGCTGGGAATCGACCATGCAGATGACCCCACGCTCTTGAGAAACAGGCCACAAGGTCTACATTACGAAAAAGAAGAAGAACTACAAGTAATATTAAAATGATATATCAAAGATATCTGCAAAATGTTATTTACACAAGAAGGAAAATGAAAAATATATTCAACATTACAACATCATTAAAAACATCCTTAAATTTAATCTTGTATTAATTTGTTCATCTTGGTAAAGTAGAGGGACGTCGGGGAGTTGGTAGAAGGCAGCTGCCCTGGCTGCAGAACATTAAAGAGTGGACAGGAATTACAATAGTTCAGAACATGTTCCAAGTGGCGCAGGACAGAGATGCCTTTGCTGCCTTGATCGCCAACGTTAGGGGGACCTGACACGGCACCGAAAGAAGAAGATTAGATTATGTAAGGTGTGATTCAATAATAACTTATTTTGCCGGAAGAATTAACAAAATTGCAAATTAATTCAAAGTAAAATCATGTTATGTGGTAAAATCGAATATTTTTGAGATAATTGCAATCATCATTATATATAAAGATTTATATTAAGCTATTCTCGACTCTCTGTTTTCCAAAAATACAACGAACAATGGTGTAACTAATCGGAGATTTTTAATGCTTGATAATAGAACACATATATTGTAAGTATTTAATATGAATTAAAATATCTGTTTTCTTGAAGATTTTTCAACATATTTCTACATTTGATAATGGTTAAGCAAGGCGAAATATGTCATTCCCATAAAATATAATAAACCTACAGAAAATAAACTTTTTTATTAGTTTTAAATATTTCAGAAACAATAAACATGTTATAAAATCAAAATAATAAAAAAATTCAATCTAAAAATATATATGTATATTTGAACATGTGATCCTTATTTTTACAAGATGAGACATCCCCAAAGATTTGAAAATATTTTTTTTGAATTAATCAAGTTAAAATTGAAATTTTCAATTTGGAAGGTTCATAATTTATTAGAAGATAGTGTATGGATTCAAATCTAATATAGCTAGAGATCAAACTTCAGAACATTAACAATTCGGATATATACATATTTCATAACAACAAAGTGTTATTTAAGAAGCAAATACTCTTAACTCTAAAAAGTATTCTGCGCTTCAACTTCAAAAACTTCAGGTGTTTATAAATAGGTGCCTTCGCTCAATATTCAAGATCTATTGACCCCAAACAGTGTCAAATGCCGTTCTCTGGACCATGGCAGGCGAAAAGCCAATTAGAGAACAAGTCGCTAGACGCAAATGGCTGTGGATTGGTCACACTCTGAGACGGAACCAAGCTTGCATCGCTCAGGGCGCACTAGACTGGTCCCCTAGGGGGGAAAAAGGAATAAAGGCAGACTTAGAATACCATGGAAAAAAGCCCTGCAGTGCGAGTTTAAAGCAGCAAGCCTCACTTGGGGTG
This sequence comes from Lepidostoma basale, assembly GCA_022606425.2. Classification (NCBI taxonomy): domain Eukaryota; kingdom Metazoa; phylum Arthropoda; class Insecta; order Trichoptera; family Lepidostomatidae; genus Lepidostoma; species Lepidostoma basale. The sequence continues at coordinate 152,871 of JAHDVF020000792.1, read as the reverse complement.
ATGTTAAACATCAGACATGCGATAGAGTCGGGTGGAGAAGGTTTTTTGAGGTCCTATGCACAACGGAGGTGTGACAGGACAAGAAGAAGATAAATGTGATTAAAACATATAATGTAAATGACATTAGAGTTATGAGGCACATTTAATTAAATATAATTTATATCCAGTATCACCCGCATATAAAAATATATAATCATTTCAATCAACAAACAAAAACATAAACATTTAATATTACGGAATGGTACAAAATATCTTACACTAGTAGCAATCCATACTGTTGACATCTGAAGTTGTATAAACCTGAAGAATGTCTTCTATCAACGAATGGATGTTAGTTGAAATTCCTGTCCTCCACGCTTTCTTGTTTTCAATTATTTGTTTAAAGTCCGTTTCCTTTATTGTCTTCAGGAAAACTTCCGGTTCAACAAACATGTTGCTTATATCTCTGACTCCATTTGTCTTTGCGAAGTCATAATGATTATTCTTCTCTTGCTGATTAACTTTCATCTGGTTGTTGTAGACATTAGCCAAAAGATTCACGTCATTTGCGTTCACGATGGATTCGATGACTGTGTCGGATGTGGTATCGCAACTTACCGAGATGCATATTTCTGTTGCGGCCAAGTCATTTCTCACGTCCGCCTTATTTCTGTAGAGACTCATCTTAGCAATTCCGTTGTCACTTTTTAAGAAGTTTTCATCTATAACCGGCCGTGGTGGAGCTATCGACGACTCGGGCATAGACGTGATTTCAGTGCAGTTGTACTTTTCAAGCAGTTTCATCAAATCGGTTATAATGTCGTACGATTTTTCCATAACTTCGATCTCCGATTCGTCGTCCATGCAACAAAGCAGAGCGCCGAGTCCCCCTCTAAGGGCGAGTTCATTTAAAATTTTAATCAATCGTTTCTTTATTTCGACATCATTGAGTTGAACGATTTTTCTGTTCTCTTTTGAGAATGTGACAGAGGGGAATACACCATCGATCATGCCCTGGTGGCACATTTGACTGGCAATGACCTTCTGCCAAAAGTTTAAAGCCACTAACTGCACTTCCCAGTGGAGATCCTTGACTGCGGAATGGAACATGGTGATGAAGATGTCATCGAGTATGTTTGCCGCAAACTTCTTTCCCTCGTACATGTTTGTGACTACTTTTGCGGCTTCCTTTCGCACTAGACCTTCAGGCTCCTCAAAGAGAATTTTCATCATCTTGGCCTATAAAGAAGAGAGACATAAATCAAATGGGGTCATGTAATACTAACCCATTGCACCACTAATAAAGGTGACTAATTTTTTTATTACAATAACATTAAGATAAATTACACACAAAATAAAAATGCTAATTTTTTTTTGTTCGTAAGCTAGATCATTATAGCTCATCCCCAGGTAGTTGTGGAAGTGATGTTCTATGGAACTGTCACTTGACACATCACTTTCACTATTTGAACGCTCCAAAACATTGTTCGAAGGTGTCAAATCACTAGAATCACTAGAACATTCATCAACTTCATTCTCACTGCCACTTTCCAAAAGGATTCACTGCATTTCATATTCATTTGATGAAATATTACAAGCATGACGAGTTTGTTTGCGAGTGCGTTCGGCCATTTTGGAGGTATTAACAGATGTTAAAATATCATAATATTTTGTAATAAATTATGTGAAATAAATTGTGATTATTACATTTTATTATGAAATCAGTAACCGAAATATACTTATTTATGTCATTTTTATGAATAAAGTTATTGTCATTCAGTTTTAATGTAAAAAAATCACTTCAAAGACGAACCGGTGATTCGCCGGCTTTGTGTTGCAATGGGTTAATTCAGATATAAAAGCAGGGTCAAAAAAAAATAATAATAATTGATACACAATCAGCCTTTCATTGAAAAAATGCAAATAAAAGAAGAGTTATTTAAATAAATAAACTTACAGGTAAATCAAGGAATTTGAGATGGTTTTCCCACACCACTTTGATTCGTACCATGGTGGAAATGCACTGTAAGGCAGTAGCACGCACATACGACTCTGAATCTTCTATTGCCAAAGTCATCACAAGTTCGGGTAGCTCATTCTCTGTAATTTGCTGTTGAAACGGAGGGAATTCTAAAACAAAACAAAAAAACAGATTTGAATACGGAACCAATCATAAATTAATTCAACACTGATCAGATGGCAACACTACATTATTTAAAAATCATAGAGGTGGTACTAAATATAATTTTGATTCTTTTTATAGGAGAGGAAGAGAGTAAAAATATTTTTAAAACTGTAAAATAAAAGTTTCTTGTTATCATCGCAAACAAAAGTCTAACCAAAAAACCTAAGATAGCAATGCACAATGGTGTTCTTGTACCGACCCACATGTATGGAAGCTAAGTATGGAACTGGCAAAAGAAGGATGAAAGTAGAATAAATTCAGTAAAAATGAGATCTTTTAGACAAATGTGGGAAAAATCTGTGTATAATAGTGTTATACAAATATAAGAAGTGAATGCAGGGCGAACGAAATAATAAAATTATCATTAAGATGTTTCTTCTCTCTTTTTCTCGGTCGTATTCCTCATGATTGAGGGTCATGTCCATCCTGTACATTTGATGGATTTCGAGGGAGAAATAAGATGTTTAGGATACATGAAATAATGAATGGTGAAGAAAATACATGTAAATGACGTAAATGGAATTAGAAATAGAGAAAGACCGAGGAAAATGTGACGACCTTCGTGGCCGAGTGGTAAGTGAATTGACTGCCACCCCGAAGGTTCCGGGTTCGATTCCCAGCGAGGGCAATATGATTGTCACACTGTCTTTGGTCTGGTGTAGAATTCACGTGACAATAAAATGGCGATAGATTGGCTACCTATCACATGTCACGAGAATCACTATGATAGCTATAATACCCTTTACATCAATTTGGCTCATGCTGTCATGATGTAAAGAGTGATTCAACAAAATAATAATAATAATAATAACTATCAAATAAATTAAATATTAAATGTCGGCCACGTGAGAAGTCAGAGAAATCGACGTGTGTTTTCAAAACGATGTATGAATGTATAGGAATAAAGAGAAGTATGTCAGGACAGTAGAGTGTGGCGGTCCATTCTTTCTGCCTACCCCTTCGGAGAGATGGCGTGATGGTTAGTTAGTTTCTAAATCTTATTCAAATGCTTACTGCATCCTGCGATATCAGCGACAACACAGAGCAGCTCCATGGCGGAGTCCCGAATGCCCCAGTTTAGATCGTGGAGTTTGGTATATATGTTCTTGCCGATCTCTTCAATAATAGACCCTTGAGCGGTGTTGACGAGTAAGGCTAAATTCGGAGATAGAAACTTCTTTATTGTCAATTGAGCCAATTTAAATGCAAGTATACTGAGCTGAAATCAAAAGAAAACAGTTGAATTGGATGTCATCGAGTTCTCGGTAATTCTGCTTTGTATTATTGGATGAGATATTTTATATGCAATGTAAAATAAACATTGTATTTATATATTATATGTTTTAAACAAACTATTTAAATTAATTTTAAAGGAATTAAAAAAAAATCGAAATGATAAAAATTTGTTTTTAATATGCAACACAACCTCTACTGGGGAGCGTTTGGAAAATTAGATCACATACTCTAAACGCAAATACATTGTCGTGAACTTTAAAAGAAAGGTCTACGGAACATGCATCCTTCCTGTTATAAAATATGGATTGGAAACAGTGACGGTACTCCCATAGAAGCCCAGAAGCCCGGCTTGCGTAAGAAATTTTGAATCAAAATCTTCTTCTGGCTTACAGAGGTTAAGCTCTTGTTGCTATTCCTCTTACGTCTGATGGGAACATTGTTGGAAGGTGATTTGATGGGTTGTTGGTTTATGTGGGAGCACGATTACTTAGATTTGGGGATTTTGATTAAAAAATTCTTATGCAATCCGGGCTCTGGGCTTCTATGGAAGTACCGCCACTGCCAAATACCATACACAAATTGAAATGTGCACAACAGGCTATATGGAGACAAATGCTTTGCATAAGGGACAGAATATCAAATATTTGAAATGAAACACCGGCCAAAACTTGTCGTTGTGATGGACCGTATTGCCAAATTAAAATGGAAATGGGCAGTTATGTTGACAGACAGGGAATGCATAAATGGGTACCCAGAATATTGATGTAGAGATCATGGTTAGAGAAAAGAGGCATCGGTCGACCCCAAGATGGGCTGACGGCATTATCTCAGTTAGGGGAACAAGATGGGTAAGGGTACGGCCACACCGGAATATCAGAGTAGGAGTCAATATGAAAACCCGGCGAACCAACACATTATAAGCTTCACGCTACAGTACGTAAACACAAGCCGCCTGTGTCTTGACTGCTATTCTGGCACTATTGTGGCCGTACCCTTAGAGTCGCACAAGGCAGAGAAAATGGAGGCAATTTGAAGAGGCCTACATTCAGCAGTAGAGAAATGACCAGAGAGAAGAGTACACACAAAAACGGAATGAAGGTTCTATTAAAAATTATTCACTGAATTAATATAATAATTATGTCAACTTACTTTGGGATCCATATTGCTAGTTTTGATAATCCTAATGCAGAAATTGTGAACGCAAAGAACTTCGACACACTCTTGCCAAGGAATTCCAAATTCGTCTATATAGATATAAATCGCATCCAGCAAAGTGTAAATTAAATTTACGGTCTGTCTGTTGTTGACTCCGACGACAACGTAACTAGAGTCATTGCTCTTTTCATCGTACGAAGGAACGTAATCCTGCAGGCCATAGAAGAACGATTGGAAAATAAGAACAGCCTGAGACTGATTTAAATATTTTCTAAAAATCACAGCATATTGGATGGCCTTTACAATCACTGTCGGATCATTCTTTTCTTTTATCAGATCCCTGAAGGAGTACAATAACCGTGTGGTATGTTCACAGACTATCGATACTAATTTATCAATGTACGTGTTCACAAACTCGGTCTGGCAGAGTCTCAGAGAGCACAACATTGGCATAAGGCACATCACAATAATTTGATTAGTTAATTCCAGGATTTTTCCATCTCTTTCAAGTTCATAAACAAGGTTATAATGCGACTTGACTTTGGCCATGAATATGAAAGCAAAACTGCTTATTTCTAATATATTTTCTGCGTTACGTTTGGATAGCAGCGTCATAACAGAGTTGCAGTGAATCAATCCGAATTCGAGCAGCTCTTTACGTGTGATTTCCATGACATGTTCATTCACAAAAACCTTAGCCAGCATGTGCAGGTACAGCAATTTGGAAATACTTCCGAGAAGGATGGTGCTTCTGCACAGCTGGATCAGATTGCAGAGATGCCAATCTAAATTGAAATTATTGGACAAGACTCTTATGATGATGTTGGACTTTCCAAAGTGTTCCACGTTGTACAATATTTCTGTTAAAATATTAAGCGATGGGAATAAAGCGTTGTGCATGAGAGAATTCTCCTCATCGTCTATCACAGTGCTGGACTTCCATTGGTTATCTAATATCGGGGTGACGATGGCTTTGAGGATTCTCTCGCAAGCTTCCTCGTTCATTTGATCGCTCAATCTCCACAAGAACACGGAAAAGAACTTGCACCCTCTTCTTGAAAAGTAGATAGTTTGATTCTGTTGGCACAGATAGATACAATCCAACCACTTTTCATTTTCATACAGCCACTGAATACCCGCGTCGTGTTGGGTCATCGCTGTTAGAATATCCAGGAGTGCGAGTTTTATTGAAGGGTCTCCTTCCATTTTTAAATTCAAAGCCGTAAACGTATTTTTGTAGACGTCTTTTTGTAAGAATGTTAAAAATAACGAATTGTTTTCTGTAGCCTTCGCTAGCAAACGGAGGATGAAAGATTTAACAAATTTGTTTGCATTTTTGAGCACGCCCTCCCACTCTGCTGAGTAGTATACAATCCATTCTGATACGGCGGGGAGGCTGATTAGTGTATCATTCTCACCTAAAAACAAGCCGATAAATTACATAGTTTTCAAAACAGTATATTAAGCTGCACTGATTTATGAATAGATAAGTCAACAATAAAATCATTATAACGTCACTGAAGTGCAGATATTGCAAGGTAGGCTAAAACAACACAATAACATATTATTCAAGGTCAGAAAACAGAATTTAATAACCTAAAATATTTATTTAACCATAGTGTACATAAGTTATCACGACTCAAAATAATGTTGTGAAATAATAAGAGAGCAATAAATATTGCACAAGTTCCTTTATAGACTTTGTATGTAAAGAAAATTGTTTGATCTAAACCTTACCTGCAAGTTTATCTGTTGACAAGTGTGTAAGAAGACTTTCGAGGCAAAAGTTGCTTGTTGGGTTGTAACCTTGTTCAGACAGTTTACAAAAGACATCTCTTAGCTTCGTATTAAGTGTTATATTATCCATGTTGAGTACGACTTCAAATCAAATACAATTCGAATGTTTACACATTCATAATTTCCTTCTTAAACTCTAGAAACACTCAATCAATAAAAATATTTTATTTTTTTCAGAAGGATTTGAGACAAGTGTGATTCACAAAAATTGCAACGATAAACACGCAAAAACACAATTTTTCCCGTAATGTCAAAACTCAATTTTCCAAAATATGCCGATCGCCGATAAACATAGATAAAAACTCCATAGAAAAAAGTTTTCATTATTTTGAGTGTTACCCACTAAAAACTTTTTTAGTACTTTCGTGTAAAGCACTTTATTTATGGCATGGCATTAAAAAGTAATTTACAACTTGGACTTGGACTTGGATCTTCTGGCTTACAGAGGTTCAGCTCTAATGTCTATTCCTCTTGCGTCTGTAGGAAACATCGTTGGAATGTGATTTGGTAGTTGTTTTATTATGGGGCTAAATGTATGGCCCGGAGTATCCTTCCGAAAGAGGGCGAGGGGGGATATAGGGTTTATGATAAAGTCTTACATTATAGTCAAGGAATGGAAGACCAGTTAGGGTTGGGATTATATTTATAAAAAAAGTCTATTCCCGAGGGGAAAATAAGAGGAGCAGTCCTTGGATGAAGTTGTGGGAGATAGCATACTGCGTGAGACCATTTTGTTTGGCAGAGTAAGAAGTAATTTCACGAGTTTTGGAAATTATTTTAATTTAAATGAGGTCAAACTTTTTTTCCGAAAGAAAAATTGATTATAGCAGCAGTTTCTTGGGGAGCTTTTGTAAAATAAATTGTTTTATTCTTAGCTCATCATAATTTTTATAAAATAACATTATTGCTAAAAGCATGAGATACAAATAACAATAATAAAATAAAACGTTTTTTAAAATGAAAATTTAATGTATGCAAGGCATTGCAATTTATATTTACAATTGTTGATGTATTAGAGAGTATGAATAAATTATTTTATAAACATATTTATAATTTAGGTACTGGAAAAATCATCATAAATTATTTGTGTTTACAAACAGGTACTGCAAGTCCACGCGGTGTGCCCATTCTATTTTTAACATTCACATGAAATATATAGTTTTGTCTTGCTATGATTTTTGTATAATAATTTAAATACTATGATAAAAATATAATTAAATTTACACATACACCTAAGCGATCACACACCTAAAATTTAGTTTCAATTTTTCACTGCATAACTTATGTATACTATATGATTGTACAAGTTGAATAATGAAATAATTTCAATTAATATATTTGTACAACAACATTTTGAATGTATACAAATTCTTGTAGACCACCTTCTGTTCCCAGAAAACAATTTACATCTTCGTCTCTATTGAGATACAATTAATCCTTACAAAGAAATAATATATTTGTATTAATTATCAATTATTGGGACAAGGAGGGTATGAATAGAGGTTGACAACTATAGAAAATTGTTTACACCAATAGCAGTGATTGCTGGTGAATGTGGATTTATTTATATGGGTGACTGTAAACTCTGTTTTTACATTAATTGTGTGGTGTTTATACTTTTTTATGGACTCATATTAAACAGAAAAATTTAATGTAGATGTTTCCTTATACAGCTGTAAGACTTTTGTAAGTTAGCGTAACTTATTGCAACCTAGGCATATTACTAGTAGATGCGATTTAGATTTTATTGTACATTACAAAAATTAAATAAAAACACTATGATATAGAAGTTGTGAAATAATTGATTGTGATGTTGTATATATATTAAAATTCAATTGAGATATGAAATAACTCTCTTTTTAAATAGAACATTCAAACTAATGCTCGGATTTATCAGTTTCAAATATGATTATAATACTATATAATAGAAAAACTACAATTAAAACACTCCTTTAGTGACAACTTTCCACGCTTTATCACCAGCATAGATTAAAAAACTGTGGCAGGAGCCACTTTATTTTACAGTTTGACTTAAACATGTGCGCGACGATGATAAGTTTTGTTTGAATGGAAATCATGTAAAATATTATACAAGCAATTCTCCAATTTAATCTGATTGTACATATGAAAGAAAAAATATTAGCCAAACTATTTTTAAAATATCATTATGAAATACTAGTACTGACATTTGCAAAATAATTTTGTGCTCGGATCCTAAGTACAAGGTTTAAAATGTTTTTCTTTTTTAGTTGAGGCTGGTCAAGGGTTAAAACACGATGAGTTGGGACATTATATTTTATTTGTATTAAATAAATAGTAAATAATTCATGTTACCATTACATATATATTATTTTAGACATAATTATTTAATCGCACCCCCAATTTATTTTGTGATAATTTGTAGTTAAATTAAAATAATTTTATAGCCAGGGGTAACTAAAGGGGGTAGATGTATGGTGTTATAATTCATGAGTGTACCATATAATAAAATATATATATTTATTATTATTTCAGATGGTGTCGCATTTTTGATGAATGATGGAATGGTTATTTGATTAAAAAAACTGGTTTTATAATAATAATACAAACAAAATTTATTTGACTTGAAGAAGATGAGATATCTATTTTCTAGTTTTGTGTCTGTGAAGATGATTTTTAGGAATGTGAATCATGGGACGAGGGACTTCCTTGGACGCAAGAGGGTCAGACTTGATCGAGGGCATCTCAGTTGCTATTTTAAGTTTGCTCGGATCCTCCGGTTTCTCATCGTAATACGCCCATCTCGATGGACTGGAATACACAGATAATGCATTAGATATTAAAAACTAATTCATTTATAGTTCATATGAAACAGATTAACCACCCAACTACTCACCTACTTTCGCTTGGTATGACATCAAAGAAAACGTGATCTTTTACTTTATTTTCTGCTTTGCTTTGAGGTTGGTTTTTTGTAAACAACCTTTTAGTTGAAGGCACCAAAGATTCTGTACCGCTGTCATTCCTTGATGGTTCAACAATATCACTATTATGATTGTGAGAGTCCAGAGAACTTTCAATTTCACTATTCATATTTTTTGACATTATTTCAACTTGTTCTTTGGCATTAATGTTCTGGGGTTCGCTTCTATCTGGTTTCCAAATGTTGTTATAATTTTCTTTTACAATTTTACCTTTATCAATAGTTCTTTCTGTTGCATTCGCCGTCCTGGATAAATGGTGGTATTTTAAAGGATCTTGATTTGCGGGATACTTATATAAAACATTGCCAATGTAAAAGGTTTTCATGGGTTGAGGAGTTGTGGAAGTTGTTTTATAAGATGGTTTCTGAGACGGTGTGTGTGTCGCTTTATAATTTTGATTAGGGTCGATTACAATGGCAATGTCTCCGTGGTGGTGGGTCCCATATTCAGAAGCCAAGCTAATGTCAACGGCTGGTCTAGGTCTGTAGGGACGTCGGGTCGGGTTTTTATTTGCGGCGTTTGGTCTCGTCTTGTGTGAAGCAGTGTAAGTATTTTCGTTGTCATTGTTGTTGCTGTGGGTCGAGTAGTCACCGTCTGGTCTCCAAGAGGAAAATTGTCCATAGTCGCTTTGTAAAGGTTTGTCATATGTCTGTTCCTCTTCACCTTCTTCTCCAACATTGTCTACGGGGTTAGAGTATTCTGGTTTGTAACTAGTCGATGGTTTTTGTAAGAACGGTTTTTGAAAGTTTGGTCTCGTAAAGAGTGGTACGTCTTCTTCGTCAGAATTGGTCGAAGAATATCCGTCATTGTTGAAATTTTGTTCAGTTTGTTGTGGCTTTGGTCTCGGCTTATTGTCTATGTAAATAGTTATTCCGGAACTGGTCGGTCGTATGGTCTGGGGTCGGACGGGTCTTGGATTGATGCCGTAGCCGTCATCGGCGGAAACGATAATCGGTCGGTTGTTGTAGGAGTTGGTAGTCTGGTAATGGTCGTCACTGTTTGTACTGTACTGGGGTCTTGGTCTATTGAATAAGTCGGGATATTTGGTTGTTTCAATGTGACTAAATGTCACTAGGCCATAAGGGTTGTTCTCCGTGGTCGAGTCATAAGTCGGTCTGTACACGTTTGGTTTATGGTGATGGTCAGGGTTTTGGTCAAAGTCATAATTGTCTTGGGTAGAAGTCTGCGGTTTGTAACTACTGTAGGATGGTCTGATTTGTATGGGAGTGTAGGAGCTGTCTTGGTCATCGCTGTCATATGGTCTACTGTCAGTAACAGGTCGGTATTCTAATTTGTTTTGGTTAAAAACAGGTCTCTTGTTATAAGGATAGTTAATAGTAGGGGATTGTATGTAGGGTTGCTGTCCTTGTACTGTGATTTTAATTGTCTCTCGTTGGGTGCTGTATCTCGGAGTGGTAGTCTTGGGTACAATGTTAATGAGGTAAGTGAATTTGTCTTGTTTTTCAGTTGTTGCAATTTCCTCTTGGTAAAGGGTTATGTGAGGTTTAATAACAGGTCTTAGAGGTTTGGCTGTAGTCTGCTGAGAGCTGAAAATATTACTGAAGAATGGAAAATCGTTAGTTAGCATTCCACCGTAAGTCTTGACAGCGCTCTGTAGCTTGTCTATGATGCCCTCTCTAGAAGTGAGAGAGTCATTTGTTAGTTTACCCAGGGGAAGGGGAGAGTCACGGGAACTGGCATTACTACTGTCATGAAAGGACCTACTTTGTGTAAGGTTGTCACTGTTGGAAATTGAGAAAGCAGTTGTATTAGTACTACCTAATAGAGTCTTGCCAAAGAACCCGAGTTTGTCATCTATTTTAAATGTGGAAGATTCGGTAGTCTGTTTTGTTGGTCGTAAAGTATTTTTGGTAAATATAGGTTTGTTAGATGTCTTGGCTTTAAATGGTTGAGAAGTAGTTTTAGTGGTCGTTTTCTTTGGAAAGTCTAATTTGTCGTCAATTTTAATGGGTTCAGGGGTCACTATTTTTTTCTTGGGGGTTGTCTTTTTATCAAAATCGGAAAACACTCCCGAAAGTAAGTTATTGAGAGTCTCGTGTGAAAACTGTGGCTGTCCGGTTGTGAATTTGGGTCCAGTCGTTCTGTCGAATCCGTTAATGTTATTGTCAAATTCAAAGTCACGTTCAGTCCAGGGGAATAGGTCGAAGTTATTGAAGGAGAAGTCTTGGCAGGGAATACGTTCATTTTGGAAGTCTTCAGAAGGCAGGAACACAAATGGCTGCAACGTCTCCACGTTCTCCATGGTCTGGCACAGGACTTGCGCAAAACTCACTTTTCTAATTTGCTGCAATTGAGCCGGCGTGAAAGAGGACTCGAATCCGCCATTTTCATACCTACAATCAAAAAGAAAGAAAATCAATTTCATACTATATTAATTCAATACCAAGGGAATTAAAAAAAAACAATAGACTAACCAAAATCGATCCCCTCTTCTTAGATTCGAGAACTGTTGAGCGATGATACAAGCAAACGTCGGTCCCACTAGTCCCCCGATAACTGGTCTCTCTGCTATTCCTCCGGTAAACAGATCAATGTCATCCACATCCCTGGAAATAAATATGTTTTAAGAGTTCGCAAAGCGAAATTGATTTTATATTATTTAAATAAAATATTAGTTAGCTGCCTATTTACTTTTGTGTGAAAGCGAAGCCTGGAGCTTGCAAAATAAGGATGAAAGTACTGAAATCTTGTGATGAATGTGCAGAAAAATGATATATAATAGAAGGATTAATGGATGAAAATATAATGACAAAAATAAAATGTACACAAGCAGCATGAATGTAAAAGGAAGTGGTAAATAAAAAAAGGCCGAGATCAAAGAGCGTGCGTGCCACGGTGTATAGAGGAATCATTTAAAAGAATCATGAGTGGAAAAAAAGGGGTAGTTAGCTACCTGTAAACATCTTGCATCCTTCTCAGTGCTCTCAGGGGCATAATTTTAACCAAGTCGTGCCAATCTCTGACGGGGGTTAGTCCGCACGGTTCCCTCCAGCTGACATACGGAGGTATCCCGTGATCCCTCCCCCTCTGGATATTGATGGAGGCCAGATCCATGCCGAATGTAAACCTGCTGGACTGGAAGAGGTGATTCGTCAGCTCGGGGGAAATGAATTCGTCGCGCTTCTGAGACGGCTGGTTCGTTAAACCCAGGAGTAGTCTGTCGACAGCGCCAAAACTCCAAATGTTGGACGGGTTTGTAAGTTCCTCGTGGAGAGACACATCTAGAACATTCAACACAATAAATATAATAATAAATTTATAATTTAATATTAATATCCGTACCTATTTGGCAAAATCACAATGGTGCTTGGATGAGTTTTGTGGCAGAGTGGCAACAACTATGACTGCTACACCAAAGGTCCTGAGTTCGATTCCCAGCGATGACAGCCTGATTTTTACACTGTCTTTGGTCTATTGTAGAATTCCCGTCACAGTAAAATGGTGAGAGATCACATTTCATGAAAATCATTATAACAGCTATACCCTTTACATCAATTTGGCTCACATTGTAACGATGTAAAGAGCCATTTTACAAAATAATAATAATAGTTTTATATGTTTCTAAAACTTGTAAATTTTGCACAAAACCCATAGTCATATAATATCAAACTCAAACATGGAAAAACATGAATGTCAAAAGTCTGCTAAAATTCTATATGCCATTAAAAGCTCTATATCTCAACAAATTATTTTATTGAAAATATTAATAAAATAACACTATGTTATTTTTATACATGGTTTTATAGAACTCCTTTAAATTTTAAAATGACTCCTGTTAATTGCGAAAAAATGACACGTGTGCTTTTGGCAAATAGGTACGAATATATTTGATTTCTAACGTTTTTACAGTGGACTTACTGTTGGCAATCGGTCGATGGAAGCGGTCATATCTCATGAAAGAGTCCTGCACGAGGCTGTGACCGAATCTGAAGGCGGCCGCACCGAATGCGTTCGCCGGGCTGGGGTTTATTTTGGTAGAATAGCCTTTGAAGTACCCTTTCTTAAGGCAGGCAATATCAAACAGTCGCATCACCTCCGGTCCTGTAATCAAACAATTACACATATCATGTTGATTGTCTAAAAGAAAATCATGAAGCGATAATACAATAATCTTCTTATTTTAAAATAGCAAATGAAATGATAGAATTACAACTAACTATCACGCCGTCTCCTGAAGGGGTAGACAGAAATAATAGACTGCCACCCTTTTCTTTCCTTTACATCGTGTCATCCACTCACGTCGAATTCTTCGACTTCTCATGAATTGATCGTGCCACATTTTCCTCAGTCTTCCTCTATTTCTAGTTCCATTTATTATTATTATTATTATTATTATTATTATTATCATTATTATTATTATTCTTTTGTTAAATCCCTCTATACATCATGACAGTATGAACCAAATCGATGTAAAGGGTTTTATAGCTATCATAGTGATTCTCGTGACATGTGATAGATAGCTAATCTATCGCCATTTTATTGTCACATGAATTCTACACCAGACCAAAGACAGTGTGACAATCACACTGCCCTCGTCAGGAATCAAATCCAGAACCTTCAGGGAGCCAGTCAATGCACTTACCACTCGGCCACAAAGATCCTCAAATTTACATCATTAACATATACTTTTTTACCATTCTTTCTTCATTTCTTCTTTCTATGTGTCCAAAATGTTCTTAAGTGTTCCTTTCATTATTTTGTATATAACATTATCAATCGAACTGCATTCACTTCTATTATTTTCATTCGACACTCTATCATACTCAGATTTTCGACACATGACAAAGAGATTTATTTTTTTAATTTTTATTTATTTATAAACATACAATAGTTACATTGTATTCCCATGAGTAGAAAACTCATTATGGGACAGATCTCATTTCTATTGCATTTATTCTACTTTCACTCTTTTTTTTTTACAGTTCCATGCTTTGCTGCGATACAAAAGGGTCGGTACAAGAATTATATAGTAAGATTATTGTAACAAAATCGCTCATGTAATAACTACATATGAAATGTCATCATTTTTATTTTCTAAAAATTTCCTACTGCAATAGTACTTCATAGTAACATATTTATTCTTTGTATGAAATAAGACATTGGAAATTAAAAAAATATATTATATATATAATATATACCCAAGACAATCGGAAGGAATTCTTTGTACGTGATGTGTTGCACGAATGCTCCGATGATTTTCCTCGTCTCTTGATACACTTTCTCATCACTCCAGTGAGGGTTAATATGTGATAGTTCTGTGGCCAGTCTGTAAATAAACATCGGATTAAGCGGTTTAATTTTATGAATACATACAGCAATACAATTTGTTGAGTATACTCAAATGCACAACATCTTTAACTAATGCATCTATTTTCCCCAAATATCAAAGATTCAATTAACACACACACGATTATATTGATGTGCATGACTTATTGATCTGACTAAAGTCAGTCGTAGAAGGCAATGATTTAAATTTAGAAGTAATTGAAGGCCTCGGTAAATTGTCTGACCTGTTATGTTTCCTCAGCCACACTATGTGCATTGCCACAAGGCCGGGGTGCTCGTTGACCCTCCCGTCTCCGGCTTTGAAGCACGAGGCATCGAGGGCCCCTCCCCTGCAGAGGGCTTCGGTATCGCTGGCCTCGGGTGGTAGTACGGGACGGCGGGATTGGACCCTTCCATACTGAAGCATTCCTGCGATAACAGAAAGAAAGGTCAGGAAAGTTATTTTAAATTTAAACCAAAAGTTTCCCACAAAGCTTATGGCAAATATTCTTTTTTGTAACTTTATGGACTAGAATACTGTTTTTTTCCACTTACACGAATTTATTTATGTCAAGGTAAAATATTTTCATATTGGGATAACAATATTAAATGTTCACGGTCTACTATTATATGAGTATTTTCAAATCACGTTGAGATAAATAAACACAGTACACTCTCGATTTTCCGGAGTCGAGTTAACCGGGAAGTGGATTATCCGGGACACTTGAGTCATTGATCAAATATTTCACAATAGTACTTATAATGCAAACAAAAACTCAAATCAAATTCGTTTCGCCTTGCGAGGGCATTCTCAAACTACCCTCGCAAGGCGAAACAAATTAGTCATTACTATTTATACAAATTAAATCCAAGTAAAACATTATACAATTGTGTTTACTATTATAAATTGATAATGAGTTATTTACTTTGAATGCAGAAAGTACTGCATGTTAGAATATATGAGAGTCAAGGAAATTAATTGGATATAGATATTCGATGTATATCTTGAAAAGTAAAAGAGAAATTGTACACAATACGAAGCTTAACCAAATAAATTGTAATATTTAGAGATAAGATTGATTTGAGGCGGTTGTTTACCATTTCTGAAGAGCCTCAGTTTGTCGGACTGCCGCACTGAGCTGCTGTAGATGGGCGAGGCGTCGATGTAGGCCGTCACCTGGTTCATCTGCTCGCGGTAGCCCAGCTCGCAGCCCGCTCTTGGTGCCGGAGCAGAGCGCACAAACTCGAGGCAGCGTATGCCCTGCGGCCCGTAGAAGGGGTCGTCTTCGCGCACCGTGATGGGCAGGCACTCCGGATGCTAAAAATAACGACATACATTAGAGTACCTACTGCATTAAGATGTAACGTCAGAACGGGCCTAGAGATTGCACGAGCGAAGCTGGCAAAAGGGCGCCGCTGCGTCCTATAACTGCTTCGAATAAGCGGTGGGAGTCCCTTTATTCTCCCTCTCTATAAGGGGAGCGATCAAAAGCGCACCGAGAGACATTTTGAAATACGATTTTAAGCCCTTTTTCACTTGCTTTATTATTAATTAACAAAAAGAAAATTACTACCCTAGGCAATAATTAAAAATTGCAGACATATGACCATAATATTTCGAAACATTTTTCCGATAGTGAGGCTTCTACCGGAAAGCGTATAGGTACCTCTAATATGGTTATATCAATGAATTTGTTTAATTTTATTCTCAACTAATTTAGATAAAAGACTTCGATTTATCAGCAATGTTTAAAATCATTGCATAAACAAATTGAATACGTAATATGAGCGAATATGCCAGTTTTCAATAAGTAACCTTCCTCCAGTTTATGAAAAAGATCCAAAATTCGTCAGCTTAAAGGCAAAAACATACTATTAACACGCGACGTTGCGTGTTTACTCCCACCACTGGCAACACGTCGATCTAGCTCGTCCGGATCGGGTGGCGTGTGCGCGCATGGCGTCGCGTCGGGTGTTCATAGTGTGATTCTGTCCATAGAAAACAATACAATTTGATTCGACTCAACACGCATCATGTGGCATCGGGTGGCGTGGCGTGTTAATAGTATGTTTCTGCCTTCACTCGTGCACTCCCTAGGCCCGCCCCCCGTCCATGCGGGACTTAAGTTTAAAAAAAAATATATATGTATATTTGCAACCAATGGGGACCCAGGCCGCATTTAAGTTACGTTACTCTCCCTCGATGTCCTGCCGTACACACATAGCAATACAACAGCAAAAGAAAATACACAATTGATACATAAATAACATATCGGTGGTTCAATGGTAGAATGCTCGCCTGCCAAGAAGCAGACTAAGAGAAAGTTGGGCGACTGCGTCGAAGAGGACTGGGGCAAAACTAGAAAGATCTGGAGAATGAAGAAATATGGCCAGGGACAGGAGTCAGTGGAGGACTATTGTGGAGAAGAATAATATTAATCCTTAGCAATATATTTACCAATAGCTCCACCGGAATGAACTCCCTGCCTCCGCTCCCGCAGCAGCGCGGCACGGAGCCGTTGAAGCCGCGCGCCTGCGAGGAGGACGTGACGTCGTGGTCCACGAACTGGCCCCACTGCATGAGCATGTGCGTGACAGGCGCCGCGGCCCGCCCGTCGCCGCGGGCGCCGTGCACCGCGGCGCTGACGGCCCCGCGCCGAGGGCAGGCGCCGCCCGCCACCGCCCACGCGCACCGCCTGCACCCCGTCCGAGTACACGGCGGGCAGCAGCCGCTGCACCGGGCTCAGGGCGGAGCCCCAGCGCGGCCTGCGCACGTTGTTGCACGTGCCGTCGTGCGTGCGGTATCTTCAACAACACATCATAGATTTTATACACATTTTATAAAATGTCCATTTTGTAATATGTCCATTTTATAATAGGTCCATTTATACTGGACTGTCATCAGCCGATAACGACACGTCACGCGTTTGCGTTGAGCAAATAATCGTTTTGATTGATTTGATGTGATGAAAGAATGGTAAAAAAATTATATGTTAACGATGTAAATGGAACCAAAAATAGAGGAAGACCGAGGAAAATGTGGCACGATCAAATAAATCAAATATTGAATGTCGGCCATGTGAGGAGTCAGAGAAATCGACGCGCGTGCATGACACGATGTATGAATGTTGAGGAAGCGAGAGAAATATGTCAGAAAAGAAAAGTGTGGCAGTCAATTCATTCTGCCTTCCCCTTCGGGGAGACGGCGTGATGGTTAGTCAGTAAGTTAGTTAGTTTTGATTTGACGGTGTCTTGTTACTTTTAATTCATGCCGAATTCGTTAATATTATGTTTAAATTCCGAGATAATCGCCTTCTCCACGGCGAATTTAAATGCTAGTAAAAATGGTATTCTGTAAAAAAGAATTATATACTGTAGGAAACACATCCTGAAAAAATGTTGATCATTTTTATTAAGTGTCAATTTTATGTAGGTAGGTGCTTTCTTCGGCAACCCCCGACGGCGATTATATAATATTATAGCATTGAGATAATGAGTCAGTGAGATTCAAGGCTATTTTTATCGTGACGTGTCGGTATCGGCTGATGACTGTCCAGTGTAAATGGACCTTAAGATGAGTTAAGACTGTGATCACTATAATAATACAGGTATGTATGTAGATTATTAAAGAAGAATGACACTATTATAAAAAAGAATACAGGTATAAATATTATTAACGAGAGAAGGACGATAATGAAATTAAGAATCCAGGTATATGGATTCTTAAAGAACGAAGGAAATGTTATGGAACAGGTACTATAGTTTTAATGATTATTTCTCTCCATTATTTCCAAGTATCCAAACAAACTTAATGATCTTATTAATATAAAATTATTCAGGATGCATTTTTTTGTTTTACATTCCTTCCATATTACTTCATTCGATATTCAATAATAGATCATATTTTTGACGATTATTCAGAGTGTTTTAATAGTTTTATCATTTGAATTGAAAATTACCTTTTGGATGCCGGGGGGCACCTCGGGTCCCCCCTCAGGGGGCACTGCTGCCTTAAAGGAGATTGCCGCAGCTGGGGGCGAGGAGGGCGGAGTCTGCTCTCTGCATGCCCCTGTTCATCGCTTCCTTCTTCATCCGCTTCTTCGTCTTCGTCTTCATCATCGTCGTTCTGATCCTCATCGGGAGACACGCGGCTCTCCAGCTCATCGGGGAATCTGGGGAAAAGATAAAAGTATTCTTTTAAGATAAAAATGTCTTTCGAGAGAAAAAATATATTTGATCTTAAATTTTCTTTAAATTATTGTTAATGTTTGTTTGTTGATGGAAATATCGATAAAAATCTAATAAAAAAACATTTATAATTTGACGTGGGCATAATTTTAAAAATCTTTAGTTTTTTAATGATCAGGATAATAGTTTAATATTACCAGAAAAAGCGTAATTTATTTATGAGAACAAAAAAAACATCAATTTACAAGTAGGTTTTGTGCTTGTCCAATCGTTAAAATATATTTGAGATATTTTGTTCAAATTTTGGAATTTGTAAAACAACACTATATTGTCCACTTCAATTTATTTATCTTTATATAATAAAAATAAACAAAATAAAACACGACAATGTATCGGGAGATATTTAATAAAATAAAGTGGAAAATATATAGCGTTGTTCTTCAAATTTAAAAGTTTTTACAATGGAATTCCACAGTGTTAACGCCTTAATTTCAACAATTTTTTGAAATTGTTGATTATCATTGTGTAACTGTACGTACACATTTGCCAACATAAGAATTTTGTTTGCATTGTGATAATTGCGTGAAACTGTCAAAAAGGTGCAGCTGCGTCCTATAACAGTTTCGGGTATGTAGCGAACCTCGTATTTATTTAATTTATTTATTTAATAAAGTTATAAACAATTACAGGAACATTTTACAACTTATAAAACAATATTTTATAAACAATTAATAATATAAAATCGCAAATGAAAAAAACTACAAAAACATTAAACATCGGTACTTAGAACATATTGAAAGCATTTTCGACGAAATATCGCAAGAGAACCGGCATCTCTTATCTCATTTGGCAATTCGTTATATATTTTAAATCCTCTATAAAAAAACACCTTTCTCTGTACTTTCAAGTCTGGGTCTCCGGAGTCGGAATCTATCACGACATCTCGTCAAATAGTCATCCAAACTTATCGTTGTAAGGCGTTGCATGGAATGGCACCAGCTTATATATCTGAACTCTGCATCAACGAGAACCTGAATGCTAGACAGTCTACATTGCGATCAGCTAAGTCTTCTGCGATCGGTAGATTGACTGTGCCAAAACGCTGTCCAAGCACAAACCTTGGCGACCGAGCCTTCGCGGTAGCTGGTCCTTCAGTCCGGAACAGTCTTCCAGCAGACCTTAAGTGCATTGAGAATCAATCAGAGTTTAGATCGAGACTCAAAACGCACCTTTTCAAATTATCATTTCCTGACAGGAAGGGCTGATCGACTTCGTCAGGTGCAGCCCTCATCCTAAATATGTTTATTATTTTTTTATCATTATTATTATTATTATTATTATTATTATTATCTAGTTGATAAAACGGAGCATCTTCTACAGCGCCCTTGAGATGAGGAATTCATAAAAATGGCGCTTTATAAATTATCCAATTTATTATTATTATTATTATATAATATTAGTTATATAATACATTTAATGGGAAAGTTTGACAGGATTTATATGCGAGCAATCTTTAATTGCGTATTGTCTAAAGTACAACAGTGGCAACTTTCCTTTTTATCTTATTATTTTATATTATATCTACGTACAATTATGTTACGAAGCAGGCACTCGTGTGTGTATTGTAACAATGGCCGGTGCATGTATACAATTAAGCAGCCTGACCTTAGCATGTAAACCGGCTTGTATGGACGGACTGCCATTTTAGCGGAACTTTCACAAGTTTATGGTCACGGAATATCCGAATGGGGCATGTTTTCCAGATGTTGTTGGCAGCGGTGGAATTAATTACTACTTTCACATATGCATCGCACGTTAATGCAAACTTGTACGAATTAACTAAATAAAAAAACAATTAAAATAATTGTACTTGATAATAAATAATTCATTGGAACATACAAAACAAAACAATTGTAATTTCTGATTAATTTAAAAGGTTTTTTCTGTTTATATATTTTACAGTCTTACTAACTTACTAACCATCACGCCGTATCCCCGAAGGGGTAGGCAAAAATAATGGACTGCCACACTTTTCTTTCCAGACATATTTTTCTCGCTTTCTCAAAATTCATACATCGTGTTATGCACGCGCGTCGATTTCTCTGACTCCTCACGTGGCCGACATTCAATATTTGATTTATTTGATCGTGCCACGTTTCCCTCGGTCTTCCTCTATTTCTATTGTAGTTCCATCAATATCGTTAACATATGCTTTTTCCCCATTTTTTTTTTTTTTTTTTATTTTTTATTTTTTTTTATTTGATTTATTTTTTTAAAAACCCGATTGGGTTATATGGTTACATTTTATCTTACTATTAATTATGTATTGTTTCAGATATTTTGTCTTGAAGCGCTTTGAAGGTTCCTGGTTCTTCTTTCTGTATTGTTTCTCCTAGGCTTTCTTTTAGTTTGTTGTAGTTAATTTTCTTTGTGGTATATTGTTGATGTTTTATTCTCTGTCTGGGTATGATTTTTAGTTCAATATTTATTCCTCTGTGATCGCTCAGTGGTGTGTCGAATAGTTCAAGTGTCGTTGAATCAGCTAATTCCTGGTTTGTCATTACATGGTCAATTATAGTATTTTTTCCTTTGTCATTTTTCCGTGTATAATCAAATTCTTTTATTGAGTTGATAAATCCAAGATTACTTCCTTTAATTGTATTAATATAGTCCTTTGTGAGTTTATCACTGGAAAGCAGGTTGAATTTAAGGTCCCCTATTATGATCTCACATTTTGCACTCCTGTGTTCTCCCGTTAACATTCTGTCTAAATATTCTATGTATTCCTTTTTGTTGCTGGTTCCTGGTTGTCTGTATATTGCATTTATTGTAAGATCTATTTCATTAATATGTACTTTCAGGAGGTTGTTGTTGCTTAGGTATGTTTCTTCTTTTATAGTTTTAAAGTCTGTCTGTGTTCTGATGTAAATAGCCACCCCTCCAGCTCTACCATTCCTACAGGAGTGCACTCCTGTGTAGTTGTTTAGATTATACAGTTTACTTTCACTATCACTGAGCCAGGTTTCAGTCAAGACGACTACATGTGGTTGGTACTCTAGATTTGTGATATATATGTTTAGTTCGTCAATTTTTGATTTTAACCCTCTTATATTCATGTACATAATTTTTAGGTTTTCCATTTTCTTCACAAAAAAGACAGTTGGTTTTTTTCTTGTTCAACTTTTTTCAGGTAAACCGGGCAATCAAAACTCCAAGCTGCATGATTAGAATCGAGTTTGGTTTTGATAATTTTTGTTGTTTCTTCACAATTTATGCATTTATGTTCATGTATTTCGGCTTTGCAGTCTTTGGCCTTGTGGTCGCCCATACATTTTGGACAGGTCGGTTTGTCTTTTTTGCACTCATTTGCCTTGTGGTTGAATCTGTAGCAGTTGTAACATCTTTTTATGTCTATGGCATCATGCACTCTACATCTTTCCCATCCTATGTTTATTTTTTTGTTGTTCAAAATTTTTTTATGTGTTTCGGAGTCCAGGTCTAGGTAAATTGTACTACTTTTGTTGACAGGGTTCTTGTGGACATTAACAACTTTCATTATTCTTGCGTCATTATCTTCTAGGAAATCATTTTGGTATTTTATCTTTTCAATAATTTCATCTTCGGTGAATTCGTCTGTTACGTTGACTATTTTAATCCTTGGCAGACGTTCTTTTGGGATACGGGTGTTGTATTTTTCTCCGATCTGTGTTTGAATTGCTTCAGTCGCTTTTTGTCTCTCTTTGCTTTTGCATTTTATTATTACTTTCCCTTTAGTCGCGCTTTGTATACCTATGATGCCAGAATTTATTGGATTGATATTGAGCTTTATTTCTTCCAGTGTTTTTTTAGTTGTCTGTGGTTCTTTCGGCTCTACTACAATCACTTCTTGGCCCTTATGCGCTTCTTCGGCAGTCTGATATTGTGTGAGGGATTTTAAAATGCGGTTTTCAGCCCTCACTTCTGCCATTTGTATTGTCATAATGTGTGTTTGGTTTAGAATTTCATTGCATTTGGGTAGTAGTTTGTTTAATTGCTCCTTAGTAAGCTTTGTTGTGGCATCCAAGATACAATCTTGCAGTACCTTTATTGCCATATTTGCTTTTAAGTTATATATTTCTACGTCCATTGTTTTAATTTTTTTAATTAAAATTTTTTTTTGTTGTTATTTTTTGTTCAAAACAGATATTGTCTGTGGTCGTCTTGAGTCTATATCACCAGTTTGTTGTCTTTGGTTTGGTTGACGTTTTATATGAGTGATATCTATGTACTTAGACAAAAGTTTGTGTAGGTAGATTATTTTTAGATTATTTTTATATTGGTTTAAATATTTAATTTGTTGATAATTAGCTCCACCAACACTCACGGGTCCGTATTCACTCTCAAACTAACACGCACTAGGTAATCTGCACTTGTAGACAGCCCAGGACACTAGTTTCTTTTATTTTACGCGGAGCAATTTTGACACTTGAGTTATGTTGCACTTCGGGTATATATCTTCATTCATTCTTTCCATGTGTCCATCTTAATGATCCTTTCATTACTTTGTTTCCAACACCACAACTCGCACAGCATTTACTTCTTATATTTTCTTTTATTGTGATATTTATGACAAAGTTATTTTATTTAAACAGTTACTTAGGTTTGAGAGGTTACTTAGGCTAAGGTTAGGTTCGCAAGGCGAAACAAATTTGTCACTATTAATTATACATATATTTTTATAAATAATAAAAAAATCGATGTAAATAAATATAAACGCGTTTTTAATACATACTCGTATAATAGAGTTTTAACAAATTAAAACCAAAACCATCAATAATATAAAAATATTTTTTTTTTAGATAAACTTATGGCGTTAGCGAACACTGTGGAATTACATAATGACGAATTTTTATAAATTGGAGTATTTTTCCACTCAAAAGTGAAAAAAACAGTGTTTTAATTCATAAAAATTCGTCATAAAAAAATTGTTATAACGAATTGGCTTGTTATGGACCGTATTAAAATAGTATTATAATAATATAATTATTAGCTAGTGTCGCGTACGTTTTTTTAAGCTCATTGTTTAGATAACCTTCCGATCGCTCGGAGTTCGTAACATCCATTAATACTGTAAGCCTGTTACCAGTCACTTCTGCCGTGAGAAGAATCGACAAGTGAGAGTAGGCACTTTCACTCGGAAATGTGTCGTGTTTTGCATGCTTAATTGGTTCTTTCTCTCGGCAGGGACCCGTTTTAACAGACAGGCGATCGGGTAGAACCGCCGAATAGAAATTATTGATTTGTGGGATAATCGAATAACTCGAATGTTTGCACATCGCGTGCCCGTCATATTTGACAACTTTCATAATTGCAAAAATGCTTGCGTAGTGATTGAAGTGTAAAACTTACCAACCATCACGCCGTCTTCCCCAAAGAGGTAGGCAGAAAGAATGAACTGCCATACTTTTCTTTCCTGACATATTTCTCTCGCTTCCTCAACATTCATACATCGTGTCATGCACGCGCCTCGATTTCTCAGAATCCTCACGTGGCCGACATTCAATATTTGATTTATTTGATTGTGCCACGTTTTTTTTTCGGTCTTCCTCTATTTCTAGTTCCATTTACATCGTTAACATATATTTTTTTTAACATTCTTTCTTCATTCAGAACCATCTTAATGATCCTTTCATTATTTTGTTCATAACACTATCATTCGCATCACCTTTTCATTCGACACTCTATCATATACAGAGACAAGCACATTAAATTGTATAAACCAATAGAAAATCGTCACACTATATGTTTATAATAATGAAAGAAAAGTTTGGGGGCCCATTCTTTTTGCCTACCCCTACGGGGAGACAGCGAAATGTATTGGTTTGGACAAATAAATGTATAGATGAAGAAATAATGATTCAGAAAATATACGTTAATAATGTAAAATGGATTACGAAATTGTTTAAAAAACAGTCCCCGATAAGCTTATTTTTTATCATCATCATCATCATATCCGTTCACTCCTGGACGTAGGCCTCCTCCATCTGCTTCCATGTCTGTCGATCCTGGGCAAAACGCATCCACGTCGTACAAGCGGTTTCTTTAATGTCGTCCCTTCATCGAAGTTGGGGACGTCCTGGGTTTCGGGTTGCAGTTCTAGGACACCAGCAAAGGAGGAATTTCGTCCATCTATCGTCAGAGCTGCGAGCGACATGACCTGTTCAGCGCCATTTTAGCGCTGCCACTCTTCCGATGATGTCCGACACTCCTGTTCTGGTTCTAATAGTGGTGTTTCTCACCCTGTCCGCTATACTGATTCCCAACATCGCTCTTTCCATAGCTCTTTGGACAATTCTTAATTTATTTGACACCATTTTTTTGATAATAATTATTAATTATCAATTAATGTAAAAAAAGAGTTAAACTAATTAGTTTGGACCCATGAAAATAACGAATGAAGAAATAATGATAAATAAAGAGATGGCAGTACACAATGGAGTTCTAGTGCCAACCCTCATGTATGGAAGTGAAGCTTGGAGCTGGCTTGGAGCTGGAAGGATGAAAGCAGGATAAACGCCGTAGAAATGAGATCACTAAGAAGAATGTGCGGGAAAACATTGTATGATAGAATACCGAACGATGAAATAAGAAATAAATGTAAGGCTGCATCATGAATAAAATTAAAAAAGGATCCCTGAGATGGTTCGGACATATGGAACGAATGGATGAGAGTAGAATGGTTAAAAAGTTGTACACAAGCAGCGTGAGTGGGAAAAAAAGCCGAGGACGACCGAGGAAAACATGGCATGACCAAATTAATCAATTACTAAAAGGCGGCCACATTCGAAGTCGGAACAATCGACGTGCGTGCATGGTACGATGTATGGATGTAGAGGAAGCTCGAGAGGTATGCCAGGACAGGCCAGTGGTGCGATCCATCCTCTCTGCCTACCCCTCCGGGGAAATGGCGTGATGGTTAGTTAGTTAGTTAGTTAGTTAGTTAAGAATACGCTAACGATGTAAACGGAACTAGAAATAGAAGACCAAGGAAAACGTGTCACAATCGAATCAATCAAATATTAAATGTCAGCCACGAGAAATCGACGTGCGTATACGACACGATGTATGAATGTTAATGAATCGAAGTGAAAAGTATTTAAAGAAACAACAGTGTGGCAGTCCATTATTTCCGTTTACCCTTTTGGAGAGACGGAGTGATGGTAAGTCAGTTAGTTAAGAGTGAAACTTAACGATGTGAAATCGCTTGTTAATTAAAATGCTCGGTGAGTTGTTCGACACAAAGAATCTGATGATCTTACCGCCGGAATCGTTCATTATGTTATCTGGCTTGTAAAAAGTCATGAGAATAATTTCTAAAGATATTATTATTCTAAAGAAATTATTCTTCCAACACGTATCGGGTACCCAGAGTTGTTTTTTCTACCTTCTGCCTTTGTGAGTAGTTATCTCCATAGACAGAGCTTAATATTGTTGTTTGTCTGGTTCTGTTGTCTTTAGAAAATACAGTTTCCGCAAAAGTTTCCATTGAACACGGCGGCCCAGTTGGCTTTCACCTTAAAAAGTTGAATATCTTGTTGATATCAATATCCGATCCATCATTAGCTCGGTATATATACAATTTAAATTTATCAGATCGCCGGATTATCCCATTCAAATAAATATATCATATTGTTACGGTATATGGCTTAATTTGTGGTGAAACATTTTTATATAAATGAAAACAAAGATTTGATTGTATGTTGAATATATGTTCCATTTACATTATTAACGTACATTTTATAAATCATTGAACAATAAATTTAAAAGAAAAGTCTGTTTTCTAGGAGTTTTATTATATTTTACGGGAATCACATATGTGTGTCGCCTTGTTAAGGCATGATCAAATGTGAAATATTTAAATTTGATAATTCTAAGATGTATTTTTTTCAATAATGTGGTATAGATTTACCTCATTGGTAAAATAAGTAGGGGAAACTTGCCTAAATCGTACTTGCGCCTAAATCGTACTACGCCATTTAATCCCTCCATATGAGATATACAGCGACACGCGTGACGACGAACGGAACTATTAGTCAGTCATGTTGGATCCTGCAAACAACATCGCTGCGCTGTCACTACTTCGAAAAATAATCAAAAAGTAACTTTTTTCTTATCTTTCTACTAATATTTAGTCTCATTTGCGTAGGATGTTACGTATTTAACGTAATTTTATTATATTTTTGAGTGATACCGATAAAAACGTAGTTGTTTGGATATTCTATCAATGTAAATTTTTACGGTGGAAGGCATGTCGTTGGCGTATTGTGACATATTTTTCGTTGTTTTGATGTTGCGCCCAATTCGTACCGGCATGTGTATTCATTAATCGTACTGGTACGATTTAGGGATAACAATTTATTAGCCTAAGCTATAAAAGCATAACTGCAGTAAACATATTAGGTATAACTTTCAAATAGTCATAAATTACTACTGCATAGGAATAAATATTACATTTTTTATTTTCTTTTACAATGACAATTATTATTGTTGTAATATCTTGAGTCTTGAGCACAGTAATCATAGATATATCAAGTGGATATAGGGTGACCATGGTTTCAGGATCCAATTTATTAATAATTACAAATTATTTCATTCTTTTTTTAAATATTGGAAATTTTGGTATTACGCTAGTTAATATGAGTGTGTTTTCTTTTTGTTATAGACAAAAATGTCGAAAAGAAAATATTTCCGATGGAACGCATCAAAAATGGAAGAGGCCCTGAATAAATATAACAATCACTGTATGGGTTTTAATGATTGGCCTTCGATTTGGCCGAAAAGTATGGACTCAAGCACCGTTTTAATACGAACAAAAGGGTGGCGGGCTGGAAATGGTATTATAAATTCATTAAAAATCATCCCGAAATATCACTTCGTGCACCAGAGGCAACATCAATGGCACGTTGCAAAGGATTTAACAAGCGGAGAGTTAATGACTTTTTTGATAAGTTTGAGGCAGTATTGGATAAACATAAATTCACTGCCCGACAAATTTTTAATGTCGATGAGACAGGTATAAGCACCGTTCATAAACCACTTAAAATCTTAGCGAAAAAAGGTAAGAGTCAAGTTGGAGCTATCACTAGTGGTGAGCGTGGTGTAAACACAACGTGTGTGTGTTGCATGAGTGCTGCAGGGGAATTTATTCCACCTATGTTGATATACAAAAGAAAGAGAATGTGCGATAGCCTGAAAAAAGGAGGACCTCCAAACACAGTTTTCACTTGTTCCGATAGTGGATGGATCACAAAAGAACTGTTTTACGACTGGCTCCTGCACTTCATCAAAAGCACCCGGCTTCAAAAAACTGATTCGAAACAGATTCTACTCCTTCTCGACGGGCACGCCACACATACTAAAAACCTCGAAGCCATTTTACTGGCAAGGGAGTACGGGATTGTAATGTTCTATTTGCCGGCCCATACGACCCACAGACTTCAACCTTTGGACAAATATTTTTTTAAATCGTTGAAAAACAATTACAATCAAGCTTCTTCTAATTGGATGCGCACTAATCCTGGCAAAGTCATAAAAATTGGTAATATCGCCGAACTTTTGGGGACTTCTTACCCAAAATCAGTATGCATGGAAATTGCAATAAACGGCTTTAGAGCCTGTGGACTTTGGCCTTGTGACAGAACTGTGATAAGAGATGAGGATTATGTTAATTTTGAAGAAAATGAGCCACCGACACTATCTACTAACACTGCCGCGCCAATATCAACCAGCTCGTCTGCTGTACAAACTATGATCAGCAATCCTTTAGCATCGTCTACTGCTACCAGTATTAAACTTGAACAGAGCTCTTGCCCTGCTCCAGCGATTACCCAAAACCACCCAGAGTCGTCTGGTGCTACTAATATTAGATTTAAACCGTCAACCAGCTCGGTAGCTGCAACGTCTATTGCACAAATTAATTTTACTTTGCCTTCTGCTACCGAAAAAAGACAGTCTCAACCGTCAACCTTGTCTAGTGCATCGCACATATCGCAAATTAGTTCGGCATCAAGAATTACAAGCCCGACAGTTATCAGAAAGGCACTTCAACAGTTGTCACCAATTCCAAATTTAAAAATTGTCCACCCCAAAATCGTTAAAGGAACGTCTGAGACAAAAAATATAACTGGAAGCTTGTATAAAAAACAGCTTGAAGATAATGTAATAAAAACTACTAAAACAATCAAACTAAACATGAAAGCCGAAAAAACCGGAAAACCTAATCAGAAAAGAAAGCTGAAGAACGAAGTCGAGGAAAGAAATAAGAAAGGCAAAACTGATAACGAATGGTTCTGCGGATTATGCAAAGAAATAAGGAAAGAAAGTATGATTCAGTGTACACAGTGTAAAAACTGGGTTCACGATCTATGCGCTGGAATTGACAAAGGCGCTATGATGTACATGTGTGACATTTGCGATAAAAAGTAGTTTTTTTTTTCTAAGTACGATTAAGGACCACTATGGTACGAATAAGGAACAGTGTTCCATAATCGTACCTTTCGAGTGTATTTTTATTTTATTTTTTATAGCCAAAGGGGTTCATTTTTTTTAATTTTTTTAATTTTTTATATAAAGAATAATAAACAATCGTGACTGAAAAGCTAATTGTGTTTTATTTTAAATGAAAACTGCTTATTGAAAAATAAAAGTCCTTAGGGGGTACGATTAAGGCAAGTTTCCCCTATGATTTAGAAAATGAATCAGTCTCAAATTATGTATTATATGTATATAATATGAAATAATAGCTATTATCATTGGTGGAGTCGTCTGATATGCTGTTGGGTTGTATGATGTGTAGTCGAATTGTGTGATGTATTGTCGGGTTGTGTGATGGGTTGTCTGGATTCGAGTTGTGTGATGGTTGGGCCGGTTGTGTAATGTGTTGCCGGGTTGTGTGATATGTTGGACACGGGTTGTGTGATGTGTTGTTTCGTTGTGTTGGAACAAACCCACGTCTTATAGACCATGAGCCAAGTGACATGGGGTAAAATAATAAGTATTTGACAACAATTTTAAAGAAATATGAAATAGTACGTGCGATTCTAGATGTTTTAAATAATGAAATGATAATAACCATGTAAGGCAAAACATGCTTCTCTAAAAACGTAGGAGTATTTAAAATACGTAAATATTTTCACTTCTATAAACCTTTATTTAATTATTATTAATTCAATTTTGTTTTATCGTTTTTAGATTACTTTAAACATTAAAAAGTTTTAATCTTAGGGATTGGTTTTTAGCAAACTCGTCTTTGCTGCTTTCAATTATTCGATTTTCATTTTCTTTATGAAATATTTATAAGGGGAATAATACAAGTGTTTAAAACTTTAAATAAACTTCTTCTTCTTCCTTGTTGTAGACCTATGTGGTCTGTTCTCCAGAGTGTTGCTCTTCCTGTGAGGTAGTTTTACAGCTGTCCTTCCATCTTTAAGGAGGTCTTCCACGAAGATGAGTCCCATGTGGCTGATTATGCAATGCAATATAGGGGAGTCTGGTGGTGTCCATTCTTTGAACATGACCGTACCAGTCCCTTCTTCGCTGTCTGCTCCATTTTATAATATCTTCAACCTCACATATTTATGTTATTCTGGTGTTCCTCACGCGATCTCTCAGTGTCTTGCCTGCTATCGTTTGAATAATGTATGCACTAATAATTAAATTCATAATTGAATGGGATAAAGTGACATTTATTTGCTCTTGACGCACGCGCATGCAGTCTCCATTACAAAAATGCAGAAATCAATCATTCGCCCGCTTTCTATTCGGAACGAGTTGTTAGTTTTTTTTAGAAATTGAGAATGGTGCTTTCTCAAAGTTCAGATCTCCACTTAACGTATGTGGTGGCACCATAAACGGCGTATTACCATGCCGATATGGTCACGACCAACGGTCGGTAAATGGTAAGGCATCGGTAAAAGTCGCGGGCGTCTGTAAACAAGACGCGAGAGAGAGATCTGTTAGCATTTCATTATTATGCAAAAAATATTCACAGGCGCGCGGAAACTCGTATAAAAACGTGTTAGATTTGAACGCTGTAAATGGGAGATTGTTCAGTTTACATACACTCGTATATATTAATTAGTTAAAAGAGAAAGTGATTCAACAGTACTCGTACGCGCTACCACGCAGCCATAATTTGTAAGTAAACAATTTTCCTTTTTCATAAATCAAAAAGAGTACTGAAGAAAAAAGTGTTTAATTTTTAATTTAATTAATTTATTAATTTAATAAATTTATATAACTTATGGTGTTCTTGCACCGACAATTATGTAGGAAGCGAAGTATAGAACTGGCAAAAATGATGAAAGTATAATAAATGCAGTAGAAATGAGATCTCTTAGACGAATGTGTGGATACTCTGTGTATGATAGTGCCGAATGAAAATATAACGAGTGAATGCGGTGCGAATGATGGTGTTATGAACAAAATAATAAAAGGATAATTAAAATTGTTTGGATACACGGAAAGAATGAATGAAGAAAGACTGGTAAAAATATATATGTTAACGATGTAAATGGAACTAGAAATAGAGGAAGATCGAGGAAAAATTGGCACGATCAAATAAATCAAATATTCAATGTCGGCCACGTGAAGAGTCAGAGAAATCGACGCGCGTGCATGACACGATGTATGAATGTTGATATGATGAAAAAGTGGAAATTTCGTAGTGTTTTTGCTTCAATGTTATCTAAAATAGTTTATTTTTAAACATAATTTATTTATTATTCTCAAAGGATGAAGAATAACTCTATATTAAGTGTCTTGTATTGAAAAAATCATCTTTTTAAAATTACGTTATATGGGGATGGCATGTTTCGCCTTACTAGGCCATTATCAAATGTAACATGAATAATACGTTTTATAATTCCCTGACATGGCGAAACATGTCACTCCCAAATAATACGAGTATAATAAAATTTATAGATAATTGTCATTATCATCGACATTCAATGTATTTGGTATGTTTTACTACAATAAAAAATATATTTATTGTGTTTGAGAATGTTTCATCTTACAAGGGTACTACTCGTATAATAATATTGTATCTTTTGATAATTTTATTGAGTTTTCTACTCATGGGAATACAATGTAACTAATGTATGTTTATAAATAAATAAATTAGTTGTATAGCGAAACACGTAACATCCTAAAACTTCTAGAAGGTAAATCATTTTATGAATATTAATTAAAAATGATCTATTGTTTTAAATATATTCTACACAATAACCTAAAATGCTAATTAGAATACAAGTACATACATGCATTTGATTAATTTAACTAATGGACATCTGCCCGTTTTATTAATAAGAATTATTTTCACTTCCTTTATCAGAAGAAAAGCATGCGGTAGTTATCAGTGTCGATGCCAGGTTCGGTGATGAAACCGGTCAAAATAAATGTAATTACTACCCTGAAGATGGAGTATGTAATTATCTTCGAAGAATATACAAAGAGACACAAAAATACTCAATACCGCAAGAAACGTACAGAAAAATAGATATTTAACTTGGCATGTGATATTTACGTTCAGAAGGCAAATAATCTTAATTCTGGAGACTATTCTGTCTTACTAATGTTGAGCCATCTCTCATGCGTTTCTGGTAGTATACTATACACAATAAATTATTTTACCTGTTCTCAAAAGATGCCTTAAAAATTAATTTTGTAATGTCGGTTGATGAAATAAACTGATTTGATTTGATTTAAGAATAAACATTGATTAAAGGGGTGAACACAAATTTGTTATAAAGCCTGTCAATAAGGGTGTACATATTTCATTTAAATAATTATTATAACCAGAAATAATATATAAAAATACTTATATTTAAGTTTTAAATTAGATTAAGTATTTTATAGTTGACACGTTTCGTCTGATTAGAACAATATCAGATTAATTAAACTAAACCATCTAATGATCCAGTGAACATAATAAAATGTCGTGGATTGAAATTTGGATACATATTTCGTACATGTTTAAATCACAGATAAACAATAAACTTATTTGACAAAATAATTTATTTCATAATATTGATTTTAAGTATTAATATTAATAGTAGTTTGAAAGATTTGTTGAATATATAATAGTAGAAGTCATCTGATGTATTCATAATGTTGGATTAACTTAATACATTAACACCATAGAATTCCACGTTCCAATTAAATTTTTTAAGAATTAAAAGATAATTTTTTGACTTTTCAGAATGGAAAAATAGTTATTTTATTGATTGAAAATAATATAAGTAGTAAATAATATTAATTCAGTAGAAAGCAAAGGAAAACTATCCTATTAGAATGGCCCAAATGGCATCTCAATGTTTGTAATGTCTTTTGAGAAAATAAACTGATTTGATTTGAGTTTACGAACCATCAAAGATTTCAATAGATTTTGCTGCAAACTAATCACTACGATTGATTCTTAAAAAATATGTATTAGTTAAAATACAATTATAATTCCGAAAAATAATGTAATAAGAAAATTAACTAAAATATGAATAACGGATAAAATGCAAAGCATTTAAATATTTTAGTTATTCATATGAATTAAAGAAATACAATTTGATTTTAGAATATTACCATTTGCGCACGCGCGATTTTCCCGCAGCGAAGAAAGGTTCCTCCATTATCACAAGCACACCGCAGTTTACAGAACCACACTCCGCGACCGTTGGAGGCTTACTGATGAAATCGAAAACTGTGCATCTATTAAATACTACGAACCCGCTATCCGAGGCTGCGTGTGCCAGTGGTAGGAAACCAATAAAAATATTACTACGGACTTGGACTTGGATCTTCTGGCTTACAGAGGTTCAGCTCTAATGGCTATTCCCCTTACGTCTGTAGGAAACATTGTTGGAATGCGATTTGGTAGTTGTTTTATGATGGGGCTAAATGTATGGCCCGGAGTGTCCCTCCGAAAGGGCGAGGGGGGATTTAAGGTTTATGATAAAGTCTTACATTATGTCAAGGAATGGAAGACCAGTTAGGGTTGAGATTGTATTTATAAAAAAAGTCGCTGAATATTGACTAAAATAACGGACAGCAAATTTTTATACTATTAACGTATTCTATACCTGTGATACTCGATAATTAAAGGCTGGTTATTACAAAGGTGCCAAGTAGTTTAAACATCTTCTTCTTCTTCTTCTGCTTTTTTAGGACTATGTCCTGTTATTTCTCGGAGCCTGTTCCTGGGATGCAGATGTCCAACTGTCTTGCCATCTTTTAGGTGTTCTTCCTGCAGGTCGATTTCCTGTTGGTACTTTATTTGCGACTATATTTATCAATCTTTCAGAACATGCTCTTTACACATGATCTCTCCAGTAGCGTCTTCTCAGTCTTCCCAATCGCACGACATCTTGCACATTGCAGATCTTTCTTATTTCAGAATTTATTATTCTGTCTCGGAGTGTCGTTCCCGCAACGGATCGGAGAGTCTTCATTTCTGTGGTTCTAAGGAGACTTTTTGTTCTGATGGTGTCAGCTCTCGTTTCTATTCCATGTCATAATAAGATGTTTAAACATAAAGCAGAGAAAAAAACCAAAAACAGTTTTTTGTTCCATATTTCAAGTACCGCGGGTGGCATCTTTAGGGGGACGTTTGAACTATACTATTATATTATTCAATCAATTGGCTGCAAAAACTCATTTTTGACTTTTTGTACACTTGGCACCTTTGTAATATCCAGCCTTCAATTGTCGGAAGCTAAAATTATTTAAATTTATTCGATCTAAAGAGTATTTGCATCTTTTTCTTTGCAAGTTTCAATCCAAGAGATTGGTTTGCAGCAAAGTGTCACATTTTTGCTGGTTCTTAGGATGCTACTTTGGCTTTTAATGTGGGAGTTTCCAGCAAGTTATATGAAGCCTGTATGCAACTCTTTAGCTATTAATTCTCACGAAGTGTGATAAATAGCTAGTCTATCGCTATTTTTATTGCCACGTGAACCCTACCAGACCAAAGGTAGTGTGACAATTCCTGCCATCGTCGGGAATCGAACCCGGGTCCTTCGGTGCGGCAGTCGAAGCTCGAATATATCTTTTACTTATTAAGTTCACGCAATGTATTAGAAACAAGTATTTTAGTCAACACAACCGTTTTTCAAAATATGACAATATCGCAACAACAACAACAAACCATCACACCGTTTTCCCGCAGGGGTAGGCAGCGAGAATGGACCGCCACACTACATTATCCTGACATACCTCTATAGTTTCCTCCACATTTATACAGCGAGTCATACAGGCACGTCAATTCTTCCGGCTTCTGACATGACCAACCTTTAAAATTTGATTAATTTTGTCATGCCACAATATCGCAAGTATACAATATTATCATTTTGATGGTTTAAATATACGTTAGTTATCTCAACAGACGACCAAAATAAAATGAAATGATCGTATCGCTTACAAACTGTTTATTATCACTGCTGCAGCATCGTTTTTATGTCGCGCGTAGAAAGTGTTGGCCACTCCATCGGATCGTTAGCGTATCTACTCTCGGCAGCTAGCGATGGCGCTTTATACACGCCAAAAGCGCATTCTGCACTCTCTGTGATTGAGGAATGATATCAATATTACAAAGATTAAAAAAAAATAACAAATTGAACAATTAATATCAAACTTACATAACTAACTAACTAATCAGTACGCCGTCTTCTCGAAGGCACACTGTTCCTCCCCGACATACTTCTCTCGACTCTCAACATTCATACATCATGATTTGATCATGCACGTTATCTGCAGCTTGCTGTCATCTTCTAGACCCTCCCAGAATTTTCCCAGAAGATGGCAGTGGGCTGCCACAACAACGGGAATTAAACTAAATGTGTATTATAAAGAATCATTTTTCTTTTTTCATCATTTACAATGAACTTCTAACTTGAAATTGCCTTCTAACTTGAATTGAACTCCCTAGAGAGGCAAGTTCAGTCTCCCAACGGGTTACCCCAGTTGGGAGGAGTACTTGGTAAATGATCAATAAATAAATAAATAAAATTGGCAACATGACGACAATTCGCTACATTAATTCCAATCCAAGGGATTGGTTTGGACCAAAGTATAATACTATATAACATTTTTCCTGTTTTTTGGGATGCTACTTGAGTCTTTATTTTGGTAGTTTTCCGTTGCTTTCCACATTTGTATACAGCAGGTTATTTGAACCCAATTACTGAACGTAACCAAAATTGTACCCGAAACCTGGTTTTTGAAGTTTGGTGCTTGTCCTGTCGTTGTAATATAATCCATAGAATAAAATATTAACGAAAAAGTATGTGAACGCGTATATGTAATTAGAAAATAAACAATTAAATTGATATTATAGTAAATTACGTTCTGTAGGGAGGAATAAGCAGTCGGCGAATTGTTTTGAAAATGGAATAAAACACAAATATTTATATAATAATAATAAAAAAGTTATGTAATAAATCTTTTATAAATGCAAATTTTGTTAAATTCCACTGATGTTTGTGTCTTTGGCCGGTTTCGGCAACTCGCTACCATCTTCTAATGACGCCACCAGAATGTATTTTTTAAAAACAGAAAACTAACCAAATCACAAGTCTTCGGATAAGCGACCAATTTTACACCAGATTGTCTTTGGAAATCGGATAAGGTGACACTGAAAGTGAACCAAAAGAACGATTTTAACTTTTTTACTCGCCGAACCGCAGAGTTCGAATATCGAATTTTCATTTTTTTTAAATTCGTTCTTTTTCCGAAACGCGATCAACAATGGGCGCGCTACTTTCTCGTTCGATTTTCGGCTTTCAAGATCAAGATTGTTATTGGCGGAATGTTAAATGCACGCCGCCTAATGAGAGCCAATCACAAACATCTATGCGGGAAATATATTTGTTATGGTTATTGTCTTCTCGTGGAATATATCAATTATGCGTTCGAAATAAAAGGCCGAGTCCCCAATAGCTTTAGCCGGAATGTCATTGTCTATTTGATTTTCGAATGTATTTAAATTTTTTGAACCGAACAAAAGACAACCGTATAAAAGCAATACGTAGACACTAATTGTCATAACAATAAAACGAATCGATACAATAAACGAGAAAGTCATGGCATTATGAATAATTTTTGTTACTTTTCTCCTGCAGCCAAAAATTGTTTCCATCGATCTGTTCACTAAGAAGGATCTTATTAATTACCATTGCACTGTACATGAAAAAACACGTTTTTCACTTTGAGGTAACAAACAGCGATTTTCATACAAACATAAATACGTAAAGAAAAACAATTTATATGCTCCCTAGTTTTTATACTCCCTTATTCACCTATGTGTTCTTCTATATTTAAATAAATAACATTAAATTTAATCCTATTTGATTTCAAATAATATTAAATCAAATTAAATCAATGCATTCTTCTATTTTCGTTAAATCAATTCATTCTCTGAAAATACATTACAAACATATTTAAAGATTAAAGCAATTATTTGAGAACAGGTAAACTACTAGAAACGCATGAGAGATGGTTCGACTTTTGGAAGACAAGATACTCTCTAAAGCCAAGAATATTTGTCTTCAGATCGTACTTTCACTAATAGTAAATACGTATTTTTGGACTTCCCACTGGTGTCACCAGTGGCAGGTTGGTTCTGGCGACCGGTAAAGAAATCAATCTATGCTATTCAAAATTGGTCAATTCACAAGAAAACAAGTATTTCAAGTAGTATCTAAGAATCCATGTAATTGAAAATGGCAAATTTCCAAACAAACGAAAATCGATAGTAATTTGTTTTTCTTCCAAATATTATCGCTGAAATAAAATGATGAACAAGAATACAAATAAAGAAGGTGCTCTGACATTTTGACCACGAAGCAGCGAGATTTATATTGATCGTTTTAAGTTAAATAAAAAATGTATCAGCTTAGAAGTGACAATGTTTTATAGACTATTAAGAAATAAATTGAATGACTCTCCGATCGAGTGAAATTTTATTTTTACATTTTTTACATCCATTAATGGGGGCACAGTTAGATTTAATCAAAATTTGAAACATTTCTTTAAGGAAATCGAAGCAGCGAGAATTCTATTAAAACACAACTATTGTAGTTCCGATTGTGAAAAAAACATTCTTACTATTCCGCAAATAAACCGACTATTAAAACATTTGTTTTATCCTAGTCACAAAAACCGTTAAATACCTTTTTTGCTAAGAATTTTACATCTGTACCTTGATGGAGATATTTGGAGAGCAAAACCGATTGGAATATAAAAACGACAAAACGATTATTCGTATTATAAATTTTCTACGACTCATTTAGCTTCTTTCCGTATAATATTTACAAGAGTTTAAAAAGGGCTTTGAAACATTTTAAACTCACTAACTAACTAACCATCACGCCGTCTCTTCGAAGGGGTAGGCAGAATGAATGAACTGCCACACTTTTCTTTCCTAACATATTTCTCTCGCTTCCTCAACATTCATACATCGTATCATGCACGCGCGTCGATTTCTCTGACTCCTCACATGGCCGACATTCAATATTTGATTAATTTGATCGTGCCACGTTTTCCTCGGGCTTCCTCTATTTCTGGTTCCATTAACATGGTTAACATATATATTTTTTAACCATTCTTTCTTCATTCATTCTTTCCATATGTCCAAACCATCTTAATGATCCTTTCATTATTATGTTTATAACACCATCATTCGCACCGCATTCACTTCTTATAATTTCTTTCGACATTCTATCATATACAGAGTATCCACACATTCGTCTAAGAGATCTCATTTCTACTGCATTTATTCTACTTTCATCCTTTTTTTGCCAGTTCCATGCTTCGCTTCCATACATAAGGATCGGTAGAAGAACACCATTGTGCACTGCCATTCTAGCTTTTTTGTGATTGGTTTTTGTTTGCGATGACAACTTTAATTGCACCATTCAGTTTGTTGCCTGCCCCAACGCTTCTTTTAATATCCCTCTCCAC
The DNA here is from genome assembly GCA_022606425.2 of Lepidostoma basale. Classification (NCBI taxonomy): domain Eukaryota; kingdom Metazoa; phylum Arthropoda; class Insecta; order Trichoptera; family Lepidostomatidae; genus Lepidostoma; species Lepidostoma basale. The sequence goes on along the minus strand of JAHDVF020000792.1, from coordinate 114,099 downwards.
TCGTCCATCTCTTGTAAACATACTACCTAAATACGCGAACTCATCTACTTGCTCCAAAAATTCACCATTCACGCTTATGTTGCAGACTGTTATGATTTCACCATTCATAATTAAAAAAACTGTTTATTGTAACATGTGTCATGTAGCACGATGACATCTATAGGGTGAAGTTTGAACTACTCTATATTATTCTATCACTTTGCACATTTGCAAAGTTATTGGCCTTTGTGTTAAATAAAAATTGGGATTAAAAACTCATTGTTAATTTTATGATACTTAGCATAATCAGCCCCTAATTTTAAAATATATATAATCAATACGAATGATAACTTCTGTTTTTTGTGAGTTTTAATATTTTTTCATATTTGACTCAATCACTTTTAGACCACCGCCATTTTTACAAGTAAAAAAAACTTCACCTTCCCCGTCATACGTATACCAGATGTTAAAATATTTAATTAATACAAATGAAAATGTCTGTTTTCTAAAAGTTTTATTATAATTAATGCGGATGAAATGTTTCGCCTTTCAAAGGCATTATCAAATGTTCGTTAGAAAGGTAAAACATGTGATTCTCATTAATCATAATAAAACTTCTATAAAACAGATGACTTCATTAGCATTCAGTATTTAAAATGGAGCTTTACATTATTGTTCATGAAACAATAAATAAGTTAAATGTTTATTTGCATAATCTATATAATTTCTATTTTTGTATTTAGGTATATATCAAGTGCAAAGATTTGTCACCGACAATGATTTAACCGAATTGGGTAAACGTTTTCTAATTGCATATTAAAAATATTACTTATTTACGCGATAGTAATTATATATTTTTTTGTGTGGATTGATCGACGATTGATTTAAAATGAATTCTTGAAAATAGTATTTAATTATTAATTTCTTAAATAGGTACACCACGACCGCCCCCATTGAATATCTAACACCCCCCATTTGCCCCCCATGTACCACTACCATCCCCGAAGAAGGCTACAGCGCCCACTAGAGGGCTGTACTACCGCCGGGAACTTATGATTTAGATCCAAGTCAATCTAATTAATGAAAAAGTAAGCGTCAAAGCTTTACTTTTTAATGTTACAATCTAGATATTTATTGTCGTTTTCATTTTCATTAACCGGTTTGGAGTCGCCAAGTGTAAAAACCGCCTACACCCGTAATTTAATGGTGCATAAAAAGTCAATTGACTGCTTTCGGAAACGGAACATAATGTGTGTTATTATGTCGCAAGAGAATACAGAGAGTAATTCGGTAGGAACCTCAATTGACACCGGGCGCTTTGGTATCTATATATCTATCTATCTATTGTACATATTTAATGCTTAAAATATTAAACTTTATACGCCCGTGCGCCGCGTGCAATAAAGGTAGCCCACTACCCAAGCACTTTTTTGTGAAATATTCGCGCTACTTGTGATCTAGGCGTAGCTGTTATAAAAATAATTATATCTCTAAAATTAGACATTCTATTTAGTTAAAACAAAAAGCATTATCAAAATAAAAGTTTTTTTATAATTTACAAAAGCTTTGTTTGTAATTTTTCACATTTTATATAGCTTCAAATTAAAGTTAAACAATTAAAGCCTTAAAAAATAAAGATTAAACTTTAAAAAAAAATTCGTATGCCAAATTTTAAACCTTTGGCTATGCATAGACCTATTTTACATTTTTGGCATTTAAATATAGACCTTACGATTCTATTATTATTTTTATTAGGCGGACCGTAATAAAACAACGCGTTTTCCAAGAGTCAACTTTTGTAACGCAGGTATAAACGCTAATATTATGCATCATAACAAAAATATTTATCGGAACTGAAAAAAATATGTGAATCAGTATCTCAAAGACATTATTCACGTAAGCTAATATTCATATTTTGAATACTATTGTCATAAATCGGTGTAATTCGATAGCAAAATGCACCATAATCACCGGTCCCGTATGGGACCGTTGGGCATTGAACGACGCAAATTCGCGATCCGTACGGAACCACTGGGCGTCTAAAGGTTAATGATGTTATTTGAAATTTCTTGATAGAAGTTCATTGTAAATAATGAAATTAAAACATCTTAATAGAATATATTTATAATAGTATTATATATTTCCACTTAGGTTTATGGCGTCGACCTATTTCGGTAGCTCGCTGCCATCTTCTGGTAGAGAAGAACAAGAAGATGGCAGGGAGCTGCCGAAACTGGCCAAGGCTATAAACCTAAGTAAAATTATGCTAAATATGTACATTGTAAAATAAAGAATTTTCTAAATACGTATTTTTTATTTGAATTATTATGTTTATTGTTTTTTGAACAATGACGTTATACTCCTTTTTAAATAATTAATACGAATAAAAACGTTTTATAGAAGTGTTATTATAGTTTATGTGAATGACATATTTCCCCTTTTTAAAGCATTATACATGTATAATGTCCATTTATTATACGAACATTTGATAATGTCTCAGAAAGGTGAAATATGTCATTCCTATAAACTATAATAAAACTACTAGAAAACAGATGTTTTCATTCGTATTAAGTGCAGTGCACATCTTCAAATTGTGATTGTTTTTCTTATGAGCGAAGAAAAAATGAGTTTGATAGACATACAGTTAAATTAATATACAATATTAATTTAGTAAGTATTCCTCACATTCATAAAGCGTGTCAAATTCATATACCCAATTCGAACATGGCCGACTTTTAAAATTTTTTGAAATTCATCTTAACATGCTGGTATCATTATGATTTTTTTAATTACAAAAATGTTGATTAAAAAATACATATTTATATAATCGGATAGCACATACGTGAGATCTGTTCGCATCTGGCGCCTCTGATATCTGGATCAATTCAGATGATTGCCATTGCAATAGAGCTCATTATCATGATACTAAAATATACAGAGAACCGTACGTGCAACAGAGTTATTTGTTTATGATTGCAAACCACATTCTAAAATGTAAGTCAATTCCCGTTAAAATAATGAAGAAACGTCAGATTGGATATTCGATCGTTTCTTTTATGTGTCAATGGCAAGACCTTATCTCCCCTTTTTATCTTTCCAAAGCTTTCCAGAGCAAATAAATTACATCGATGTGTGCTGTAACTACAAGTATTAAACCCCTTGGAAACGACACAAAGTCAACCAAACCTTCCACCACAACCGAAAGATAAAAAGGGGATATACGATGAAGAAATATTATATAGAAACCTTACCGCCAAAACGGTCATAAAGCCGATCTTCACTTACGCAGCCCCAATCTGGGGCTATGCAGCTTCGAGTCACATACGAAAACCCCAAATCTTGTAAAGTAAAGCTATCCGTTTATCGCTTGGTGCACCTTCTTGGACTAGGATCACACAACTGCACCTAGAATCGGGAATCCCAATGATAGATGAATTCATTCTGAAACTTGCCGAACGTTTTTACAAATGACTCCCTTCACATCCTAACCCCACAATAAAAGACCTCTCAAATTACGACCCAAACATCTCCAGCCGCCACAAGCGCACAAAATCGATCCTCTTTTAGAGGAACACTCCGGGCCACACAAATCGTGCCCCCACATAAACCAACAACCCAACAAATCACGTTCCAACAATGTTCCCATTAGACGTAAGAGGAATAGCCACATGAGCTGAACTTCTGTAAGCCAGAAGATCCAAGTCCAAGTCCAAGGATACGATTTTAAACGGAGAACCTAGGAGACCTTGATCTTAAAATCATTTATCTGGTGTGAAAAATGTATATATATAATATTTTAGTTTGGTCACATACCCCGGAGAGATCGGAACAACGTTAAAAAGGTCATAATAATGGGCAATGTAGAGAAAAAGTGAAGTTCAAAGAAGGAAATATAAATATTAAACAGTTTTTATTTGAATAATATTGAACTACACGTAGTTACAACAGAATAATTTGGTCGCTTTTTAAACATGTTTCGGATGGTTGTCATCCTTCAGCGTAAAAATCTTAATGTTATTCAAAGCTGAATTCACAACACAAAGGTACATATAGAAAAAGGTGATTTATTAAATAAAGTTTAAAATATTTATTTTTTTATATACTTTGTATACAACTCACTTTTTAAAAAAAAAATACCAAACAGGTTTTGGACACATAAGCCCTTCATCAGTAATATTATTATATATAAATATACATATTAAAAACATTATGATTTTTTTTCACAAATGGACAGATATTAAAAAATATATTTTTAATATCTATATCTAAATAATATCACGGATAAAGGGTTTGTGTGTCCGAAACATGTTTGGTATTTTTTTTTAATAAGGGAGTTTTGTAAGAAGTATATAAAAAAAGAAACATTAAACATCTGCAACATAAAGTTATGGCGAATAATGAAGAAAGTTTAAAATAATCTAACTAACCATAACGCCTTTTCCGCGGAGGGGAAGGCAGAAAAAATAGACCGCCACATTGTTCTGTCCTGACTTACTTCTCTCCCTTCATCTACATTCATACACCATGTCATGCACGCACGTTGATCTCTCCGACTCCTTATGTGACCGACATTTAATATTTGAATGATTTGATCGTGCCATGTTTTATTCGGTCTGCCTCTATTTCTAGTTCCGTTAACTTTGTTGACATAAATATTCTTTACCAAAAACAACAACAACAACAAACCATCACGTCGTTTCCCCGTAGGGGTAGGCAGAGAGAACGGACCGCCACACTACTCTATCCTGGCACACTTCTCTAGCTTTCTCCACATTCATACAGCGAGTCATACACGCACGTCGATTCTTCCGACTTCTAACATGACCAACCTTTAACATTTGATTAATTTGGTCATGCCATGTTTTCCTCTTTTACATCATTAAAATATACTTTCTTAACCATTCTTTCTCCATCCATACATTCCTTTCTTATATCAGCATTTCTTTACCATCTATATTTATTCTTTCCTTGTGTCACCATATTGATGACCATTTAATTATTTTGTTCATAACACGTTCATTCACTTCTAATATTTTCATTTGACACTCTATCATATACAGATTTACCACAATTAGAGTTCTCATTGCTACTGCATTTATTCAACATTTATTATTATTTTGCTAGTTTTATGTTTCACTTCCATACATAAGGGTCGGCACAAGACTAATATATAATATTAGTTAAAGTATAGAAAGGTTATGAGGATGTGTTCATTTTGGATAACCTTCGTCCCAGTCACAAGATGTTTGTATTTATTAGTAAAATTCCTTAGTATTGTGTTGTTAGAGGCTTCATTAGATCCATGGTTAGATGCTGCACCAGTAACATTCGCCGCCTTTCTCCTCAGCCTGCAAGATGCCCGTACCAGCCGTGACCTCCTTGCCGTGGTCGTGTTCCCGGCGCTCTAGACTTTCACGACCATGTACGAGTATTGCAGATTTCATCTATTGTACCTACTAAATAACATCAAGCCGCAAAGGTAACTGTATAAAATATAAGTGCATCGAGGTGCATAGTAAATAACTATATTATAATTTAGCTCATCTAGGGGTAGGCAAAAAAGGTGGACCGCCATAGATATATTTCTCTAGACTTTGAGAAGTGGGTCTTATTTTGTTTATTATTTTTTTTAGTACAAGACAACCGGTAGAAGACACAAACCTAAGCGGATTTTAACTAAATATGCATTTAAAAAAATGTTAACAATATTTTTTTGTTTTCATTATATACAATGAACTTGTACCATAAAATTACAAATTTTTTTTTAGTACTAGCTCGTGGGTCACTAAGTCAGTGATTTCACTTGGAAAGGGGAAGAAATGATGGTTACAAACTGCTTTTTTTGGTTCTCACTTATAAAATCGACTAAAAAGTTAACGTTTCGTTTTTGTTTTTCAACTCTTACTTTTGCAAGTGACATTTGATATACATGTGGTAAACTTAATTTTTTTTTTAAATATTTCTGATTGTCTGTTCTCTCTTTTATGATACAAAACATAAGTTCTTCTTCTTCTGAATGTAGATCTTGCGATCTGTTTATGTAGGATATCAACTTTCTTCCTGTGATGAAGACGACCAGCCTTCTCTCCATCTCTTTGGTGGTCGACGGCCCTCTGGAGTCTCATGCATCATGATCTTAGGAATTCCATTCTCTCGATGTGGTCCCTCAAGAATCGCTATCTCTGCCTACTCCACTACACTATGTATTCAATTTTGAAGGATTTGCGAATTTCTTCATTGGGTATCCTATCTCTAAGGGTTCTCCCCACAATAGGTCGCAATGTTCTCATTTATGCTACAAGAGTAGTAACTACAAGAGTAGCAGTAGCTCTTAAGAAAGAGATGTTTGGTTCTGACAGTGTCTGGTTTTGTTTCGATTCTGTAAGTCATTATGGGCCTGCTGCTTGTTTTATGAATTTACTTTTGCTTGTCCCTTAAGCATCCAGAGAAAATAAGTAAAACAAAGTGATTTAAAAACCCGTGGGTCAAAGTCTTTTGTAAATAATTGAGACTGTAATAAAGTACTGTACCTAAAAGTATTCAATATCTTACGCTTACACTAACATATATATTATAAAGTCAAAAAAACTATAATATTTCTTTAGAACGTACATACAATAATTCATCACCGTTCTCTCATAAATAACAAGAGCGAAAACATTCAACGGCCTTTTGTGAGCTTTCAAGTCTCCATTGATACACTAGAACGTTTTACACATTCAAGTACGTGTTTTTGTCAAACTGTAATGGAGCTTTTGTTGAGTAATTACGACAGAAAGGTTCAAAGTACTGCCGGGCGTGTTTTAAAAATTCATTAAGTATTATTCATTAAATATTATACATACGTAGGTAGATACACATTTCTACTTTCTTCTCGGCTTTCACTTTAGTACTAATGCAAATAGAATAACAACTAATTAATCATGATTGAAGATAATACGTACGTATTTACGTCCACGTAACATGGAAAAGTGTAATTGTACAAAATGCAGCCTAAAGGGTTTTATAGAATACGTTTCCAATTAGTTTCTTGTGCACATAATTAAATAATTATTTATCTAATTGTCTCCGCGAACATTATTTTGTAATAAACGGAAAACAACTTCTTCATTAGTGGAACTAAAATGCTTGTTATCAAACGCAGCGCTTTCAGCCATCACAGCTTCACACGTAATGTTTACTTAAGACATAAGGAATGGAAGAAATAATGATGAAATGTAAGGCTGATGATTGGATCAAAAGTTTAAATTAAAAAGGGATCCCTGAGATAGTTTGGACACATGGAACGAAAGGGTCAGAGAAAAATGGTTAAAATGCTGTATACAAGCAGTTTAAGTGAATAAAGAAGCCGTGGAAGACCAAGGAAAGTATGGCATGATCAAATTATTCAAATACTAAAAGGCGGCCACATTCGAAGTCGGAAAAATCGAGCGTGTATGTTACAATGTATGAATGTAGAGGAGGCTCGAGAGGTATGTCAGGACAGATCACTGTGCCAATACTTCCTCTCTGCTTACCCCTTCGGGGAAACGGTGTGATGGTTAGTTAGTCGATGGTACTGGTACTAAATTGTTCAGAGAATGAATCCCATACATGGCTCTGCAGGGAACACCAGATGGACGGCGTCTACCAGGGAGACTCTTCGAACGATGGAGAGATAGCTGGAGTACAGAATCATAGGAAGAGAATCCTGTAATAACAGACTCTTAAGTCTACAATAAGTTGGAGATAAAGAAGAATAAAAATCTAATTAACTATTACCTTTAATTTAGAACATTATTATAAAATCACAATTCGCTTATTTAATTTCTATGAAATAGTCGCGACAGTTGTTTTGCCAATCGATATTGGCATCATCGGGTGTAACAATCAACTTTGCTAAAGTTGATTGTTACCTCTGATAATGCCAACATTGGTTGGCAAAAAAACTGTCGCGACAATTTCATAGAAATTAAAAAATGATCTTATAACAGTGTTTCGATTTAAAAAGTTAATTATCTTTAAGTATAGTGTATCCGCCATAACAATGGATTATCTAAAGACAATCTTTAATATAAAAGCCCACTTAAATAACTATTTTCTGTGTACAGATGAAATAATTTGTAACACTCCGCACTGATGCGGGTTCGATTACCTGTACAAAGAAGATATTTATTTCGGGGACAATTAGATCAGGTATTATATAATATAACAATTTGGAAAATGCTTTGTTCTGTTTCTTGAACAATGATGCTAAACTCCACTGTATACTATATAATTAATGTTGATGAAAGATTTCAGTGGTGTCATGTTTCGTATTGCTAGGGAGTTAGGACTACAGTAAAACCTCGATATAATGGACTAATTGGGGGGAGTTAAGAGTTAAGAGAGTGGAGAGACTAAATTGGACTGGGTTGTCTTTGAAAATGATGAAATACCGGTTTGTCTCAAAAGAAAGGTCTACGACATGTGTATACTGCTCATGATGACATATGGACTAGAGACGACAACTCTTACCGCAAAAAGTGTCCACAGGCTCAAGTGTACACAGAGGTCCATGGAAAGACAGATACTTGGTGTGAGCTTGCATGACCGCATAATAATAATAATAATAATATGCTTACTTTTAAAGCGCCGTTTTTGTGATGTAATCACCTCAAGGGCGCATTAAGACGTCTTTTAAATCTAAAAATCTAAATGTGACCGCTTAAAAAACGATCGGTTTATAAGTATAGTAGAACAAAGTATAAATGTTTAAATTGGGTATGAAATATGAAAAAGATGGGTTTTCAATTTAGATCTGAAATCTGTCGGATCATTGTTGCATCTAAGGTGTGAAGGGAGATTGTTCCAAGCTGATGGACCGGCTACCGCGAACGCTCGATCCCCGAAATTTGTACTGGGGCAACGCTTCGGCTCAACTAATCTTCCTATTGCTGAGGAGTTTGCCGAGCGAAGTGTGGATTTCCGTGAATTTAGGCTGTCCGTTATACAGAGTTCAGATATATAACTTGGCGCCATTCCATGTAGCGCTTTGAAGACTGTCCAGCAGAGTTTATACTGGATTCTTTCTGGACTTTTAAGCCAGTGAAGTTCTTTGAGATGTTGTGTTATATGTGACTTTTTTGGAATGCCTTTAATGAGCCTTGCTGCTGCATTGAACGCAGATTGAAGTTTGTTTATATGTTGTTTTGGAATGTTTGCATAAATTCCATTACAATAATCAAGTCGTGACATAAGGAATGAAGAAATCAGACGCCGCACCAGGGTTGCTGATGTCATGGACCGAGTGGCAAAATTGAAATGGCAATAGGCTGGACACTTGGCTAGACAGAGTGACAACAGATGGGCACCCAGGATACTCAGTTGGAGACCATGAGAAAATAGGCGAAGTGTTGGAAGGCCACCGATGAGATGGACCGATGATATTGTCAAAAGGGTTGGAAAATCTTAGATACAAAGGGGGCAGAATAGAGACGAATGAAAGAAATTGGAAGAGGCCTATATCCAGCAGTGGAGGGAAGAAGGCTAACAAAGAAGAAGAAGAAGAATTGGGGGGAGGGGGTGTCCGTTAAAGCCGAAAGTGAATTATATAAAAATAGGTTTAAAATAAATCAAAAAACTTTTTTGAAAATATGTACACTGTATTTAGATATAAATAAACTATACAAAACACAACAAAATTATATTAATTGTCTTCGGACACTCGTCGTGAAGTAAGGTTGCTGTTTGATATCGACGCGCTTGCTTTCGGTAATCCTGCTTTTGAAAAAGGAATAAAATTTGGTTTGCACTTTTGAAGTTTGCTGCTTTTTTATAATCAACTCTCTAAAATTACGAAAATGCGTACCTATACGTGGCATACGTATTTTAATAAATAATAATGAACAATTTAAGAAACTATCTAAATATAACCATTTCTGAGACATTCGATAATATTTATAATTTCATCTTTGTGATTATAATTAGGTATAGATAAAGTTAAATCATTATTATGAAAGAGGGGTGCATTGGAATATAGTCCTATAGTCTAAGAGATCTCATTATACTGCGTTTATTCTTCTTACATCCTTCTTTTGCCAGTTTCACGCTTCATTTCCATACAAAAGGGTCGGTACAAGAATTGTGCACTGCCAACATAGCTTTTTTGGAAAGGCTTTTGTTTGCGATGACATATTTAAGTACATTTTTACATCTTACGTAATTCATACTCTAATGTTCGTGGAAACTCTTAATCTACGTTTCGATCTGCGGCATTATATTACAGACAATAAAAGAAATTTGGAAAGTATTTTCAAAAATCTACGATCGCATGCACAATTGCAACGTAACCGTCTAGTTGCAATCCATTAGCTATTCAGGCATTCTTGAGATTGAAAATTATCGCAGCCGATAAAACGATTCCAACAGCGAAATTGCATTCTCAGAAGCGTTACTTTTGCACTTTACAGACTGGAGAAAATCGATGATTATTCATCATTTTTCTTTTACTTCATGACACCATTATTAATACTTAAAATGGTTATTTAATATTAGTTTTGATATGCATATTTACAGGGACGTATTTTATTATTCATATTATAGATTTATAGGCGGGCCACACTGTGATAAACATCGGTTTCAAACATAAAATTTGTCTTGTATAGGGCTTCTATCTCATTCTACGCCGGGTAAAATAATGCGAGGAAGAGAGATAAACGTACCATGTTTGTTGAATAGTTTGAAAGGATAACCGTATGCAGAAACATCCGCGGTTTAACTCATGGTTTACTAAAATCGACGTTTTTACTACGTCTAGAACATGGTTTAAGTTTGAGTAATAACATTCAGTATACAAATTTTGGTTTCAAACCAGCTTGTTTATCACAGTGTGGCCCGCCTTTTAAACTTAATGTTATTGATTTAAACGTAATGTGTCCAGAGAAAAATGAGGGGCTTTGACATATGGTTTGGACATATGTAAAGAATGAATGAAGAAAGAATGGTATAAAAATTATATGCTAACGATGTAAATGGAACCAGAAATAGAGGAAGACTGAGGAAAACGTGGCGGGATCAAATAAATCAAATATTGAATGTCGGCCATGTGAGGAGTCAGAGAAATCGACGCGCGTGCATTACACGATGTATGAATGTTGAGGAAGCGAGAGAAATATGTCAGGAACGAAAAGTGTCCATTATTTCTGCCTACCCCTTCGGGGAGACGGCGTGATTGTTAGTTAGTTAGTTAGTTTAGATTTAAACTAACTAACTAACAATCACGCCGTCTCCTCGAAGAGGTAAGCAGACAGAATGGACCGCCACAATGTTATTTCCTGACATACTTCTCAAGATTCTTAACATTCATATATCGTGTCATGCACACACGTCGATTTCTCCGACTCCTCAAATGGCCGTAATTCAATATTTGATTAATTTGATAGTTCCACGTTTTTTCTTGGTCTTCCTAGTTCCGTTAACATATACTTTTTTAAACATTATTTCTTCATTCATTATTTCCATGTGTCCTGGACTTGGACTTGGATCTTCTGGCTTACAGAGGTTCAGCTCTAATGGCTATTCCTCTTACGTCTGTAGGAAACATTGTTGGAATGCGATTTGGTAGTTGTTTTATGATGGGGCTAAATGTATGGCCCGGAGTGTCCCTTCGAAAGAGGTCGAGGAGAGATTTAGGGATTATGATAAAGTCTTAAATTATTGTCAAGGAATGGAAGACCAGTTAGGGTTGGGATTGTATTTATAAAAAAAAGTCTGTTCCCGAGGGGAAGATAAGAGGAGCAGTGCCTGGATGGAGTTGGGGTAGGAGATAGCGTCCTGCGTGAGACCATTTTGTTTGGCGGAGTACGTAGTGGGCTATCGGGGAGGAATTTTTTTGTCCGCATTGATTGCGGGAGGGGTAAAGGACTGAATGATGATGGATAACTTGGTGGTAAAGAGTCAATGTTTATAAGGAAGATGGTAATAATTTAGGTCGTGGTTAGTCGGTCAAAGAGATGAAGTTGGAGTAGTGCAAGAAATAATAGAGCTGGAGTCGCAGTATTCGTTTAAACTATCTTAATTTCATCGTTTTGTTTAAAATCGTGGTCCAGATTGAAAAAAAGGTTTTTGTGATTAAAGAGATGTATCGAAGCGTTAAATAAGGTATTTATTTCATTTAATAGAAAGCAGCAAATACATTTTATTATTGCGGCATGCTTCTGGGTATTAAGCCCAAGAATAAATTGAATTCATGAAAAATCATTTCTTTCATTTCATTAAAAGTACAATCTTATCACTACGGCAGCCAAAAAAAACGTTTAATAGACATTACATTTTTTTTTACAATTACGGATGATTTTTTTTTTATTAATTAATAATATCACGCGATTATAAAGCTTTCATTCGCCATTATACAATATTTTATCTTACTCGTATATTCGTATGAGAGATGATATTATATTTCTTCTATATTTGCCATCACTTTGTGTTGTGGATTCGCATTTGAATAATTCATTCTAATACTTCGATTAATCTTTAATAAATGGAGTGAGATTAAGTCTCCACGTCTACGATGGACTGGCTATGTAGAAAGAATCCCAGAAGACAGTGCCCTGAAAAATATTTCCAAAATGATGGCGCATGAAAAGACACCAAGAAGCAGAGGAATAGACGGGTACCCCACCGCCTATCCGAGGCAGTTATAGGGCGCAGCGACGCCTTTTCGCCAACCTCACTTATTCACTCCCTAGTCCCGTCTCCCGTTCATCCGGGACTGGTGTTGGTAACAGTTATTTCATAGACATATTAAGCTACTCTAGTTTTTCCCCTTCTATGCTCAGCACTTACAAATACAAACATAAGAGACAGATCATAGAGGATACCCTCTGTTAACAAGAAGCTTATAGGCGATACGGTGCATTTCGTTAGCTTCTCTCTTTCAAATCGTAGGCCTGTCACTCGTCTTTACGAGACTTACGTGTGTATAAATAGATTTTTTAAATCAATAGAACCTAAGTCTCGTAAATCGTTCCCTCTCATGAGGTAGATCATAGGACATAGAGGATTCCCAAAGTTTATCGGAAGCTGTTATAGGCGAACGACGCCTTTTGTCAGCTTTGTGCATTCATCCCTAGGCCCGTCCCTCGCCCGTGCTGGACTTACGTTAGAAATATTATATGTAAGAAATCAAATGGACCCAACCCACATTTCATCTACTCTTATTTTTCTCTATGACCCGCCGTACATGCAGATTACACTTAAAAAACACCCAAAATATTCCTAACAAAACATTAAAAAGGAATATGGGATTATATGGGAAGCAGATTCATGGACACATCTGATCTCTTCCAAGAGGAAGATCACGGAGCTAATTGCGTAAAAGAGGACTGGAGGAAACTATTAAAACATAAAGGGATGGCCAGAGAACAGGGGCCATATTGTGTAGGAGGCCAAATACCACACCGGGATGTACCTCAGAGAAGAAAAATATGAATATTTTATAAATAAAATGAAATTATTTCGCTATCTCAACAGATATTACAAACAATATTAATGTTTAAGGCATCTACTGAGTACAGGTAAAATATAATATACACAATATAATATTAGGAACGCACGAGAGATGGTTCGACATTAGGATGACAATATGTGGTACTTTCATCTATGTTCGCCATACTTTGTGTTGTAGATTTTTTATATTTTTCTTTTTCTTTTTATGTACTTTGTATACAACACTCACTTTTTGAACAAATTAAAATTAAATATCAAACACATTTCGGACTACCCGGTCCTTCCTCAGTGATATTATACAGATATTTAAAATATTATAAAATTGTTTACAAATATGGTCAGTTTTGTTTACAAATAACATCTGTCAAAACTGACCATATTTGTAAACAATTTTATAATATTTTAAATATCTGTATAATATCACTGAGGAAGGACCGGTTGTCCGAAACATGTCTGATATGTAATTTTATTTTTTTAAAAGTTAGTATTGTACTCGTATATACAAAATATATAAAAAAAAAATAAAAAGACAAATATATGGTACTCTCTAAAGTCAAGAGTATTTGTATTCTGAACGTATAATACTTTCACTAATAAGAAAGATGTCAATCTAGGAGGAGATCGCGTTTAATAGACTAATTGCTCTTCCCACCGGTGTCACCAGAGGCATATTGGTTCTGGCGGTCGGTAGGTAAAACAATCAAAGTACTTCTATCGTGTGCCATTGAACCCCTGTCAACTACTGGAGGGCGGTCAAATACCGGAGATGGGTCGCCTATTGGACGAATGTTTTTTGAAATTTCCCCTGAAACCGTTTGTCTCCGATCGAGCTTTGTACTGCTGCGATGTTCCGCTTGATAGAGAATATATCGAGTATTGGGGGCGACCAAAAAACGAGAAGAAAGTCGACCGGAGGAGAGGCGCCGAGATCTCAGCGGGAGAAAGTTGCCGGCCGCTCGCTGAGAAGGTGCGCGCTGCGCGGGATGGGTTATTATCGTATTATATAGTAGGTATGGTACGAGTATGTAAATACGGCTATACATAATTTCTTGGAGTGGAGTATGCTCTCAGTTAAGTGTTGTATCTGGGCTATGACCAAATAATAATACACTATATATGCATATTGTTTTAAGGGGTTAGGGGCAGTCAGAGGTATGAAAAAAACAAGTATTTTCAATATCTATTTTTTGGCAGTAATTTAATTTGTTTTATAAAATCAACAATACTTAATTATTATACTATGTTATTATACTATTCTTGATTTTATCGAAATTTGATAAAAAAAAATTATAAATGAAATTATCGCCATATTTGTTGGACCCTGTTCCATAAGTTGTGCTTAGTGGTGACCATTATAATTTCTTACAGGTTCATCGAAAATCATTCAAATAAAAATATTTTAATAGTTAATCTAGTGGCTGATCAATGCTTTTTTTTTTAATAAACAAAATGTCGGCCTCTGCAAAAATGCAACAGTTAATTGTTTCTTCTTCTTCTTTCTGTGTCCTGTCAGGTCTCCCTAACGTTGACTATCACTATTCATAGTGATGACCTGGGGAAAAATATCCAGAGTGGTATCCCCTTGCCTTCTCTGGAAGATTTTCTGTCGGGGTTACCTTCCCTTAGCTGGGTGTATCCAGTTTTATGGCGCTGGAAGCTCGCCATTCGTTCTCTCTCTATCTGCTATTGTTAATTGTTTATAAAAAAAAAATTAAAAAGGAAAAAAAAATTCAACCAGGCCACTAGATTAACTATTAATTTTTTTTAATGATTTAAAATGAACCCGTAAGAAGTTATAATGGTCACCGCAACGCACCTCTTATGGAACAGAGTCCAACAAATATGGCAATAATTTCACATATAATTTTTTTTTCAATTTTGGGTCAAATCAAGTTAAAACATAATATAATAATTTTATATTGTTGGTTTTATAAAATAAATTAAATTGCTGACAATTTTTATTTATTTAAAATACTAGTTTTTTTCATACCTCTGAAAGCCCCTAACCCCTTAAGCGAATACATGAATAAAAATAAGTATTCTATCAATATTTATGGAAGTGAACCATAAAACTCGCAAAATAAGGATGAAAGTAGAATAAATGCAATAGAAACGAAAAAGTGACGAACTTCGTGATCGAGTGATAAGTGCTTTGACTACCATCCCGAAGGTCAATGTTTCAATTCCCGGCGATTGCAGTATGTCACACTCTTTTTGGTCTGGTGCAAAATTCGATTGGTGGCGAATTGTGGCGAAAGTGGCGATTGTTTGGCTACCTATCACAAGTCACGAGAATCATTTTTTTTATGTATACAACAGGTCGCTTGAACCCAATTACTGTATACAATTTATTTTTATGCTGATATATTGATTCTCGTGACATGTGACAGGTAGCTAAACTATCGCCATTTTATTGTTACGAGAATTCTACACCAGACCAAAGACAGTGTGACAATCACACTGCCATCGCCGGGAATCGACCCCGGAACCTTCGGTATGCCAGTCAGAGCTCTTACCACTCTGCAACGAAGGTCGTCAATATAGCTATACCATTTGGATCGATTTGGCTCGCGCTGTAATGATGTAAAGACCGATTCGACAAAACAATAACAATAATAATAATAATAAAAATATATCATAATTCTGGATATAAACTAACTAACTAACCATCACGCCGTCTCCCCGAAAGGGTAGGCAGAAAGAATGAACTGTCACACTTTTACTGATGCGGCACTTCATCCTTCTCTTTTCGCTCCGCGGGAGACGCGGTGTGATGGGTTGCGAACCTCATCGCCACCAATAGGCATCTCCCGCGCACACTTCGATCGTCCAACACCCACAAAATAAATCTAAAACAAATAATATAAAATACAATGATATAAAATACAATGATATAAAATAAAATAACAAAATAAAAATAATTTAACACAAAATGTTCTTTTTGGATGGTGCACATATTGTCTTTTTATTTTATGTTCCACGTATCCATCGTTTTTTAATTTAGCACATAATGTAATAACATATAATGTAGATATAATAGAGTGGCAAATATAAATATATAAGAATTGAATGCAGAGTGAAGAAAAGGGTTAGGAACAAAACTATGAAAGGCACATTAAGATGGTTTGGACGCATGGAAAGAATAAATGAAGAAAGAATGGTAAAGAAAGAGTAGGTTAAGGATGTAAACGGAACAAGAAATAGAGGAAGACCGAAAATGTGTGGTAAATCTGTATACGATAGGGTGTCAAATGCAAATACAAGAAGTGAATGCAGTGATGATGTAACAAAACTAATGAAAGGGTCATTAAGATGTTTTGGACACATTGAAAGAATCTTCTTCTTCTTCTTCTTTTTTTTATGGCTTTTCAATGTAAGAATGAATAAAAAAAGGATGGTAAAAAAGTACATGCAAATGAAATAAACGAAACTAGAAATAGAGGTAGACCGAGGAAAACGTGGCACGATTAAATCAACAAAACATTTGTTTAAAAGTGAGGAGTCAGAGAAATCGACGTGGATGTACGACACGATGTATGAATGATGAGAAAGCGAGATATTAATAAATTTGGCAGGAAGGTATAAATTCAAAACAATTATTAGCTAGTTTGGAAAGGTTTGTCCTGTATTGCCTATATAATAGGGGGGGCGCACTCTATATTATGAAATTCCACAGTGTTATTGCCACAGTGTTAGTTCAAAAACAATGATTTATTTCAATAGTTGCTCTATGAAAAGTAAATCATCTAGCTAAAAAATAATTCAACTTTGTTCTAATTAGATTGTACCAACTGCCGCTTCATACAGCGGGCAGGTGCCCAACCACTGGTGCAGTGGTCGGCAAACTACTGCTCACGATCCACATGCGGTACTTTTGCTACTTGAGTTCCTATTCCAAAAAGAACACACTTAATACACATTTTAATATTAAAATTCAATAATGTTTTAATTTACAAACAAACAAACCATAACGTTGTTTTCCCGCAGGAGTAGGCAGATAGAATGGACTGCTACCCTACTCTATCCAAACACACCTCTATAGCTTCCTCCACATTCATACAATGAGTCACACACGCACATGACCAACCTTTGAAATTTTATTAATTTGGTCATGCCAAGTTTTCTTCGGTATACCTCGAGTCCGCACTCCATCGACATCGTTAACGTATACTTTCTTAACCATTCTTTCTCCATCCATGCGCTCCATATGTTCGAACCAACGCAGCGATTCTTTATATAATTTTGTTCATAATTCCTTCTTCCGCTCTACATTCCTTTCTTATATCAGCATTTGAGATTATGTCGTACATCGTTCTACCACAGGTATTTTAATATATGTTTTTTTATGGACGATATTTAGGGACGAGGTGGTTCCGGTCGAAGGCGAACGTTCTGGCTGCGCGACATCAAAGAATGGACTGGATTGGCGGCGCAAGACAGAAAAGCTTTTACAGAAGTGATTGCCAACGTCGGGAAGACCATCGGGTATCCCCGACACTAGAGGGAGAATAATATGTTTTTAAATGATATAATTGAAATGAACCTGATATCATTTATTAAAACCACAATATGCAAACCTGTTTTACCTAAACATTGGTTTGAAAAGGAAAGCTTTTTAAATTTTTAATTATATCTCAATAGAGACGAAGAAACAAACTGGAAACTGACTATGGATGATCAAGGTGTTTACAGGACTTATGACCTGTCATTGGTTGGGTTAAGCGCACGCTTTATGTAATTACAACATTCCCCATTCCACCATTGTTATGATCATGTATGATACATTTTTTGGAAGTTGTATATATACTCCAAATCCATACTTATTTTCACGTGGCAGTTCCAGTTAGCCATCTATGTAGATTTGATTGTACTAATTAATTTTTTAGATTAATCTATACAATCCATCCACTAACGCCATCTATGAAGAATGATTGTTTAGCATTTAGCAAACTACTTTATTAACACAATGCGAAGAGGCTACCGCCTCCTATCGCTCTGTTAGAAGTCGCCTGGAGTATCCACTCCTATTTTATACGCCAAATAATTGACCAGAATATTTACAAATATTTGTGAAATGTATACTTATATCTGTATACGAATCCTGGATTTTCACCTGTGGGTGGTTAATTTAAATTTTTAATTATATCTCAATAGAGACGAAGAAACAAACTGGAAACTGACTATGGATGATCAAGGTGTTTACAGGACTTATGACCTGTCATTGGTTGGGTTAAGCGCACGCTTTATGTAATTACAACATTCCCCATTCCACCATTGTTATGATCATGTATGATACATTTTTGGAAGTTGTATATATACTCCAAATCCATACTTATTTTCACGTGGCAGTTCCAGTTAGCCATCTATGTAGATTTGATTGTACTAATTAATTTTTTTAGATTAATCTATACAATCCATCCACTAACGCCATCTATGAAGAATGATTGTTTAGCATTTAGCAAACTACTTTATTAACACAATGCGAAGAGGCTACCGCCTCCTATCGCTCTGTTAGAAGTCGCCTGGAGTATCCACTCCTATTTTATACGCCAAATAATTGACCAGAATATTTACAAATATTTGTGAAATGTATACTTATATCTGTATACGAATCCTGGATTTTCACCTGTGGGTGGTTAATTTAAATTTTTAATTATATCTCAATAGAGACGAAGAAACAAACTGGAAACTGACTATGGATGATCAAGGTGTTTACAGGACTTATGACCTGTCATTGGTTGGGTTAAGCGCACGCTTTATGTAATTACAACATTCCCCATTCCACCATTGTTATGATCATGTATGATACATTTTTTTGAAGTTGTATATATACTCCAAATCCATACTTATTTTCACGTGGCAGTTCCAGTTAGCCATCTATGTAGATTTGATTGTACTAATTAATTTTTTAGATTAATCTATACAATCCATCCACTAACGCCATCTATGAAGAATGATTGTTTAGCATTTAGCAAACTACTTTATTAACACAATGCGAAGAGGCTACCGCCTCCTATCGCACTGTTAGAAGTCGCCTGGAGTATCCACTCCTATTTTATACGCCAAATAATTGACCAGAATATTTACAAATATTTGTGAAATGTATACTTATATCTGTATACGAATCCTGGATTTTCAATTTAATTTATTAGAGACGAAAGAAACAAACTGGAAACTGACTATGGATGATCAAGGTGTTTACAGGACTTATGACCTGTCATTGGTTGGGTTAAGCGCACGCTTTATGTAATTACAACATTCCCCATTCCACCATTGTTATGATCATGTATGATACATTTTTGGAAGTTGTATATATACTCCAAATCCATACTTATCCATTAGTTGTATATATACTCCAAATCCATACGTATCATACATGATCATAACAATGGTGGAATGGGGAATGTTGTAATTACATAAAGCGTGCGCTTAACCCAACCAATGACAGGTCATAAGTCCCGTAAACACCTTGATCATCCATAGTCAGTTTCCAGTTTGTTTCTTCGTCTCTATTGAGATATAATTAAAAATTTAAATTAACCACCCACAGGTGAAAATCCAGGAAAGCTTTTGTTTAAATTAAACATAATAAAAATGGCAGTGCACAATGGTGTTCTTATACCGACCTTTATGTATGGAAGCGAAGCATGGAACTGGCAAAGGAAGGATGAAAGTAGAATAAATGCAGTAGAAATGAGATCTCTTAGACGAATGTGTGGATATTCTGTGTATGATAGAATGAAAATATAAGAAGTGAATGCGGTGCGAATGATGGTGTCATGAACAAAATAATGAAAGGATCATTAAGATGGTTTGGACATATTGAAAGAATGAATGAAGAAAGAATGGTAAAAAATTTATATGTTAATGATGTAAATGGAACCAGGAATAGAGGAAGACCGAGGAAAACGTGGCACGATCAAATAAATCAAATATTGAATGTCGGCCATGTGAGGAGTCAGAGAAATCGACGCGCGTGCATGACACGATGTATGAATGTTGAGGAATCGAGAGAAATATGTCAGGAAAGAAAAGTGTGGCAGTCCATTCTTTCTGCCTACCCCTTCGGGGAGACGGCGTGATGGTTAGTTAGTTAGTTAGTTTTTATAAAAATATGTCAATGTGTAAGATTATTACTATATTAGCTAATGCCCGGCATGTGTTGCAATGCTTTTTTCAATTAATTTTTATATTTGTTTGAAGTAGATACAAATACACAAAACATACACATTTACATATACAAAATAAATAAATGTCAAAAGATTTTTGTTGTTTGTTTCGTAAATCAAAATTGAAAAAGTTTATTCGAGAGCTTTGGGATCTACAATATCTTTAGTATTTCATACAATTTCTGCTAAACCTTTATCGAAGTAATATTAATGAAAAGTGAAATATCACCAAAATCTGTCAATTGGTTTCCGAGTTCATTGAGTAGAAAGATTAGAAGAAGAGGCTAAAGCTCATCAAGAGTTGCTCGGCCATAGGAAGTATGATAAGTAAGTAAGTTATAAAAACAAGGTTCTCTTAAATACATTTGAAATTGACTTATGTAGTATGCGGATATATAAAAATAGATTATTCTGGTCAATTCTTTGGCATATAGAAAGGAATAATACTCCTGGCGGCTTCTAACAATACGTTAATAGGCGACAGCCTTCGCATTGTGTTAATAAGGTAGTTTGCTAAATGCTGAAAATCATTCTCCATAGATGGCGTTAGTGGGTGGAATATATAGGTTAATCTTGAAAAGATTCACAAGTGTAATCAAATCTACATAGATGGCCAATAAAAACTGACACGTGAAGATAGATATGGATTTGAAGTATATATACAGCTTCCAAAATTTGTCATGCATGATCATAATAACAAAGGTGGAATGGGGAATGTTGTAATTACATAAAGCTTAACCCAACCAATGACAGGTCATAAGCCCTGTAAACACCTTGATCATCCATATTCAGTTTCCAGTTTGCATCTTCGTCTCTATTGAGATACAGTTAAATATAAAAATAGTCATATTGCTGATATTTGGCTCTTTTGGCTTAATAGTTTTCAACCACTGAACTAGTGTATTTACAAATTGTTAAGAAAAAGTTAAGGAATGAAATTAAGGCCAAATCGATTGATTCTCATCAACCATCTGCCCAATGCCGGCATCTTGATGGACAGCCCGTGTGAGGTTAACCGCGTACGGAATAATTAGCAATCATTGTAACTGCATACCCCATCGGCTACTCCGGTGATCCTATTAGCATGTCTTCAATCAAAAATCTCAAATCAATTCTTAATTTGACTACTTCAATTACTATGAACTATTTTTCAAACTTGATGTGAACGCAAAATAATAATAAAAATATCCAAGGAGTATTCTTGATACTCCCATCAGATCGTATTTCGTGAATGGGAAGTTACTTACGTCACTCTCGTTATTGATAGATCATTTTGTTTTGTTTGTCAGAAAGAAAGTTGAAGTGAAAGAAAATTGCTCTATACATAACATTTTTCGTTCTTCTCCCTCAGGGCTATTATAATAATTTGTGCCGTGAAATATAATATATTTAATATTGTGAAATGCTTCCTTAACCTCGTCCTTTGTCCTACATGTCACAAACTGTATACTCCAATTTTTCCCATCCCGCATTTGTCTCCTTTTCCCCTTCTGTGCTTCCCGCTGTATGTACTTGTGGTGTCTTGTAATGTATTGAAATGTGTTTGTATATTTTTATTTCTTCAATAAAGAACGGCAAGACATAGAAGGAGAACAGAGTAGATTAAATGTGGCCTGGCACCCCCCTGCTGTTGTCATTTTTCTTTAAATTTAAGCCCCGGATGACCGAAGACAAGCACAGGGAGTGAATGAACGAGGCTGACGAAAGGGCGCCGTTACGCCCTATAAAAGCCTCGGGTATGTGGCGGGAACTTCTATGTAACTTGTAAAAAAATAAACATTACATTTATTCCATCAGTTTGTATTGGTGCTTTAATTGGTGATTGTACTTTTGGCATCTCAAGATTGGCGGCGTGGAACAGACTATCCTACCATATTTGGAATCCAGACAACGAAGGGGTTTTCAGGAGCTCTCTTAAAACCTTCAGTTTTGAGAGAAGCTTTCTAGATGAAGAGCGCCTTTGAAGTGAGTCTCTCGCGAAAAAAGCCTAAAAAATTCATCAGCATCATCATAAAAATACTGGTCTTGATGACAAACCAATCTGTCGATGTTAGCAATGCAGACGAAACCGAACATCAAAGAGTTTTTTTTAATGGGATAATTTCCTGTTGCCTTTTAAAATTTCATATACGAGTATTGTACAACACGGTATTTGAAACCAATTATTTTTAGTTATTGATTCTCATGACATTTTAATCGTCACGTGAATTCTACAAAGACAACGTGATTTATTTTCACACTGTCATCTGTAACAATATACTTTCACAACATAATTAAATATCAACGTTTAATTTTACTTACGTGTTCATACTGTGAATTCAATTTAAATTCTACAATTTGAACGAATCAAAAAAGCCTTGTAACAGAAAAAATAAATCTTTTCTTTTATGTGATTCGTCGATTTCGAGTAATAAAATAACAGCGCATGCGCGGGATGGAGTCCCGCGCATGCGCCGTGCGAGAAGCGTGACTTTCTAAATGTTCGGTTCCCATCATTGTTGCGTCCATTGTAAGATGTAAAATGATTTCTTTTCCCTCAAGTTGTCAACCATTGTTAGGTAAATGATTGAGACACGCTTGTCTTCATTGTGGTATTAATGTTTGGTACCTTTGACAAATTTTCTAGAAATTTGTGAGCATTCAGCGTCTCTATTAGTCTCTTCGTGAAAATCGTATTGTGATTTCGTTAAAAAAAATATGTCTCTTGCAAATAAACAAATTAAGTAACAACATTTGGTTTCAACATGTTCTTATTTGACTTCATACGAGTATTTTTAGAATGTGTACAATAATTATATGTTACGATCGTTAAAAGACGAATGTTCATTTTAAATTTGTATGAATGCATGAAAATGTTTTATAAAAAACAAAAATAGTAATATTTAACTACAGTACAGTACAACTTTAATATGGCATTTACCGTTTTTGGTAGAAGCTCTTTGTAACTAATGAAAATAATATTTAAGTTTATTTTTATTATTTAAAGACAATAATAAACACGACAGTCTGCAACATTAGCGTGAATGGGGAAAATTTGGAGCAAGTAGTTGAGTTCGTGTATTTAGGTAGTATGTTTACAAGAGATGGGCTAGTGGAGAGGGATATTGAAAGAAGGGTTGGGGCAGGCAACAAAGTGAATGGTGCACTTAAAGTTGTCATCGCAAACAAAAACCTATCAAAAAAAGCTAGAATGACAGTGCACAATGGTATTCTTCTACCGACCCTTATGTATGGAAGCGAAGCATGGAACTGGCAAAAGAAGGATGAAAGTAGAATTAATGCAGTAGAAATGAGATCTCTTGGACGAATGTGTGGAAACTCTGTGTATGATAGAGTGTCTAATGAAAATATAAGAAGTGAATGCGGTGCGAATGATGTTAATATGAACAAAATAATGAAAGGATCATTAAGATTATTTGGACATATTGAAAGAATGAATGAAGAAAGATTGGTAAAAAAAATATATGTTAAAAATGTAAATAGAAACAAAAATAGAGGAAAACGTGGCAGATCAAATAAATCAAATATTGAATGTCGGCCATGTGAGGAGTCAGAGAAATCGACGCGCGTGCATGACACGATGTATGAATGTTGAGGAAGCGAGAGAAATATGTCAGGAAAGAAAGGTGTGGCAGTCCATTCTTTCTGCCTACCCTTCGGGGAGACGGCATGATGGTTAGCTAGTTAGTTAGTTATAATAAACAAGACATTACCGGAATTTTACGAAATACAATAGAAAAAACATTTTATTATTTTATTAATTAAATTTAAATTAAGATTAAATGTGTCTGATTGGATAATACTTGTATATTTCAATGTATTTATTGTTTTTTGAACAATGATGTAATAATCTACATCTCTTTGTATACAACACACATTTATTAAAAAAAATAATATCAAAAACATGTTCCGAACTAACCAGCCCTTCATCAGTGATATTTTAACATGTTTGATTTTTAATTAATTTTTTTTAAATTAATGTGAGTGTTGTATGCAAAGTATATAAATAAGACACATTATATATGATAAACTAACTAACTATCCAACCATCTCACCGTCTCCCCGAAGGGGTAGGGAGAAAGAATGGACTACCACACTTTTCTTTCCAGACATACTTCTCAAATCGCTTCCTCAACATTTATACATCGTGTCATGCACACAAATATTATATTATAACAACTGACATAAGACTAAATATATGAGAAAAATAAAGTAGGGAAATCAAGGTCTCATGCACGCCGAAAGACCCTCTCAGAGGCATTATGAAATTTAATAATGCCTTAGACAGGCGAAACTTGTCACTCACACAAAATATAATAAACTTCTAGAAAACTGACATTTATATTCGTATTAAGTATTAAATATTTCATTGTATTTACGCATTTTCGTAATAAAGAATCTGACGGTTGTTTCCCAGTAACTAGACGATTACTTGCAAGTAGCATGTAAAAACATTTAAGCTGTAAGCTATAAATTACGCAATTTTTAGCGTAAATACCACTTTCTCTCACGTCACACACATAAGGGCATCTTTATTTTCAACAATGTGACAGCACTGCGACCACACTTTTATGTAAAAATATGTTTGACCGTGGAAAGGCAAAACGGAACAACCACCAAGAAAACAATTTTGGATTTTTTTTAAAAGTATTAATCAATTCATAAGTATAATTAATACTTGTTATAATAATTAATATTGCAACACTTTTTATTTATTACTTTAAGCTGTCCAGTTGTACATTTAACATGATTTTTTTTTAAATGGTGATATTTATTGTTTCTTGAACAATGATGTTAAGCTCCATATTGAATAATTAATTCGAATGAAATCGTCTGTTTTTTAGAAGATTTAATATAGTTTATGGGAGTGGAATGTTTCGTCTTTCAAAGGCATTATCAAACGCTATTCCATAGAAAGGCAAAACATTTCACTCCCATAAACTATAATAAAACTTCTAGAAAATCGGCATTCTCATTGATATTATTTAATATTCATGTTGTTAATTGCAAAATTACATAGTTAAATCACATTTGATAATACCTTAGTAAGGCGAAACATGGCATTCCTATAAAATATAATGAAATTTCTAGAAAAAAGACGTTTTCATTCGTATTAATTAACGAACAGAAGTTTTATTATATTTTATGGGAATAACATGCTTCTCACATTATAAAACATAGCATTACTCAAAAGGTTCTAAGATCCATTACAGGAAAAACTCTCCGAAATCGTGTCCGTAACGCAGATAAAAGAGAAACTTGCGAAATATCGTTCGGTGGAGTAGATCCAGAAGAAGATACTGAAATAGTGACAGACTAGCATATACAACAGCTTATGAAATCCCATCTGGACACCGTCCACCTAGAAGACCACCTAAGAGATAGAGAGACAACTGGTCCTCATCATCCGAGGAGACATGATTTTTGTGTTATAGATCGTCAGATCTATTGAAAGAATAAGAATGAGAAAAACACGTTTCGTCTTTTTAAACTAGCTATTATTGGGGCTTGAACCATTTAATTATTTCCACTGACGTGACGTGTTTCGTAATACGACACTTCCATACGAAAATTCAATGGGTCGTAAGATTTTCTCACATTATAAAACATCATATTATGTCAAAGTGTAACCGGAAGAGAGACGCGTTTTCTTAATGTTTTCCTCTTTGTGTTGTTCCACGAGAAGAATGCATCCGCAGAATAAAAACAAGCAAATATTACCATCAATCATTTCTCTTCTCCATCCTCCCGTATTATAAATCTGAGAAATTTGTTGCACAATATCTCGCGTAAGTAAAATCTTATCTCAAACAGAAAAATATTTGCATCTCTTCACAGAGAAACCCGCAAGAGAAAAATAAACAATACCTGTGCAACTGATAATATAATATAGGATGTTTTTTTTAGAGGTTTGGTTTTTAAACTGGCAACATTATTTCTACAGACTGTCAATTTGACAGTTGACAGTTGATTTGTAGTCAGTACGTTTTGCCATTTTACTATAAATATTTATGATGTCAAAACAGGGCTTGAAAATTGTGCAAATTAATTTTTGAAATCATGGTTCGATTCGCCAAACTAATCGTGCACTACGTCCATTTTACGGTCGACATAATCGTCCGTCCGAGAAAGTTATTTGGAAGACCATGGATCGTTTCGCACCACGTACACTCTGGTGGATAATACACATCCACAAAGACGAAAATTGGATTTCACGACTGCGCTTCATTCGAGCTAGCCGTGGCGCTTATATGCCCGAAATCATATTTATACAATAATGGCATGAAATTATCTATTGAATAAAGCCAATATCAAAGACATTAACCTTTTTTTATGTGTTTTTTATTTATTTTGAATATGTATTGTATATCTCTAAAAAAAAAACACCCTTTATTAAACTAACAAACTACCCATTACGCCATTTCCCCGGAGGGGTAGACATAGAGGATGAACCGCCACACTGTTCTATCCCGACATAACTCTCGAGCTTCTACTACATTTATATATCGTGACATGCACGCTCGCCGATTGTTCCTATGATTGTTCCGATTGTTCCTACGATTAATTTGGTCATGCCATGTCTTTTTTGGTCTTCCTCGACATCTTTTACTGTTGACAATATATTTTTAAACATTCTACCCTCATCCATTAGTTACATATGTCCAAACGATTTTAGTGACTTATCCGCATAGTTTTAATATATAAGACTATCATAAGACCGGTAGTCACCTACGGCTGTGAGACATGGTCTCGAAAGCAGAGAGAGGAAGGAGGGCTGGCAGTTTTTAAGAGGAAAATACTGAGAACAATTTTTGGACCCACGCTGGAGGATGGGATTTACAGAATTAAAAGAAACCTTGAACTTGAAGTACTGATTAACCAGGAAACAGTTGTGAGATTCTATAAGTCTCAACACCTACGGTGGGCTGGAGAGAGATGCCAGAGGGTAAACACCACAAATTATATCCAGATGGGTGCCCCGCGAAAAGAGATCAAGAGGCAGACCGAGGAAAAGATGGGCGGATTGCGTGGAAGAAGATTGGGAGAAAATGGAAGGAGCTGGGAAATGGAGAGAGATGGCCAGAGACAGAAGTCAGTGGAGGACCGTTGTGGAGGATGCCAAATCCCACACCGGGATATAGCGCCGAGAAATTAATGAATGAATGAATCCGCATAGTTGACTTTTACAAGAATAAAGGGAAGATGAAGCGTGCGAAGACCAAGACTTTGATGATTGGACGTTGTTCTGATGGACATGCAATTTTTGAGAGTCAGACCTGAGGAGTGAACTTGCAAGGCTCAGAATATGGTCGGATGTGGGAAGTTTTTGGAGGAAACTGAGATCCACCCAGGACTGACCCGAGTATCAATGATGTAAACATTCATTTAACTTAATTATAATAACAATATCGAGATGTAAAAATACTTTTGATTTGTAAGAGATAAATAAACGACCATAGACAAGAAGTACCATAGATTCTAGTAACATGAACACTAATACCATTCAATTTTCCGGAGAGTGATTCCAAATTTAAATAATAACTTTCGTAACAATTCGCCGAGAATTATTTCGTCATTTTCCTCATCGCTTGCGTTTTCTCTGTTCGATATTATATTAATTGTTTCCTTGTGGGGAAAACTATTTATACTTATGCACAATGCAGCGTGGAAATAATCAATTAATTATCAATTGGCATTTCGGCAAAGCTGCTTGTTAAAAATGATACAATATCGGGGTAATTTGTTTATTTTGAATCGGGCGTTTCGATCGATTTTTACGTAGAATTCTTTCCATGAAATTTTAGGTTTTATATGACAAATTGAAAATGTTAAAAACAAGTTATCTATTTCTTATTACTCATTTTCATTGACAATGAAACGTATGCAAACATCGAAATCACAATAGTGTACCTAAATATGAATATTTACTATAATTTATTTACACAAAGATCACAAACATTGCAGATGCTTTAATCCGAGTCGTCTGCAACCTCACAATTACATAATAAAAATTATTTCAAAATAACATATACATAAATACATAAATACTACGCATCAGTGATAACACAACATTGATATTGCATCCCTGAGGCAACTCACACTATCACGAAATATGTCAACCACCGAGGTGACCCGATTAAGCAATGAGATTGCTCTACCCACAGCCATAACTATTGACAGGTTGGTTCTGCAGCGTGACAACTAAAATAATGAGTGCTGTATTTGACGAATGTGACATCAGTGATAAATAGACCTACATCACTCAGGACATCCGAGTTATGTATATATATGGCCGCCAATCAGCTGAAAGAAGTGAACTCCCAAGTGAATATTCCTCCGTCTCCCCAATGATTTGTAGCTTAGGATACCTAGTAATAATTCAGTCGGGAAGAGCCACGGATAATAACCGCGCTCCCTGAGGTAAAGAAAGCGTTAAAAAAACTGCACTCGCTCCACCATCAGAGAATATCCGATCTCATGCGGTGACCAAATAATGGAACTATATTCCAGCCGACTTCTTAGCAGGGAATTATACAATACCCGAAGTAACCGAGTGTTCGAAAATATCTTGGCATTCCTAAAAACAAATTCAAGCGTTTTCATGGAACTATTACATAGATCACTAAGTTACCCTAGATTTTTAATTATTATAGTCATTCTTTAAAAATGAATGAACAAAGTAATTTGGTTCACTCACTTGTCTTTGAGGTGTATGGAGGCTTGCAATGCAGCATAGCCGTACATGGAAAGATTCCTCGCCTCCTCGGACTGCCAGTTGAAGGTAGCTACGTATCTGGCAGGGTTGTCTGGCTCCAGCCACATTCCTGAAAATAAATCTTATTTCACCACTGCAAATAAACAACCCACATTTTTGCCTACAATTTACTTGAGGATTTTTTTTAATCCTTGTACGAGTATAATACCTCATGTATACAACTTAGACTGAACATTTTGCTCGTTTTTTTTTCATCATAAAAATAAACAGGACTTAAAAACTAACTAACTAACCATCACTTTTGGATATTTAATAATAATACATTAAATGTAACATAAAAAATTTATTTATTTCATATTGCCACATTTTCTCGGTATTCCTCTATTTGTAGTTCCATTTACAAAGTGCGGCAAAACAGAGAGTGCAGTTTTGAAAGGCCAGTTAAACCTGGGAGTGGTCTCATTGTATCGGGTATGTATGTTATTGTAAGCATTTGCAACTTTTTCCTGTGAGGATATCTTAAGGAAAAAGTTTTTAATCATCTTGGAAGAGCTAAAGGATCGAATTCGGGAGGAAATCGCCGCTATGCCCATCGATATGTGCCAAAATGCAGTCGAAAACTTCAAAAATCGCCTTCATAAATGTATCGCTGCTGGGGCCCATCATCTTTCTGATGTCATCTTCAAGACTTGATGCGTAAAACGGCATGAGGTACCAAATAAAATAAAATTATTCTCATTTCTGTAAGTTGAACCGTTTTATTTTTTATAGCCCTTCAAAACTGCACTGTCTATTTTGCCGCACCTTGTATAATGTCTATGTGAATAGAAATCTAAGTTTTACAAATTTACGGATGCTACAATTAAAAAAAATACAACGTAAATAATAATAAACATTTCACGATAGGGTTGGTGCTGGCGGCAAGGGATGGCTTATTTCCGCCCTTAATATAAAATATATTTTAAATATAATTTTTTTTCCATGACCGCATTTCGCATTTTTCTCTTCCTAATTAAATATTAAATGATGTACTTTCATGTTCAAATTGAACTTTGTATTTCATGTAGTAGCATCTGAGTACTTAATAAAAGTAGAAAACGACCCATAAAAATGGAAATCCTTATTCAAGATCATTGTGAAAAATAAGTTACACGCTTTCACTTCTTGTTGTTCGTACAATTTTCAAATTAAATTAAACAGTTTCTTCTATATTCGCCTTCACTTAGTGTTGTAGATTCCTATTTGAATAAACATAATTGCACTTATTTTTACAAGACTTTATTACACTTTTTACAGATATTTTTCGGTTATAACACAACCTTTTTTAATGTACAAAATTTTAACTCTTTAATCTTTTAATTATCTGTAAAAAGTGTAATAAAGTGTTGTAAAAATACTAAGTGCGGTTATATTTATTCAAATGAATTAAACAACTTTAAACGGAATATTGGGTGTTTCGGAGACTTTGGTCCGTTTTTAGTATGAAAATCGCATTTATTTGAAAGGTTAAATAAATAAAAACACATCAATCAAAATATTGTCCATCGTTAGCCACTACTTTTTTCATTTTTCTGGCAATAGATTAATCCATAGTCGAAAAATCGCCTTGTCTTTTGAGGTAATCCAGGTATCTTGATATCTGCATATGAATGGAAGTGCTGCTCTTCTAAGGCATGCGTCATGGATCCGAACAAGTGGTAGTCCGATGGTGCCTCGCCTGGTGAATAAGGCGAGTGCGGTATATTCTCCCAACCCACATTCTGTATTTAGATTTTGACCGCGATTGCGATGTGAGGTCGAGCGTTGTCACGTTGAAAAATCAGTTTGCTGAGCCTGTTGCCCCATTTCGGTCATTTTTAGCCAGTGCCTGCTTCAATCGCATCAGTTGTTGTCGGTAGACTTCCCTCGAGACCGTTTTACCCGGTTTGAGCAGTTAAATTTTTGGTCAAACTTTTTCAAACTTATTCCAGGGCGTTCTTTGCCGTTAACGCTAAAATCACCAGCTTTGAAGCGTCTATACTATTCTCTGCATGATTTATCTGATGGGGCATGATCGCCATAAACTTCCACAATCATTTCAAGGACCTCGGCTGCCTCTTCTTCCAATTAAAATAGAACAGCTAAACTTCCCGCAAATGCTTCTAATTTACCATGAATGTCGACAATTAAAGCAGCGATAAAGCAAATGTTGTTTTGAGAATGACAAAAAATTGCGAACTGAACTTAATTGACAGATGCTCAGGCTTACTAAAAAAGACTTGAAGCAGCCAGAGCCCTCTGTTGAAAAACGTACCGAACTTTCCGAAACACTCAATATGCTTACAACACTTGGTTCTTATTATTTATCTCTTTATTTTATGATAAAGGCATGTTTAGAATGACCATCACCCCCTCTTCAGAATATATATATTTTTTTAAATATACAGATACAGAAATCAAAGCAAAAATGTTGATATATATTAATAAAGCATAATAATTAGAATGTATAATATGTTACATTACCTAAATTGTAGAGTATCGGCTCTTGCACTCCGTAGAGTTGGTTCATCTTGTTCAAGCCATAGTCGATTGCATCCAGCACATTCTTGTCTTCTTGAAGCATAGATGTATTCGTAAAGTCACTACTATCACCATCATTAACTTCATTTTGTATTTTTATTAAATCATTATTGTTCAATAAGTCTATATCGTCTCCAGTCTTTGAACGTCCATCTTCAGTATTGAAGATATTATTTGTTTTATTACCCTTAAATACTGTTTTATTACTAATAATATCAGCTTCTCTGGTAATTGCAAGATCGCTTTGTGTATCTGAACTTGTGTTTTTGTTTTGATTTATAGCATCAGTCGTCGTGGTCAGTAGGTGTCCAGTCATATGTTTATTGTCTTTAACAATATTAACTAAATTGGCTGGCTTATTTGTGTCAGTTGATTGATTCTTGGGTCTTTCTGTGTGTTCATTGTTACGGACGTCGCTCGAGAGCGTTGTCCAATATTGAAATATTGTGTCATTGCTATTAAAATCTGAATTATGCCTCGAAGTCTTTTGAATAGTTTTTGTAGTTAAATCATTTTTATTCGTGGTGACATCATAAGCCCCATTGCCCAAAAAAAGAGCATCGATATGGTCCGAGGAGGTGTTACGCGAATCGTTCGTTGTTTCCACATCGCTCGAATTTTCTTTTATTGGTCCATCATCTAGAGACGTAATGTTGGCGTTTAATTGAGAAGAGTACTCGTTTTCTAGGAGCGGTGTATCTCCCTTGTTGTGTAAACCTTCTGAGATTAGGTACAGTTCGGTTTCTTTCTGGGTTTTTTGCCTTGTGTAATCTTCCGTCGGTATTGCGCCAAGATTCGGTGTTACGAAATGCTTTGACAGATCTTTTCCGGTAGAAAAATCATCGTTCACTCGGTCTGTGCTTGACTGGGTATACGGATCGGCGGTGACAGCCGCGTGACGTAACTGCGGGCCGGGGGCGGGGGCGGGGGTGTCCGGGGGGCGGAGGGAGAAGCAGGAGGCCGCGGGGGGGAAGTGGGAGAGGAGGGCGGTCGCTAGCAGGGCGGCGGCGATCCTGGGGGCTGGTGATCTGAAAACAAAAGAAATAACTCAATTATCAATCGGAAAACAACATAAACATTCTTTAAAGGATTAATTGTATCTCAATAGAGACGAAGATGTAAATTATTTGGAAACAGAATATGGTAGTCGAGGCGTTTACAAGATTAATGACCTGTCATTGGTTGGGTTAAGCGATCACTTTATGTTTAACAACATTCACCATTCCGCTCTTCGACACCACGTCTGACAAATTTTTGGAACTTGTATATATGTTAATATTTTTTAATAACTTCACTGTTGGTAGGGACATCTACACTAGCGCCATCTATTCAGATAATTTGTAAGCATTAAGCAGAAAATCTTTATTAATACAATGTGAAAGGCTTTTACGCAATTATCACATTGCTAGATAACGCCTGAAGTAAAACTCCAATTTTTATGCTATTAACTTGTACCAGTTTTTTTATAGAATTAGTTTTTTTTTGTATACAAATACTTGTAAAAATGATTAACCCACAATGGGTAAAATCCAGTATTTGTATATAAAAAAAAAATCTATAAACATTTTTCATACAATTGCCTAGATTAATAATTAATTGTCGCCGTAATAGTGCCGTCTCTGACCCCTCTGAGAATGTACTGATTGCCTCGCTGGGGGTGGAGGCTGTCTGCAGAGCTGGGCCTCGCCTTCCCCATCGCGGTGATTTCTAAAAAATATATATAATATTTGAGATTTTTGTAATGTTCTGTTCCCTTGACTTGTCCCGTGTCCGCTATATAATAAAGTTGTGCGTACTCACGCCATTCCGCTCCTCTGTCCCTTCTTTCATTTCCCGCTATCATGTGTCCATGAGTCCGCTTACCATTTAATCCCATGTCTTTATTTTCTTTTCACTTATTGTGTTTAGAATTTTTTTAAAGTGCTTTTTAGTGTTATCTGCAAGTAAGGCGGGACATAGAGGAAAATAGCAGTTGATTAAATGTGGCCTAGTCGCTCTTTATTTCTTTTAAACTTATTTTTTCCTCTCCTAAAGTCCCGCATGGACTTGAATGAGTGAAACTGACGAAAGGCGCCGTTCACCTATTACAGCTTCGAGTAAGCGGTGGGAATCCTCTATGTCCTAATTGCTTACATATTCACGGTTGGAAGCATTTTTTATTATGTTTTGCTTCCTTAAACCAAACCAATGTCCTTAATGTAATAAAGTATGTCTTCCACTCTCCCCATTTTGGATTTATTATTATTATTATTTTTTCTTGTATACAACAGGTCGCTTTAACCCAATTACTGTATACACATTATTTTTAGCTATTATATTGATGATCCATATGACATGTGATAGGTAGCCAATCTATCGCCATTTTATTGTCACGTGAATTCTACACCAGACCAAAGACAATGTGACAATAACACTGCCATCGCCGGGAATCGAACCCGGGACCTTCGGTATGGAAGTCAGAGCTTCTAACCACTCTGCCACGAAGGTCGTCTCCTCTATCCCTTCATTGATTTCCCGCTGTAATGCACCCATGTGCGAATTCTTTTAATAGTTTTTTGATGCCTTTTCCTCATCATTTTGTTTATTATGAAAACTTTATTTTTATTTACATGTGCGGCGGGACATAGAGGATTTAAAAAGGTAGTATAAATGTGACCTGGGTTCCTCATGATTTGTCAATGTATATTTTTACTTATACTAACATAAGTACCGCATGGATGAGAGACGGGCATAGGGATTGAAAGAGCAAAACTGACGAAAGCGTCGCAACGCCTATAACAGCTTCGGGTAAGCGTTAGGAATCCTTTATTGATTATTCCGTTAATACATTTCATAATGTCTTAAAACATGTCGTTCATATAAAATATTAAAAAAAATACTAGAAAAGATACTACCTGTATGGAAGCGAAGCATGGAACTGGCCAAAGAAGGATGAAAGTAGAATAAATGCAGTAGAAATGAGATCTCTTAGACGAATGTGTGGATACTCTGTGTATGATAGAGTGTCGAATGAAAATATAAGAAATGAATGCGGTGCGAATGATGGTGTCATGAACAAAATAATGAAAGGATCATTAAGATGGTTTGGACGTATGAAAAGAATGAATGAAGAAAGAATGGTAAAAAAATTATATGTTAATGATGTAAATGGAACCAGCAATAGAGGAAGACCGAGGAAAACGTGGCACGATCAAATAAATCAAATATTGAATGTCGGCCATGTGAGGAGTCAGAGAAATCGACGCGCGTGCATGACACGATGTATGAATGTTGAGGAAGCGAGAGAAATGTCAGGAAAGAAAGGTGTGGCAGTCCATTCTTTCTGCCTACCCCTTCGGGGAGACGGCGTGATGGTTAGTTAGTTAGTTAGTTAGAAAACATACTATTTCATTCGTATTAATTATTTAATATGGAGTTTTACATGATCGTTCAAGAAACGATGAACGATCATGTATGATCTCATTTCAAGATGATATTGTGCACGAATCTGTAAATGTAAACACGTTTCGCAACTGTGTTTAGTGGAAAACGTTTTCCAGCTCCAGGGGTCGCGAAACAGATTCGATTCGTAAATAATATCTTTGCATAATGTATTTGTAATAATAGGATGAAACTAATGGCCGGGTCACGCTGGCCTGTTGTATTGTATAATGGAATTCGGACGGTCGCCTTCTTTTTTGCACAATACCCAATGACATAATAAAATGTATTACTCCAATTCTTATCGAGCACAATTATTGTTTATTCAAACATATTTACTAACTAACTAACCATCACGCCGTCTCCTCGAAGGGGTAGGCATAAAGAATGGACTGCCACACTTTTCTTTCCTGACATATTTCTCTCGCCTCGTCAACATTCATACATCGTGTCATGCACGCGCGTCGATTTCTCTGACTCCTCACATGGCCGACATTCAATATTTGATTTATTTGATCGTACCACGTTTTCCTCGGTCTTCCTATATTTCTGTTTCCATTTATATCATTAACATATAATTTTTTTACCATTCTTTCTTCATTCATTCTTTCAATATGTCCAAACCATCTTAATGATCCTTTCATTATTTTGTTCATGACACCATCATTCGCACCGCATTCACTTCTTATATTTTCATTCGACACTCTATCATACACAGAGTATCCGCACATTCGTCTAAGAGATCTCATTTCTACTGCATTTATTCTACTTTCATCCTTCTTTTGCCAGTTCCATGCTTCGCTTCCATACATAACATATTTACACTAACATTAAATTAACTAAATAATCATTGCGCTGTCTCCCTGAAGGTGTAGGCAGAAAGAATGGACTGCCACACTTTTCTTTCCTCGTGTCATGCACGCGCGTCGATTTTTCCGACTCATATAATAAAACATCTAAAAAACTGACGTTTTAATTTGTATAAATTACCACATTTTTTTGTTTTAACCGGTTTCGCTCGCGCATGTTAAACTCCATATTAAATAATGAATACGAATGAAATTGTCTGTTTTATAGAAATTTTATA
Source organism: Lepidostoma basale (assembly GCA_022606425.2). Taxonomy (NCBI): domain Eukaryota; kingdom Metazoa; phylum Arthropoda; class Insecta; order Trichoptera; family Lepidostomatidae; genus Lepidostoma; species Lepidostoma basale. The sequence continues at coordinate 77,702 of JAHDVF020000792.1, read as the reverse complement.
TTTTATGAGAATGACGTGTTTCGCCTGTTGTGATCGCTTTATCAAATGTTTGATATTTTAAAATGCCTAAGAAAGGCGAACATGCCATTCCCATAAACTAAATTAAACATACCTTTCATTCGTAATAATTAAATCAGTATTTGTTAGAGTGTCAAATACGAGTATGTAGGTACATATGTAGGTATAATAGAGAAGGAATGCAGTGTGAATGAAAGAGTTATATATTGCAAATATTGAGAGGTTTGTTTCAATGGGTCGAACATAAATAAAATTATGAATATAGAAAAAATGGTACGAATTACGAGTTACAAATACGTTTACCAAGAATGGTCTGGGGGATTTGATAATGCTTTAGAAAGGCGAAACATGTCATTCCCATTAACTGTAATAAAACTTCTAAAAACAGACGTTTTTATTAATTACTTGATTAGTCCTTAATAAAAACGTCTAGACGTTAGAGTTTAACGTCATTCAAGAAACAATAAATTACAACAAAAAAATAAATAACTTACCATCACGCCGTCTCCCCGAAGGGGTTGGCAGAATGAATGGACTACCACACTTTTCTTTCCTGGCATATTTCTCTCGATTCCTCAACATTCATACATCGTGTCATGCACGCGCGTCGATATCTCTGACTCCTCACGTGGCTGACTTTCAATATTTGATTTATTTGATCGTGCCACGTTTTCCTCGGTTTTCCTCTATTTCTAGTTCCATTTACATCGTTATAATATAATTTTTTATCATTCTTTCTTCATTCATTATTTCCATGTGTCCAAATCATCTTAATGATCCTTTCATTATTTTGTTCATAACACCATTATATGCACCGCATTCACTTCTTATGATATATTTTAATTAGACACTCTATCATACACAGAGTGTGCCACACATTCGTCTAAGAGATCTTATTTCTACTACATTTACTTACTTTCATCCTTTTTTTGCCAGTTCCATGCTTCGCTTCCATACATAAGGGTCGGTACAAGAACACCATTGTGCACTGCCATTTTAGCTTTTTTGGATAGGTTAATATTATATTTACAACAATAATTGATTATATCTTCCTCGAAAATCAAAGAATCAATAAATACACACTCGAGATCTTGACACGCACAACTTATTAATCTGACTAAAATCAGTCGTAGCGACAAAGAGTGTTAATAACACGTGATTAATAATAATGTATTGTATGTAATTAGCGCAATCCAAGAATACATTTGTTTAATTATGCCACTTTCTCTAAAGATCACTGGACAACGCGAAACTGTACAAACAGAAACAGAGAAATATTTGTCATCTCATTGTGGCAATTACATTAAGCGATTATTCCGTAATTAAACGCTTTCCATTGCATACAATTGACTTAATTAATTATTATTCACTCACCGTTTCAAATGATAAAGCGATTCCATAATTGTTCACAATAGTTACACAAACGCAGTTAATCTTCTAAGATTGTATCATATTTGAATAGAATTACAATAAATTTACATTCTAAAACACTAAATTATAATCTAAAAAACGATAACATTAGATTGAATCATATCTTTCCGTCAAAACAGGCGTAAAATACCGTTTTCCCGCCTAAAGATACGTCAAAATGCGCAATATTCCCGCCTGCGGAGTTCGATTGTCTATGACGCGCGCTCCAAAATTTGAATTTGAACTTGAACTTGACAAATGGCGAGATGCGACCATACTAAACAGCAGTTTGCCTCGCATTGATCCTGTGTGCTCTCCAGACGAGGAAGTTCCGAACGCTTCGATATGGAAATACAGTTAACCGACCTCAAGCCGGCGATGAGCTGTCGATGTTCGATACGATCTCATCTCTCATCCTGTTACGCTACGATTTGCACAGATCAGAGGAAGAGGAAGAGACATCGCGTGTCGTTAACCCTGGACCGGTCCGAAGGGTCAGCGTGACCCTACGCGCGATTACTCGATTAATTTTTATTAATTTGACGCAACTTCAACGCAATAAGCTTGTAGCAACCGAGGTATTTCTAACTCAAGAGATTAGAATAAAATATCTAAAGATTACGTATATAATAACTGAAATTAATCAGTGCTTATGGAATCTATTTGACATCTGAACAAGCATTTTCTCTCAATAAATTTTATACATTTTTATATACAATTAAACTTAAATATAAATGGGCTATTTACCAAAAAACCTGGTTAATACAACATATAGATATAACACTATATTAAATACAATTTCAATAATATTTAGTTTTACTCTTGTTACTCTCGTCAGAAACCGGCCAAAATTACAAGAACGGTCGCTTTGCACTTCTCTTTGCCGTCCACGGTCTCCAAGTTAGCAGTCTTCTTGTCCACTTTTCATCTGAGCTTCTGGCTACGTGACCTGCCCATTGCCATTTTAGAGTCGCCACCCGTTGGATGATGTCAGTGAACTTTGTTTTTTCTCTCACCGTATCGTTACTGACTCTGTCTCTTAGGCTTATTCCTAACATGGCTCTTTCCATGGCTTTTTGGGTCACTCGTAGTTTCTTGGCACTTTGTTTGGACTATGTAACAGTTTTAAGACCATAAGTACCAACTGGCAGAACGCAGGCTTCATAGACTTTTAGTTTCAGGTTGATCGGTATTTTCCGGTTTTTTAGGATGTAACTCATGTTTCCGAAAACGACATATCATGATAAAACGCTAGTTTTAGCTAGAACATTACAAATATACATTTAATCGTAAATAAAAATGTCACTTCCATATAAAATAATTATACTTCTAGAAAACAGACATCTTCATCAATATTAAATACTGAAGTTTGAGTTCAAGAAACAAATAAATAAAACAGCGTTTGGTTTATAATAATCGAAAAATATAAAAGATGACTATCCTTAGTTATATGGTTAACGTTTTGTAACTGAATATATCTACTTCTTCTTCTTAATGTAGACCTGGAGATATTGGCCTCCTGCGAAGCCGATTCTTTACTGTCGATCCATCTTTTTGTTGATCTGATCGGGGGTCGTCTGCCATGGAGTTGGTCATGCAAAACAATTAGAGCGAGTCTAAATGGATTCATTATTTTCACGTGTGCATACCGATATCTTCTCCTTTGCCTCCCCCAACTAACGAAATCTTCAATCTGACATATTTCCCTTATTCTAGATTACGTTATTCTATCATGTAGTGTCTTTCCGGACATGTTCCTGAGTGTCTTCATTCTGTGAGCGTTTTTTGTGTACGTATAACACATAAATATATTATGATATCAAGGGACGTTAATATGATTATTTCATTTAAACCCATCGCCACCGGCTTCGGGTTAAACCTGATTCGAAAAAAGTGTGACAAACCAATAAAAAAATATACAAACTAGAAGTTATCTCGCTCGGCGAATCGTATGAGCGAATTACAAAAACTATCTTCACGCAAAAATCAAACATCGCTAATCATTTACATTCGCAAAAAGCTGCCAGACCGGAAAGCGTGACCGCGGGAATGGTCGTGTAATGCGACTCGGAGCTCCTGGTCGCGAGGAGAACTTGCAGAACTCAAATTTAGGCAAATGTATGCATTTTATTAAATTTTTTCAACTTCTATTTCTCTCTGGCCAACTCTGGCCAATATTGTATGTGTACAATATCTTACGTGTACTCAATAGATGCCTTAAACATTTATGCTGTTCGTAATGTCTTTTGAGAAAATAAACTGATTTGATTTCCCACTGCTGAATGTAGACCTTTTAAGATAGTCTCATTTTTTTGAGATAGAGTTTAATGATGTCGTCAGCCCATCTTTTTCGGGGTCGACCGATACCTTTATTTTCTCCCCATGGTCTCCACATCAATACTCTGGATGCCCATCTATTCATTCCTTGTCTGGCGACATATTCTGCCCATTTCTACTTTAGTTTGTAAGCTTTGTCCGGCATCTGATTTCAGTATTCAGCACTTTGTGAGGCCCTCTTGTAGCGAAACCGGTTGGTAGTGTTGTGAATCGCATGACTTGCTCAATGGGTGTGTTATCGATGATCAGTTTAAAAGTTTTTTATATGATGTCTGAAAATGTCGCAAAGTATCACAAATGTTTCAAATGAAAGCTTCCTAAGTGACAAAAATGCATTTTACAATCGACAAAGGATATATAATCGGTACATTGTACTGCTACGCAATTTTCCAATCATTTAAACTAAAGCATTCCAATTGTTGAAAAGGCATTATTAGCATCCTATGTTATAAGATTGTATTTATATTATTTGCTTCTTCTTCTTCTTAAAGTGCCCTGTCAGATCCCCCCGACGTTGGCGATCACTCTGGTAAACTATTCCCTATCCTGCGCTATCCGGAATAGCTCCTCCACAGTTCCGATTCCCGTCCATTCTGCCTTCTCCCTGCCCCTTGCGGCCCTCTATTTTTATTTGCTACTGAATTTGAATGTGCATACTGTAAATATAACAATAATATATTTTAATTATTAAATAAATAAAATAATAATATTACGACAGTTACGGCATTATCTGACGGGGCACAGTGATTTAAACGAGGTTTGAGAGTTACAGCGTTCTTATTATTTGAACTTTTAGGGTTGTCCACAATTTCTTTTAACACCTAGACAAGTGTATCAACGACAAAGGAAACCAAAAAAAAAACCGTTACCGAAGTAAAAAGTATTCCCGGAACATTCCGAATCAATACAATACTAAAAATAAAATAGTTTTATTCCATGTTCAAAAAACTTCCGTCATGAATATTTCACAATAATTAAATCATTTTTAATGTAATCTTTATATCTTCTTCTTCTTCTTTGCTAGCCTTCTTCCCTCCACTGCTGGATATAGGCCTCTTCCAATTTTCTCCACTCGTCTCTATCCTGCCCCATTTGTAGCCAATATTTTCCAACCCTTTTGACAATATCATCGGTCCATCTCATCGGTGGCCTTCCGACACTTCGCCTATTTGCCTATGGTCTCCAACTGAGTATCCTGGGTGCCCATCTGTTGCCACCCTGTCTAGCCAAGTGTCCATATATAAATAATTATTTTGTACGGGTATATGTAGTTGAACCCCTCCTAAACGGCTGGACCGACTTTAATAAATAAAAATTCTGTATGATTGGGTGGGTCTCTGGATGGTTTAGATTCACAATTGACATTAGACCTTCTGGAAAGTTCATGAATAATTGACCTTCTGAGAGTCATTCATAGTTATGTTTGTTTACCATAGATGGCGCGGATGTTTCGCGTGCCTAAACACGAATTCTGTGTTTCAGCATGCACAAGTAATTTGCGTTGTAGCGTGGCGTAGTTTTAAAATTCTGTTTGCTGTAACACAACTGCGTGCGTATTTAGTGTGTGAACAGGACAACGGCTATCGGGTCCGCTAGTATATTATATTTTTTTATACGGAAAAATAACTAGCCTACTTTAAATGCAAGTTTAAATATTTAATTGCATTTTTTAAATCATTTCTATCAGGATCTATTTATGGAAAAAAAATATGTCGTGGGTTGGATCTGATTTACAGAAATGTATTTAACGTGATAAGTATCCAATTTTAGCCCCGGGCGTAAAAAGCACAACAATTATGTTTGACGTTTCTTTCTTTAAATACAATAACGGTGCATGAAGCTCGCGCGAAGCTCAATGAGGAAAGAAAACTTTTGGGATATGATGTTTCATATTTGATTCAACAATCATAACATTTAGATTAAAAAGAAGAAAAACAATTATTATTTCAATCTTAAAGATATAAAATAATAAAACACTTTGAATTTATTGATGCGAACTAGTTTCGCCTGGACCCAAGCTTCATCAGTTATTAACTATACAACAATACAAAAAAGTTATTTTAAGTTTGGAATGATATTAAATACATGATTATAAAAAGTAAAATTGAAAGACGAAGTCGCTTAATGCAAAGTCCTCAAGACCTTGTCGTGAAAAAGTGTATTCCCATGACTAGGAGAGGAAGATTTGCAGAGAGACGTGACCCTCAGGAAGACATGGACTTCTGGAAAAAATACCTACCAGAGAAACACCTGGCGCCAACTGATTAGAAATTCCAATCCCGAGTTTAAGTAAGAAGCGAGGATAAATAATAAGTAGAAGTGTTTAAAGACGATGTACGACATAATAACGAACGAAGCAAAATTTATGCTTCCTAAATAAAATTAAGAAAGAGTCACTAGAATAATTTGGACACGTGAAATGAATGGATGAGATAGATTGAGAAAAAAAATTGCACTGTGAATGGAAAATATAGGTACTAGATGATGACCAAGAAAAATAGGGCATGAAAGAATTAATCGATACTGAAACGTGGCGCAAAGATAGTCGACTATAGACGTCTCTTGAGTAATAAAATGGCAGGTCAACTCTCTGGCCATCCCCCCTGGAGAAATAAAATTTGTTAGTTTTTTCTTTGTTAATTTTAATCGCTTCCCTAGTTTTAATCCAAAAGCAAAAAAATGTAACGATTGTGCTGGTTCTTAGGATGTCACTTAGGCTTTAATTATGGTAGTTTCCTGACGATTTCCACATATACAACCTTCGTGGCCGAGTGGTAAATGCATTGACGGCCACCCCGAAGGTTCCGGGTTCGATTCCCGGCGAGGAGTGTGTAATTCTCACACTGTCACTGTCTTTGGTCTGGTGTAAAATTACGAGAACGAGAATCACTATGATAGCTAAAATACCCTTTACATCGATTTGGCTCATGCTGTCATGATGAAAAGAACGATTCAACAAAATAATAATAATAATAATAATAAATATATATACGACAGGTTATTAGAACCCAATAACAGTACACAACTTTTGAGCTATTGATTCTCGTGATATGTGATAGGTAGCTCATCTATCGCCATTTTATTAAAACGAAAATTCTACACCAGACCAAAGACGGTGTGACAATCACACTACCATCGCCGGCAATCGAACTTTCAGTGCAGGGGCGTGCCTGGGGTCAGCCAGTAAGGCAAGCCAAGGAATTATCAATATTCTTAAAGAAATTACATAATCATTCTTTTCGTAACATGTCTGCACATAACGTAAACGACAGATAACATTCTGACAATAGAAATGAAGTTCGTGACACATCGAATAGTAACATACTTCAGAGTGATAAAGCCCGGCTTCAAATACATACAAAAAGTATAGATATCTTCTGGGTTATATGCACCTAGTTTTATGATTACAAGCCAAAAATACGTAAGTGCGACAAAGACCCTTTTACATGTTGCAATCCCAATATGAAGCCCATCGAAAACATGAAATAAAACATGTGGACGTAGGCGTTTTCGGGGGGCATCTCACCAACGGTACGTATGAGTGAAATAAAATACGGCACGTATGAATGAAACAAAACATGCACGTAAGTCATTTTGCACATGTCGGCGGAGTCATTTCCAACTCAACGAATTAAATTGCTTTAAGGTAGTAGTCTGGTAACTTAAGCCGATTTTTTTTTTTTTTGGAGGGCGTTTTTTTGTAGGAAAATAAAAATGAATTGTTTTGGAAATTTAGGATGTTTTCATTTACATATTTAAAAAAAAAAAAAATTTAAAAACTGGTCGGAACTACAGAAGTTAAATTTCATGGATAAATAACAGAATGGCGGACTTTGAAAAAAAAGTCAGCAAAGAAGGGGTTATAAAATAAAAAGTAAGGGGTGAAAAAATGTCTCGGTAGTTTCGACGAGAATGAAATGTCTTTAGATTAAGAATTTTTGATTTCAGATAACGTCACGAGCCAAAATCACCCGGGCCACCCAAGCGCTTTTTTTTCGAGGTGCCAACTTCGATTAATAATAATAATAAACTATTAAATTAAAAAAATTATTAAAAATTTATCTTCAATGTGTAAATAAAAACATCCTAAATTTCCAAAGCGTTTCACTTTTATTTTCCTACGAAAAAAAACGCCCTCCAAAAAAAACATAAAAATCGGCTTAAGTTACCAGACCTTAATGCCCTCGCGCAAAATTCAAAATATTATTTTATGCGTGGACGACTCAAACGCGCAAAAACATCATTTTAATATAGATTTTTTAAGGCAAGCCCGGCTTCTCGTCTTATTTATTTATTATTATGATGATTTGTATTTTAAGTGCGCCGTTTTGTAAAATCAATTACTCCAAGGGCGCACTAGGAAATGACTGACCGAACAGTGCAGTCTTCAGATGTTTCTTAAATTGAACATCACTATCCTCATACTTAATACTAACATGGAGGCTATTCCACGCCAACGGACCCGCAACGCTGAAAGCACGATCATAGAAACATGCTTTATTGGCTCTGACTGGAATCGCTATGTTGTTTGCACTTGTTTCTACTGATCGGAATGAACGTTGCCTTTCGATTGGCATGGGTGTCACGCAGAGGTCCGATATATACGCTGGCGCTCTCTGGTGTCGAGCCTTAAACACTGTCAAACACAATTTATATTTTACTCGCTCTCGGATTTTAAGTCAATGAAGGTCCTTCAGGAGCGGCGTGATATGACAGTATTTTTGTTGCCCCATAATCAATCGGGCAGCAGCATTAAATACGCTTTGTATTCTGCTTAATTGATTATTTGGCAATCCAGCGTACATTCCGTTGCAATAATCTAACCGTGACACTACAAAAGAATTTACGAGGGTCCTAGCTTCACCAACAGGTAAACATCTCCGTATGTGCTTTAGCTGTCTCAGTTGGAAGAAACCAGACTTAACAAGCCCTGATATGTGCGTATTGTATGGACGTACCGCCATACTTTTGAAATATCGTTAATACAAGGCATGTCACTTTATTTATATTTCAACATTTGTGCGCTTTGACGTTTTATGTGTATTTTTATATCATGTCATGAGTCATCTGGGAGATGTAACTGTTAGTGCTGGCGCGGTGTGGTGTTGATTTGTGACTTTATTTTTCCGCAACGTCACGACACGGCGTGATTGTGTCGGCATGCATGCCGTCCCGTAAGGCGGTACTCACATTTACCGGAGCCTTTCCGGTCCACGGGAGATCACTCCGCATAATACTAAATGACGTCCCATTAACGTCGATTCCGACTATGTGACAACTGCGTTAAGTATGATGAGATATTTCACTTTAATCTAATGTCGGATGGAAAGTATTCAGGGCTGAACAAAACATGCCTTACGTAAACCCTTACAATAAACATTCAATACTGAGGAAATCGTACGTTATCTAGTGCCCTAAGAAGGCAAAACATGTTACACCTTTTGAACATATTAAAACTTACATAAAACGCATGTCGCTTAATGCCCTAACAAGACGAGACATTCTGTATAGATATTTAAACTTTCGAAAAATGTACGTTGCTTAATGTCCTAATAAGAACTATATTATGTTTTTAAAACATATTAAATCTTTTATTTATTATTTCTTGAAGAATGATGTAAAACTCAATTTTAAATAATTAATATGAATGAGGACCAAAAAAGTTCTGAGGACTTCCGAAATGAAGACACTGAGGACGATAGCAGGCAAGATATTGAGAGATCGCGTGAGAAACACCAGAATAAGAGAGATATGTGAGGTTGAGGATATTATAAGATGGAGCAGACAGCGAAAAAGGGACTCGTACGGTCATGTTCAAAGAATGGACACCACCAGATTCCCCTATATTGCATTGCATAATCAGCCTCATGGGACTCGTCCTCGGGGAAGACCTCCTAAAAGATGGAAGGACAGCTGTAGCTGTCCTTCTTCCTTAATGTAGACCTCTGTGGTCTGTAGACCACAGAGGTCTACAATAAGGAAGAAAAAGAAAATGAATGAAAGCGTCTCTCTTCTAGGAATTTTATTATATTTTATGGAATGACATGGTTCGCTCTTCTAAGGTCAAATGATAATGCCTTAGAAGGGAGAAACATGTCATAATGAAACTCCTAGAAGACAGATGTTTTCATTCACATTAATATTAAAACTTATTCAACATGTACGTGGCTTAATGTCCTAATAGGAACCATAAAACGTTTGTAAAATGTTTTAAATTTATAAAAATATACGTTTTTAATGTCCGGAGTAGACTAAGCGTATCATATCCTTAAAACATATTAAAACTTACAGAAAATGTACGTTGATTTATACCCTAACACGATGAAGCATGTCACATCCTTAAAACATATTTTAACCTATAGGAAACGTGCGTTGCTTAATGCCCTAACAAGACGAAAAATATCACATAGTTCAAATACATTCAAACTTATAGAAACCGTACGTTGTCTAATGCCTTTATAAAAGCTTGTCACATCCTTTGAACATATTAAAACTTATAGAAGTACGCTGTTTAATGCCACTATAGCGGCGGTTGTAGCATTTGTTTAATGACAATTACGTGTTTAAAATTCGTGGATTTGATGCAGGAGGTGATTGGACATTGGCGCATCCATCATTACGCCAAATAATACAATGAAAACACTGCGACATTATCAAAGGTAAACTGCTATCTTACTGCCTCCTATCTAGCTAGTAAGTCCGTTTCATCTTATTTCTCATTGATATTTCTCTATTTTACTCTATCCTGAGTTTGATTGATAATATCACATAATACAACACGTTCTGTACTCGAATTATACATCCATGAAAGAATTTTCTTTCGCTGCGTTTTACGGTAATTGTGAATGTTTGATTTATTATAGAAAATCACAAAATGACTCCGAACAAAATGCTGAACGCATCGTGGCCGTTCGGAGTCAGGCCAGATAGACATGTGCAAACAACGCTAGATTGATGGTAAGTTTGCTATTATGTCGTGTTTATTTCCGTACCTATTTCTCAAAAACTAACATGTCTTTTTTATTGCATTTTACAGGAATGTCTATTAAATAGTTAAAGAAGTAGTGTTATTATTTTAACTAACTAACTAACTGTCACGCCGTCTCCCCGAAGGGGTAGGCAGAAAGAATGGACTGCCATACTTTTCTTTCCTGGCATATTTCTCTCGATTCCTCAACATTCATACATCGTGTCATGCACGCGCGTCGATTTCTCTGACTCCTCAAACGGGCGACATTCAATATTTGATTTATTTGATCGTGCATCGTGCGCGTGATCAAGTTTTCCTGGGTCTTCCTTTATTTCTGGTTCGATTTACATCGTTAACATATAATTTTTTTACCATTCTTCCTTCATTCATTCTTTCCATATGTCCAAACAATCTTAATGATCCCTTCATTATTTTGTTCGTAACACCATTATTTTATTGTTGTATTTTCATTCGACACTCTATTATACACAGAGTATCCACACATTTGTCTAAGAGATCTCATTTCTACTGTAATATTGTTAATACATATTTATTAAAAAGCGAAGGATGGAGTGCCGCATCGGTTAAAGTGTGACAGTCCATTCTTTCTGCTTACCCTTTAGCGAAGACGGCGTGGTGGTTAGTTAGTTAGTTAGTTAGAGATAATAAAATAATTTGTTTAGCTATTGAGCTTTTAAACGCATAAAGAGTTTTGGCAGACTTTTGATATATCATTAACGTTTTGGCATGTTCGATATATTACGGCATTGGGGTTTGTATAAAATCAACAAGATTTAGAAACATCTGCTTTTACCATAATACGAATTATTTATCGATTTTATAAAGAATTTTGACAGGTGTAAAAATAAATTTTTCATTTGTTCCAATGACAATTTGAATAATTTCTTCAATATTATTTCAAAGTTCTTGCTGGTTAAGTGCCTAATTACAGCTAATTTAAAAAAAACGGTGGATACGTGTAACATAAATTAAATAAACACAAAAGTCCGGATCGTCCATGTCAACATGTGCAACATCGAAAAAAACATTATGTGTTATTACATTATGTGCTAAATTAAAAAAACGGCGGATTCGTGGAACATAAATTAAATAGACAATATGTGCACCATCTAAAAAGAACATTTTGTGTTAAATTATTTTTATTTTGTTATTTTATTTTATATCATTGTATTTTATATTATTTGTTTTAGATTTATTTTGTGGGTGTTGGACGATCGAAGTGTGCGCGGGAGATGCCTATTGGTGGCGATGAGGTTCGCAACCCATCACACCGCGTCTCCCGCGGAGCGAAAAGAGAAGGATGGAGTGCCGCATCAGTAAAAGTGTGACAGTCCATTCTTTCTGCCTACCCTTTCAGAGAGATGGCGTGATGGTAAGTTAGTTAGTTAGTTAGTTACGAATTATTTATTAACATTGGCATGAAAATCTCAAAATCGTCAAAAACTTATGTGTTCTTTTGGGTTGCGTTAATATGTAGTTACGGATATATATTTCTTATAAGATCTATTTGAGGGCAATCAAATATTAAATGCCGGCCACGTGACGAGTTCGAGAAATCGGCGTGCGTGCATGACACGGTGTATGAATGTTGAGGAAGAAAGATTTGTGTCAGGAAAGAACTGTGTGGTGGTCCATTATTTTTGCCTACCCCTTCGGGTAGACGGCGTGATGGTTAGTCAGTTAGTTAGTTAGTTTTGCATTTGAGAGTTAAGGATTCTAAGGTTCTCAAAAGCAGCAAGTCCATTGAAATAAAATATATATTACTTAAATAAATACGCGTTACTTAGTGAAAAGAAACAATTACTTTTGTTATATTGTACATGTCGTATAACCAGCAACAGCAATATCTATTGCAGTTTTTAATGTGGCTTTAGACTCCCTCGCTATCTCTTTCCGCCCGCAGGATAATCAAAGCGTTTTGATCAGTGGTTCCCAAAGTGGTACCTACGGATCCCCAGGGGTCCCTGGGATCATTCAGGGATCCGTGGAAAATTAAAATTGATTTGGGGGTCCCTGAACAACGTCAGGGGATCCGCGCAAGGTTTAATATAAAATTAAACATTGTGACACATTTTTATTACAATTTTATGAAAGTAGGGGGTCTGCGGTCACGCAATGTCACGGAATGGCGCAATGTCACAGAACGGCTGGACACTTGGCTAGACAGGGTGGCAACAGATAGGCACCCAGGATACTCAGTTGGAGATCATGGGAAAATAGGCGAAGTGTCGGAAGGCCACCGATGAGATGGACCGATGATCTTGTCAAAAGGGTTGGAAAATCTTGGATACAAAGGGGGCAGGATAGAGACGAGTGGAAGAAATTGGAAAAGGCCTATATCCAGCAGTGGAGGGAAGAAGGCTAACAAAGAAGAAGAAGAAGAAGGGGGGTTTGCACAAAAAAATGTAGGGGGTCTACGGGACAAAAAAGTTTGGGAACCACTGGTTTAGATTATACGCGTGATGACGTACAGAACCCAGAAGTTATACTAATCAATGTGCTCGAATTGTGTCACCGTTGGTGCTTTCAACCACTAAGTATTTCGCTAAACCTTTTTTTAGCCACCTGGGTTGCCATATTTGGGATCTTTGTTGTAACATTTGAGCGCTTTCTAGTAATGGGCGATTGGGGATTTGCCAACGAACAATCGAGGAATGTATAATATTATTGTTCAATAAGTTTATGATAGCTAGCCGTAATACGAGTACATACTAATAAAGTGTAAAGAGGTGTTCGGTTTAAATATGCCGGTGGAGCAATAGTGCAATATAAAATGTGTCAAATAACTATGACAGGTAATTTTGTGTGGCAATTATAATTTCATACCCTTTTTATATAGTAGCTATATGACAGTTATCTCTTTGTTCCTCTTACCGTAAGGGTATTCAAGAATTCGCTACAATTACATCCAAAAAGTACTATCCCCTATGCCTCCTTATTTAAAAGACGATTTCAATACAGGAGAATTTTGAAAGGTTTCTTTGTGGCAATTTGGGACATAAATAAGATTTGCCCCCTGCTCTGCTATAGCTGTTATAATTAATGCTTGAAAATCCAATCTTCATAGATGGCGCTAGTGTGTAGATTGAAACTAACATGTGAAATTTGGTGTTACATATTAACATATATACAACTTCCAAAAAAAAAATTGTCAGACATGGTGTTCGTAAGAAAATGTGGAATGGGGAATGTTGTATTTCATAAAGCGTGCGCTTAGCCCAACCAATGACAGGTCATAAGTCCTGTAAACACCTTGATCACCATATTCTGTTTCCAATTTGCATCTTCGTCTCTATTGAGATACAATTAATCCGTGTTATAATATGTTTATGATCTAAAAAAAACATAAATTACCAGCTTAATAAAACATGTCTATTATTTAATTTTAAGATTCTTACGAAATGTGAAAGAACTTACGCTGTTGAACTGCGTAACTAGAAAACTATAGACATAAACATTACTAAACTATGAGTGAATAGATATCCAGCATAATGCATTGTCATTTATAATACACCTCATCTATCATAAGACACTTTCTCTTCTTTCCAATCGGGTAATGTCACGCCGTGTCGGGTTGAATAATGATTCTTACCTTTGCATGTATAATACATTAGAAGAACCAATAAATGATTTCATTATTCATCCTCCACACTCGTAGAGCATATCGTGCACGCACGTCCATTGTTATGGCTTCTAGCGTGGCCGTCGTAGAATTACTACATTGATTTGGTCGTATCATGTTTGTCTCGGTCTTTTACGATTTAACGCTATATTTATATTGTCCATAAATATTTATTTATTTCATATACACACACATATCGTGGGTTCAATACTAGAACTAGATAACTCTAAATACATAGTTTTGAGATAATGGCAATTCAAGTTTTTGGCTACACAAATCATGACATTACTTTCAGAAGGATAGTAATTAACACGTAGTTTATTATTGAAAAACATAGCTTAGAGTTCAAGGAAACCACTAAATGTATAAACTTGACCAAAAATGGCTTCATTATTTTTTAACAATTAAAATAGTGAGAAATCTAGTTTTAGTACTAACCATTGTTGCGGGGTATATCAGGATATGTACGTGTAATAATTAGTTATCTATGACTTGGAACCAACATTTTAACACTATTGCTTGAATTATTATACTAATGTTACTGTTTAAAAAAAGTTTTAATTAGGTATATTATTTTTAAACTTATGAAAGTTTTATTTAAACACTATGTAAATGTTACTTATTAATCTTTATTCAAAGCTATCGCGATTTTGGTGATGCTATACAATTCACTAGCTCAATAAAACTGATTGACAAGCCTACAAAAGTGTTTAAATAAAACTCTTATATAAAAATGTATAGATTGTTACATAGTGAATGTCTCTAATATAAATTGAACTAATCGCTCGGCTATTACTTTGTCTTCTTTTTTAACTCTTCTTGCTGCGTTCTTTATTTCTACATGCTCTTTGTAATTATCCACTATTACCCCGTCTTCAACAGCCATGCAAATTTTGTATTTATCCTTTTTCTGTTGATGGAATCCCAGATTGAAATTATTGCAGAAGATATTTCTATTAGCAGAATCTTTAACACACGGTATTTGTTTTTCTTCACAATCTTTGATACAATATCGATACAACATTCTTATATTTAAGTCTGGGGATAGATACTTTCGTTCGGTATCAGATCTGGTGTAGTGTGACGCCACAACTGGAAAAGACTGAATGTGTTTTTTTTAACATTTTCTATCATTTCACTACTAGTTGTCTAGTTCTAGCACTAAACGTAGTATGATTTTTCCTTTTGTCTACTTTTGAAATTTGTCTTTAATTTAATAATGGTAGAATATTTGAGATAACCAATTAGAGCATTCAGTACTCCCTGAGCAACACAAACATTTGGCATAAATAACTCAAAACCACCAAAATTCGACTTGTCTAGTTCTAGTATTGAACCCACGATATATCAATTCACATGTTCTTTTATTTTATAAATTATTTACAAAGTTTTACTTGCCTTATATGTATTATTCACTTCGCGGGTTTCATTCCACGATATTGGTTTACAGAAAAGTATATAATTTTTTGCTGGTTTTTGAGAAGCCACTTAGATATTTAATATGGTAGTTTCCCGCTGCTTTCCGCATTTATCTACAGCAGGTTATTCGTACCCAATTACTAGATACAACTTTAAGCTATTGATTCTCATAAAATGTGATAGGTAGCTGATCTATCGCCATTTTATTGTCACGTGAATTCTACACCAGACTGAAAACAGTGTGACAATCACGCTGCCATCGTCGGGAATCGAATCCGGGACCTTAGAGATGGCAGTCAGGAATGGATGACAAAGGAATTTGAAATACATACAAATATACTATACGAGTATATTGTTTTAAACTGTGAATGAATAAACTTTGTTTTTGGTATCACAATTATATTTTATTTTACGCGACAGCTGTTTCATCAACCAATGATGACACCATCAGATGTTACAAAAAAAATATATATAAAAAAATTATATATTATTGTTACACCTGATGATGTTTATTCATTAACAGTTTAAAATGTTAAGGTATCATAGTGTTTCGGCCAAAACAATGGACTATTTATTGTTTTATTTATAATATGTTCAATTCTTAATTAAATAACTAACCATATACGAGTATACAGCTACAGCAGAGCAAGGGGGCATTTTTTTGTGCCCCAAATTGCCGCACAGAGGCGCTTCGAAGTTCTCATGTATTGATATCGATTAATCTTTTAAATGAGGTGGCAAAGAAGGTAGACCTCTTTGGATGCAATTATAGCGCGTGAATACCCTTACGGTAAGAGCAACAAAAAGATAACTTGAATATTTATATTACATGGTTCGATATATATTTCCTTTGAAGTTCTATTTTTCTATCCTTTATATCGATTTGGCTCGCGCTGTTGTGATGTAAAGAGCTTTAAAAAAAATTAAACTCACTAACTAACCGTCACGCCGTCTCCCCGAAGGGGTAGGCAGAAAGAATGGACTGTCACACTTTTCTTTCCTGACAGATTTCTCTCGCTTTCTCAACAATCATACGTCGTGTCATGCACGCGCGTCGATTTCTCTGACTCCTCACCTTGCCGACATTCAATATTTGATTGTGCCACATTTTCCTCGGTCTTCCTCTATTTCTGGTTCTATTTACATCGTTAACACATATTTTTTTATCATTCTTTCTTCATTCATTCATTCCATATGTCCAAATCATCTTAATGATCCTTTCATTATTTTGTTCATAACACCATCATTCGCACCGCATTCACTTCTTAGATTTTCATTCGACACTCTATCATACACAGAGTATCCTTACATTCGTCTAAGAGATCTTATTTCTACTGCATTTTTTCTATACTTTCATCCTTCTTTTGTTAGTTCAATGCTTCGCTTCCATACATAAGGGTCGGTAGAAGAACACCATTGTGCACTGCCATTCTAGCGTATCATAATAATATCAATAAATGTGTATTTCTACTAAACAATCATCAATCACTATGAAGTGTCATGCAATTAAGCTTCTTTGTATCTAGGTACAACAATAAAATAATTGCGGTAAGTACAACCATTAGGGGGATACTTTCAAAAACAATTATTTATCATTAACAACAAAGAACGGGCAGTCAATAACCTCAGGAATTTCTTTCAAAACCGGTAACAGGCAGGCTGCTTCTCTCTTGGATGGAAAATCTCGTTCCGAGAGCTGCAGTAAAGCGGCTGTACGGGACGCACTGGACGTCCCTGTAATTTTTTATTTGTGGCGCCGACTGCTGCTCGTCTCCGATGTAGTCCACGGGGAAAGGGGCGTGATGCTACTTAACTCTCGTACCGAAAGCGGGCGAAAAAATAATAAGCAAGTTATATTTAGTCGGCGATCGGTAGAGAGTGAAGCGTGATGCGAAGTGGGGTGTGCGAGGGCTCAGCCTTTATAAAGGCTATTTTCAACTGATGCTCTTGGCAGGCTCTAGGCATGCACTGATTTGCTCTGCCCAGGGCCCACCTATTTATACGATTTGCCGGCGGCGGTCCCGGTAGCAGTGCCACCTGGCGGCACTTTCTCAAAGCTACCTGCCGGCCGCGAGGCCTCCCACTGTTTTCGCCACCCCACGCTTCGACCGTTCACACTTCACTCCGTCCCGACCGCCTCGTTTATTCCTTATGATCAATTATACAAGAAAAATACAAAAAAGAAGACTTATACTCTAAATACACAAAGTTGCGACGTTAAAACCGGGAGCAAAAAATGTACGGGGAGAATTGTGGGACTGGCCAAAATGGACGCCGCGGACCCCTGTGTGCCCTCTCTCGCTCGCACACAGCTTGCTGGCCTCGGCGTCCTAGGTAGCAGACTTTCAGCGCAGTCCCCTCTCTCCGCCCGTTACCTAATTCAGCCCACGATTCCAACGCCGCACAAACACAAATAGATAGATGAAATTAAGTGATAATATCGGGAAGTTTTAATCGCCCCCGTACGTCCGATACACTCCCCCCGTGCGGCTGCGCCGTACTAACACTTTCGGGCGTATCCTAGGCGGGGGGTCGGTCGTCGACGGGTCTTCGGCGGCGGAAGAGCATCCTTCGGGAGTGGCGTGTCTGGTTCCGGCTGAAATACAGCGACGCGGACTGCAGGCCGCGTATATGTTCCCTTGCTCGTCTGTATTGTCACGGTTCTGGTCTGGCCGTCAGCTGCCGGGGTGGACTCGACGACGCGTCCGCGGGGCCATGTGTTCCTTGGCAGCGACGGGTCGGCGAGTAGCACCAAGTCCCCCACCTTGATGGGCGGTCGCTGCTGGTGCCATTTCTGCCGGTGACTGATGGTGGGGACGTAATCCCTTAGCCAGCGTCTCCAAAATCCATCCGCGAGTTGTTGGCTGATGCGCCATTGCTTTCGCAGGCAGGCGTCCGGCTTTCCTCTTGCGAGGATGGTGAGATGCGGTCGTCGCGAGGCTCCCCCCATCAGGAAGTGGTTGGTGGTCAGGGGTTCCTCCTCTGTCGGGTCCACGGCGACGTGGGTCAGCGGGCGGTTGTTGATGGTGTGTTCCACCTCGGCAAGTGCGGTCAGCAAGGTCTCCTCCCGAGGGGCTTGCTCCCTTAGGATCGCCTTTAGGGCTTGTTTCACCGACCGCACTAGCCTTTCCCATGCTCCCCCCATGTGCGGGGCTCCGGGGGGGATGAATCTCCACTCTGTCTCGTTCCCCGCCAGGTACTCTGCGATCTTCTCATTCGCAGACAGCTCCGTGGCGGCTTCTCTCATCTCTCTGTCAGCGCCGTGGAAATTGGTTCCATTGTCCGTGAGTATGGTTGCGGGTTGGCCCCTGCGGGCGGACATCCGGCGGAGCGCCATGATGGCGGAGTCCGCGCTCAGTGAGGCGGCGAGTTCAAGGTGCACGGCGCGCGTCGTCAGGCACGTGAAGAGCGCTCCGTACCTCTTCTCCCGCCGTCGGCCGATGGTAACCTCCATCGGCCCGAAGTAGTCCAATCCGCAGTGGGTGAAGGGCCGGACGCGTCCGGCCAACCGGATCGATGGCAGGGGGGCCATTCTGGGTGGTAGTGGCTGGCAGCGTCTGAAGCGGCACGTCGGGCAGTGGAAGCGCAAGGCGCGCAAGTTAGTGCGCAATCTCAGCACGTGGAAGCTGCTGCGCACCTCTGCCACAGTCGTCTCTATCGCCGGGTGAAGTCCTTTGTGGTGGATGTGGTTGAGCAGGAGACGGGTGTATGGGTCGTCCCCGTCGAGGATTATCGGCGAGCGCGTGTCGCCCGACACTCCGCGGAGTTTCCTCAGGCGGCTGTCAGCGCGCCATAGGCCCTCTCGGTCCTGAAACGGCGCGAGAGGGGCTAGTCGGCTCGAGCGCATGCTGCGGAAGGATCGGGATTGCGAGGCCTGTGTCAGCCTCTTCTCGGCCTCGCGGACTTCCTCGGCGCGGAGCGTCCCCTCTGGTTCCCGTCTTGCTGCTCCCTCGCGGCATCGGCGGATGAATCGCAGGACCCACGCCGTGGCGCGGGTCAGACGGCTCCAGGATGAGAACCGTGTGACGTCAGGTAATCCTCCTTCGTCGAGTTGTGTAAGTGTCCCGACGAATTGCGGTCGCAACTCTAGGTCATCGGGCTGGGGCTGGAGCGCCCTCTCACGTGGCCATTCGGTCTCCGGTGCCCTCAGAAATGCGGGGCCGCCGAACCATTTCCCAGCGGGTGTGAGATCCGGCGCCTCGCCGTCCCTGGTCCCGGCGTCAGCGGGGTTGAGTTTGGTGGGCACCCACTTCCAGTCCGAGGCAGATGACAACTCGTCGATTTCGCCAAGGCGGTTGGCGACGAAGGCGGAGTAACTGCGCGGGTCCGTCCGGATCCAGCATAGGACCGTGGAGGAGTCCGTCCAGTAAGTCGTCTTGATTATGTGTAGTTGCGTCTCTTTTCGTATGGTGGCGGCCAGGCGGGCGGCCATCAGGGCGGCTTGCAGCTCCATTCGGGGGACGGACAGAGGCTTGAGGGGTGCCACCTTTGTTTTCGCGGCAATGAAGTAGACGTCCTTTCCCCCGACTATGTAAGCCACGGTGCAACACGCCAGCTCGGACGCGTCGCAGAAGACGTGCAGTGTGACGTCGCCGCCGCTTCTCCCGGCCGTGCAACGCGGGATCTTGACATCGATGTGGCTCGCGAGCTCCAACCATTCCTGCCACTTCTTGGCCTGCGCCGGTTGGATGACCTCGTCCCACTCGATGCCCGACCGCCAGACGGCCTGTAGGAGGATCTTCGATCGGATCGTCAGGCAGGTGATGAAGCCCACCGGATCGAAAATTCTCATGACGGCGCTCAGCAGCTGTCGCTTGGTGGGTCGGGCCGCCACGTCCTCGGTCCTCCTAAAGTTGAACCGGAACTGGTCGGCGGCCGGACTCCACTCCAGTCCCAGGATCTTCTCTGTCTCCTCGCCTCCGTCGATGGTTACAGCCGTCTTGGCTCTGGCGTCGATGGGCACACTCTGGATGGACGCGGGTTCGTTGGTCGCCCAGTTTGTCAGTTCGAAATCGCTGGCTGCCAAGGCGTCTCGGATGTCTCGGACGAGCGTGGCGGCCTCCTCCGGGGTGTCCACCGCGTCCAGATAGTCGTCCATGTAGAACTTGGTTCTGATCGCGATGGCTGCCTCGGGGAACTTCAGCGCACAAGCCTCCGCCGCCTTGTTGCGCACAAAGTGCGCGCTGCTCGGGGAGCAAGTCGCTCCAAACATCACGGACGTGAGGACGTAGGCGGCGGGCTCCGACTGCGCATTCGGGCGCCATAGGTACGTCTGAGAGGGCCAGTCGGCCGGGCGAATCTTGATGCGCAGGAACATCTCCTTAATGTCAGCCGCGAGAGCCACCTTGCCCTCGCGGAAGCGGATGAGGTTCCCGAGCAGAGATGTCAGCAAGTCGGGGCCGGTCAGCAGACGGTCGTTCAGCGAGGTCCCTCGGCAGCGGCTGGCGGCGTCGAAGACCACTCGGAACTTCCCTGGCTTATTCGGGTTTGATATGGAGAAGTGGGGCAGGTACCATCTTCGTGGTGCTGGTGCAGCGGCCTCCGCTTCGCTCAACTGCCTAGCGTAACCCTTGCTAAGCAGGAGCTCCATTTTCTCTGTGTATTGGGCAGCTAGTGGCGGGTCCCTCTGCAGCTTCTTCTCAAGCGTGAGTAGCCTCCTCCTCGCACACGCACGATTGTCCGGGAGCAGGGAGGAGTCTTCCTTCCATAATAGGCCCGTCTCCCAGCTGCCGTCCGCCAGTCTCTGAGTGGTCTGCTCCATCAGCTGCTCCGCTCTCTGATCGTCTGCGTTGATGCGTTCCGCGGCCGTTACTCCGAGGGAATCGACCGCGAAATTGTAGCGGAGCAGCTCGTCTAGTCGGGTGTCCTGCCGGTCCTCGGATCGTAGCGCCAAGGTTGTTGCGTGAAGTATCTTCCCGCTGGCCAACCAGCCGAGGGCCGTTCGGGACATGAGGGGGAGGTCCGCTTTCTCAGAGACCTCCCGTGACACTATTAGGTGCGCGTTATCGTTCCCGATCAGTATGACCGGTCGTACGCGTCGCCCGTCGGGTAGCGGCTGTAGTGGGAGGTCTAGACCCTCCACCGTGTATGCCTCCACGGTGTACTTTTGTCCCTCCGAGTTAAGGAGAGATATCGATACTCGCCGGGAGTGAGAGTCCTTTGCGCACGCTCCGAGTGCTCCGTGTAGGCGGAGCTCGTACTTCGGTCCCGTGGCGCCGACGTCTCTTGCCGTTCTGGCGTCGATTAAGGTGACCGTCGACCCCTCATCGAGGAGAGCGTGTACTGGGGCTGCACCTCTAGGTCCGGTCACCGTTACCTCCGCAACTTTGAGGTAGACATCTGGGTCGGGCCGCGAGACGTGCATGCACGTCACCGCTTGCGTCCTATGTAGGAGTTCGTGGTGATCTCCGCCGCATCCCTCGATGTTGCACGGTCCTTGCACACACTGACCTTTGTGTAAGGCCAAACAAACAACACAGGCGCCGGCCGCTCGAACGAGCACCCAGCGCCGTTTCGGATCACTTTTCGTAAACTCGGGGCACTTTTTCAACTTATGTTTATGTGATTGGCAGATCGCACAAGCGTTTCTTACACTTTTATTGTCACTTAATTCACTGGGGCGTTTACGCGGCGGGGCACTCACGGTGTCGCGCGCGGGCGCGGCGCATTCTTTTGCTTCGTACGCTGTCGCGTGCACTGTGGCCTTGAAGTCGCGCCTCTCGCGTCCCGTCGCGGCCCTTCCTGATCTCAGCGAGCAACCGAAACGAGGCATCCGGTCCATGATGTTCCGGAGGAACTTCGAGAACTCGGTGATGGTTGACTCGGTTGCAGTCTGCGCCCAATTCACCCGCAGAAAGAAAGGTAACTTTGCAGTTACGTCGCACAACAGCGCCGGGTTCGCCAAGTAATCCGAGGGCATGAGATTTAGTTGCGCCACTAGATTTTGGATCGCCGCACTAAAATCGAAGAACTGTTCGTTCGTTGCGTTGTCCGGGAGGTCGGGGAGTTTCCTAACCCTCTCTAGGGTCAGTGTCGCAATCGAGTGGACGTCACCGAAGCGGCGTTCCAGGACCTCGAGGATTTCCGGGACGTGCTCCGGGTCCAAAAGAAGGCTTGCTACTGCTCCCCGCGCCTTCCCGACGAGTACGCGCTGAAGTCGCATCAGGTTCTCCGCCTTGGTCATCTTGCAGGTGGTGGTAGACGACCAGAATTGGGCCTGCCAGCCCGGCCAGTCCAGGGGGTCGCCGGCGAAGTTGGGAAGGTCCTTTGCCATGGACTGTCTGGCGAGGAAGGCCGTCATTTGGTTCCCCTGTTCAGTTGAGTGGGAAGGGCCATCGTTGAGGCTCCTGGCTTCAGCCCTCTCCATCAAGGCGGTCAGGCGGGCGAGTGACTCGTCCGTTCCACCGCTCACTGGGGGCCAAAGCGCCTGCATCGGCGCTCCGTCCATGCGGGGTGGCGGGGCGTGTGTGCCGGCCGCGTACCCGCGTGTGTTGTCCGGCGCCGGGCCTTGTAGGCCGGGCGCGGCGTTGTAGTGCGGCTCCTCTCGATTGGCGGAGCGCCCGTGGCTGCTCCGCTCCTCGCCGCTCTGCACAGGCTGCGTGGGTCCCCACCGCGGGTCGGCCGGCGCCGGGGCCCTCGGGCCGGGCGCGGGCGCGCTGCTGTGGTCCTGCATCCTGCGCTCAGCAGCATAGGGGTCGTATGATGGGACCCTGCTGCTTGGAGTCGGATCCGTTCTGCTCCAATGCGCGCCTGACGCGTCTGCATGGTGCTGATGTCCGGGCTCCTGGTGGGTGAGTGCTGGCGGCACCTGCCGCGGTTGACACGCCTGTGCCGGTCCGTTGTAACCGGACGGTGTCATCCCCAGTGGCAGCGCTCGTTCGGGGGCTGAACGCGGGTCGTAAGGCCGCGCCCAGCCGCTCGGAGTAGGATCTGCTTGTTCCCACTGCGTACCTGGCGCCAGGCTTGGTGCGCCGGGCGCGGGTGCGTCATCGTGGTACTGCGCCCTGTCCTCCTGTGATGTGGGGTCGCCATGCCTCCACTGCGCGCCGGTGTGGGCCGGGCCGTCTCGGCCGGGCGCCGGCGCGCTGGCCCGGGTCTGCTGTCCGGGCATGAACGGCGTTGGATCCTGCCGCGGTTGACCTGCTTGTGCCGGCCCGCCTGGGCCGGGAGCGGTCATTCCTGCTGGCGGCGCTCGTCCTGTGAGTGCACGCAGTGAAGCCTGAAGATCTTCCATCTGTGCCGCGTATCTCTCGACCTCCCGCTCGCGCCTCCGCAGCTCCTTGCGGAGCAGGCGGACGGTGTCCTGGGTAGAGATCGAAGACGGCTGGTCCTCATCCTCGGTGTCCGTGCTCCTGCTCGGACACGGCGTGGTGAGGTCGGCTGTTGCGGAAGCCCCGCTGTCGGCGGGCGCAGATGAACATGTCTGCAGCCACTCGGCGGTCGTCTGGTCCCCGGAAGGCACACGAACGGCGGGCGCAGGCTGCTCGGCTGCGGTGAGAGGGGCTGCCGGGGGCGCTAGGCCCGGGGCGGCAGCGAAGTGGGTGGAAGGCGGTGCATTCCCTCCGGCTGTGGTGGTGGAAGGTCCAGCGGGCCCACTGGAGGCTTCCTTCCCGGAGCGGAGTGAAGGCGACATCGGAGATGAGACTGATCCGCGGCTCGAAGGACCATGTACGGGACGCACTGGACGTCCCTGTAATTTTTTATTTGTGGCGCCGACTGCTGCTCGTCTCCGATGTAGTCCACGGGGAAAGGGGCGTGATGCTACTTAACTCTCGTACCGAAAGCGGGCGAAAAAATAATAAGCAAGTTATATTTAGTCGGCGATCGGTAGAGAGTGAAGCGTGATGCGAAGTGGGGTGTGCGAGGGCTCAGCCTTTATAAAGGCTATTTTCAACTGATGCTCTTGGCAGGCTCTAGGCATGCACTGATTTGCTCTGCCCAGGGCCCACCTATTTATACGATTTGCCGGCGGCGGTCCCGGTAGCAGTGCCACCTGGCGGCACTTTCTCAAAGCTACCTGCCGGCCGCGAGGCCTCCCACTGTTTTCGCCACCCCACGCTTCGACCGTTCACACTTCACTCCGTCCCGACCGCCTCGTTTATTCCTTATGATCAATTATACAAGAAAAATACAAAAAAGAAGACTTATACTCTAAATACACAAAGTTGCGACGTTAAAACCGGGAGCAAAAAATGTACGGGGAGAATTGTGGGACTGGCCAAAATGGACGCCGCGGACCCCTGTGTGCCCTCTCTCGCTCGCACACAGCTTGCTGGCCTCGGCGTCCTAGGTAGCAGACTTTCAGCGCAGTCCCCTCTCTCCGCCCGTTACCTAATTCAGCCCACGATTCCAACGCCGCACAAACACAAATAGATAGATGAAATTAAGTGATAATATCGGGAAGTTTTAATCGCCCCCGTACGTCCGATACAGCGGCAATGTCCGTTCTTAAGTAATTACTTGGCCAACACTTGATCTTGCCACCGTTGTACGTTAATATCCAATAATTAATCACCAACTTGAAACTTCTCGTTATACGTGCCTACAATGTGGCGAATACAAGCTGTGCGTAGAAAAAAGTTGCAACGCATTTGAAAATGCATTTTTCGAGCATTTAAATATATTCGAGGTCCTGGATCAAATAACAAACATATATCTATTTGATTCGAATGTCGCAAAATACTTTTACAAAGATAAAACTAAAGATAGAACCAGAAGATGCAGTTGAAATGAGATCTCTTAGAAGAATGTGTGGATACGCTGTGTATGATAGAGTGTCGAATGAAAATATAAGAAGTGAATGCGGTGCGAATGATGGTGTCATGAACAAAATAATGAAAGGATCATTAAGATGGTTTGGACATATGTTAATGATGTAAATGGAACCAGAAATAGAGGAAGACCGAGGAAAACATGGCACGATCAAATAAATCAAATATTGAATGTCGGCCATGTGAGGAGTCAGAGAAATCGACGCGCGTGCATGACACGATGTATGAATGTTGAGGAAGCGAGAGAAATATGTCAGGAGAGAAAAGTGTGGCAGTCCATTCTTTCTGCCTACCCCTTCGGGGAGACGGCGTGATGGTTAGTTAGTTAGTTAGTTAGTTAGAACCAGAAATAGAGGAAGACCGAAGAAAACGTGGCACGATCAAATAAATCAAATATTGAATGTCGACCATGTGAGGAGTCAGAGAAATCGACGCGCGTGCATGACACGATGTATGAATGTTGAGGAAGCGAGAGAAATATGTCAAGAAAGAAAAGTGTGGCAGTCCATACCTTCTGCCTACCCCTTCGGGGAGATATAGGATATGACAGGAAGATATAGGGAAGAAGAGGCATGTGACGCAGAATAATATAATGACTGAGAAACATTGGCCAGTGGAGTGGATTGCTGTTGAATTTACTGTGGGTAGCCTGATTGAAGTAAGCGGTCTCAAATATCCAGTAATGGATAGGTAGCAAAAGAAAAAGAATATTCATTAAAAGGCAGTATATTAATATAACGTCTAATGTCTCCGGCGGAGCCTGACCGCTAGGAGACGCGTCCCCAGGTGGCGGATAGGGGAAAGCTCGGCAGATATGCAGGGTAGGAGGGAAATTAAATACTTCCCGTGGACTAACAGGTAGTAGCGTCCGTTTCCCATGTTAGGGGCGGCTACAAACAGCGTCTGTTCCTCATGTTAGAGGCGGCTGAATTAAAAGATACCAACCCGTCTGCCACTCGGTCCATGAAGTTAGCAACCCTGGTGCGGGGTCTGATTTATTCATTCCTTGTGCGGCCACGCAAGCTCACACGTCATGGACCGAGTGGCAAAATTGAAATGGCAATGGGCTGGACACTTGGCTAGACAGGGTGGCAACAGATGGGCACCCAGGATACTCAGTTGGAGACCATGGGCAAATAGGCCAAGTGTCGGAAGGCCACCGATGAGATGGACCGATGATATTGTCAAAAGGGTTGGAAAAGGGGGCAGGATAGAGACGAGTGGAGGAAATTGGAAGAGGCCTATATCCAGCAGTGGAGGGAAGAAGTCTAGCAAAGAAGAAGAAGAAGAACCCGTCTGGCAAGCGTGGTATCTAAACTGCCAAAAACCTTCCAAAAATGAAAATTGGAAGAGGCCTATATCCAGCAGTGCAGGGAAGAAGACAGTATTGTGGCCAACAATGTAACAGTAAGAGACATTCACAACAGTGAAAGACACTTGAAAGTTTCGCTTCAGGTGGTAAAAAATTACATACTTAATTCCGGAGATTAAAGAAATTTTGAGCCACTTTTTATCAAATGTAAGAACATCTAGAAAGGTTTATCTAATCAGAATGAATCATAGAAAGTGATTTGTCGACTTAATTTGACACGCGGCACAGTATATTAACGAAGGTATAACTTGTTATTTTTGGGTCAACTCGAGATGTTGAGGAGATTATCCGAAAATGTCTAAAGATTTCAACTCATAATAGTCTGCGCATAATGAAGGTACAGTAGTCAGTTGACTACCGAATTATTTCATTGTCATTTTCTAGTTCATTCAAATGATTGACTTGACCTTATAAATTAATCCATTTTATTCTTATCCGTTTTCTAGAAGTTTTATAACGTTGAATTAAAGTAACATATTTCAACTTCCAAGGGCATTATCAAAAATGTTACTTTGTAAATGATGTTTCGAAATAAAATCTTAGAATCTCATTTCACATTTAAACTTATTCTTCTCCTTCTTCCTCAGCCTATTCCCGTCCACTCCTGAACAAAGGCCTCCTCCATTCGCTTCCATGTCACTCTGTCTTGTACAGACTGCATCCAGGTTATTCCGACGTGTCTGTTCAGATCATCCTTCCACCGTATTTGCGGTCGCCCTGCACTTCTCTTTGCCGTCCACGGTCTCCAAGTCAGCAGTCCTCTTGTCCATTTTTTGTCTGAGCTTCTGGATACGTGACCTGCCCATTGCCATTTTAGAGTCGCCACCCGGTGGATGATGTCAGTGACCATTGTTTTTACTCTCACCGAATCGTTTTTGAATCGTTCTCTTAGGCTTATTCCTAACATGGCTCTTTCCATGGCTCTTTGGGTCACTCGTAGTTTCAGGACAGTGTAACAGTTTCAAGACCATAAGTACCAACTGGCAGAACGCAGGCTTTGTAGACTTTTCGTTTCAAGTTTATGGGTATTTTCCGGTTTTTAAGGACTTATTATCTGACTATATTATTAAAAACTTATTATTTGACTCGTTCTTAATTCATTTTTAAATATTTATTATTTTTAACTACTTCTTCTGACTCCTTCCCTATTGGGAGTTGGACACCATCATGGCTATTTTTGTATATGTGATGTATATTTTAGTTGTTATTCATTTGCTAACAACCGATATAAATTAAATTCAATACATCAACATTCTTTATCGCGTTTGTTGTTATATATTATAGTAATCTTGTAATTACAATTGTAAAAATAAACCGATAACATTAAATTAAAGTCATATTTAAAATCAGCATTGTACAAACTATATAAAGTTCATTTGAAATACCTAGTAAAAATTTGAAAATGAACCAACTTGTCAATGATTATGCCTGTGAGTAGAGCAATCTAATTGCTTAATCGGGTCGCCTCGGAGGTCGACATATTTCGTGATAGCGTAAGTTGCCTCAGGGATGCAATATCAATGTTGTGATCGTTATCCCTGATGTATTAATGTATTTTTTATTATTTTTTTAAATGTTATTTTCAAAATAATTCTTATAATTTAATTATGACATTGAAGACGACTTGACGGACTGTACGAACATTAAAATATAGATATTTCGTTTTACCGATGAAGGAAATATTAATGTTATTATAGTACCACTAAATAATTTACATTTGAACTAACGCCTATGTAAAATATTTTGTATAAATCTACTTGTATATAAAACTGAATTGTACTCCATTAGCAAATAAAAAAATCTTCGCTTTTGAGTACTTTCTTTCAATACGATGAAATTTTGTAGCGCCATCTCTGATAGTTTTTACTAAACAACTTAATGTCAAAAGTGGTTTGAACCTTCGATAAGTGAAAATTTTCTCTTTCAGATGAATGCTACTCCATTAGTTTGTGAAAATTCCGGCAGATGTATAAAAATAGAGTTTGTTAGTGGATTTTTCTTGTTTTTCTAATTGTAAGCATCTTTATCATATTTAATAGTTTATAAGCATAGTGGGTGAATTTAAATAGACTTACATAATGTTAGTGAGTTCTCCGCGCCTCTCTGGCAGCCCTTTCTTGAAGTTTTAGTTCATTAATGGCTGCCACAGTTCCGAAGAGTACTTTTGCCGTCACTTGTTGCTGTAA
Organism: Lepidostoma basale; assembly: GCA_022606425.2. Classification (NCBI taxonomy): domain Eukaryota; kingdom Metazoa; phylum Arthropoda; class Insecta; order Trichoptera; family Lepidostomatidae; genus Lepidostoma; species Lepidostoma basale. The sequence continues at coordinate 48,577 of JAHDVF020000792.1, read as the reverse complement.
AAAAAGTTGTGATTATTATTTCCATTCTAAAAAAATATGTTTTAATATAAATTAACATACTAACTAACCATCACACTATCTCTCCGAAGTGGTAGGCAGAATTAATAGACTGCCACACTTTTCTTTCCTGGCATACTTTTCTCGTTTCTGCAACATTCATGCATCATGTATTATTCATACATCATGCACGCACATCGATTTTTCCGACACCTCGCGTGGCCGACATCCAGTATTTGATTTATTTGATCGCGCCACGTTTTCCTCGGTCTTCCTCTAGTTCTAGTCAGATTTACATCTTCAACGTATACTTTTTTTACCATTCTTTCTTCATCCATTCCCTCCATGTTTCCAAATCACCATAATAATCCTTTCATTAATTCTTATTATTTAATAATTTTAAATGTTGGTCATGTTAGAAGTCGCAAGAATCGACGTGCATGTGTAACTCGAACTCGCTGTATGAATGTGGAGGATAGAGAGGTGTGCCAGGATAGAGTTGTGTGGCGGTCCATTATCTCTGCCTACCCCTACAGGGAAACGGCTTATGGTTAGTTTGTTTTGTTTGTTTCTTTGTGACACATGTTATGCAGCTTTGATTTTATTTAAGTGATATTTGAATATGATTTTCTTCAGTATAAGCTTGACAAGAAATGATTTTCGGCACCTTTTTTAAGCAATTTTTTATTTATTTCTATGTATAATTAATAAAAAGCGATATTGTACCAACGAAGGACTTAACAAGAAAATTAGAAGGAAGCGGTTATATTGGTCGCTTAGTATAAATACAACGAAAATCTACTAGACACTGCACAAATCACGCCCAATGTCGTTTCGTTTTATTTCGATGAAAAGCGCCAATTATGATCCCATCTTACACAAAGCAATTGATATATTTGATTGAAATTTCGTGTCACCGTGTAAAAAAGGCATTTTACTAACCTGATATCCCTTGTTGCTTCCTCCAGACCCTTGACTATAAGCCTTCGCCGTGCAAGTTCCGCCAGTATACATATTGTTATTTGCATCTCTCTGTGTGGAGCTGAACGGTGGTTCGAAGTTTTGAGACATGGTGGATTCGTTAAGTTAAATCACTTGAACAAAATACTTGAAACACTTAGTATTATAATATCCATAAAGATGACACTGTAGTTAATTGTTTAAATATTCAATGCATAAAAATATAGAAGATCACAAAACGATTCGAACTTTTATTACTTGTCAAAATCAAATTTATTAAATGGAATGTTGTTCTTTTGTTTACGGTTTTACGAATATTCACCTTGATAAACAAGCACTTTTTCAATGTTAATGTTATTCGATATTTTTATTACTTTGCACAAGGTAACACTCGGATAAAAAGTCTCAATTCACTTAATATATTTGTGAAGTTATAATATATTTAATAATGTTTGTGTTCTTCAAATTGTGTACGGAAGATTATCTGCAAAAGAAATAAAAATACAGGTATTAGTAATAATCTTTAAATAGTCCATTGTTTTGGTGAAAACTCTATGATACTTTAACATTATAAACTGTTAAATTAAAAAAACTTTGTTTTATGTATTTTATTTTATGCGACAGCTGTTTCGCCAATCTATGTTGAAATCATCAGGTGTTACAATAAAATATCAAATGTCTAATTTTCGTGGTTTTTCGAAGCTTTATGTGTATTTTTTCCTTTGTCAATTTGAATAATTTCTTTGATATATATATATTATATAAAGAAAAAGAGCCATGGAAAGAGCCATGTTAGGAATAAGCCTAAGAGACAGGGTCAGAAACGATACGGTGAGAGAAAAAACAAAGGTCACTGACATCATCCACCGGGCAGCGACGCTAAAATGGCAATGGGCAGGTCACGTAGCCAGAAGCTCAGACGAAAAATGGACAAGAAGACTGCTAACTTGGAGACCGTGGACGGCAAAGAGAAGTGCAGGGCGACCGCAACTACGATGGAAGGATGATCTGAACAGACACGTCGGAATAACCTGGATGCAGTCTGCACAGGACGCAGTGACATGGAAGCGAATGGAAGAGGCCTTTGTCCAGGAGTGGACGGGAATAGACTGAAGAAGAAGAAGAAAATAAGATATATTATATATTAACATATATATTCAGATTTGATAAATTATTGTAACACCTGATGATGTAAACGAATGATGGTTGACGAAACAGCTGTCGCGTAAAATAAAATACAATTGTGATAGATAAAACAAAGATTTTTAATTTAACAGTTTATAATATTTACTTTAATTTTTATGTAAAGATCAAAACATATTTATAATTAAAGGCTGGTTATTTTTAAAGTGACAAGTAGTTTAAAACATAAAACAAAGAAAAAAAGAAAAAAACAGTTTATCGTAACGTGGCATCTTTAGGGTTAGGTTTAAACTCCATTTTGTTATTCGATCACTGTGTGTCTTTGCACGGTTATTGATCTTCATGTTTAACACCAATTGGGATCAAAAACCCATTTTTTGGGCTTTTGAAAAAACTCTTTTGATTCTTGGCACGTTTGAAATGATCAGCCCTAAATTGTTTAAGCAATGCTTTAAAACTCAATTTCAAATCAATTATATTTATTTGATAAAGTAACACGAAATAAGTGGACGAGTAAAACGAATGGAAACTAAGATTAAATCAAATAAAGACAGTACTTCTCTCAGGTGAGCCAAACTATCACAAAGTACGTCAAAATCCGAGGTGATACGATTCAGCAAAGATATTGCTCTACCTACCGGCATAACCATTGGCAAGTTGGTTCTGACTCGTGGGAGATAGAACAATCTATGGCCCCCTTGTCGAAGAAGGCCCAAGATCGAGGGCCCCTTTTGCCAGTTCAATACTTCATTTCCATGCATAAGGGTAGGCACAAGAACGCCATTGTTCAATGCCGTCTAAGATTTTTATGATAGGCGTGAGGAGTCGGAGAAATCGACGTGTGTGCATGACACGATGTATAAATGTGGAATCGAGAGAAGTAAGTCAGGACATAACAGTGTGGCAGTCCATTCTTTCTGCCTACCCCTTCGGGGAGACGGCGTGATGATTATTTAGTAATTATTATTGATCTTTAATATAAAATCCTTAAGATCTATGTTCTAAAATAAACTTTTTTATTTTCGTAGTATATATTTTGAAATGGTAGAGAAAATGGGTAATTTATAGGCGGGACTTGTGCGAGAAAACTTTCACGTTTTTCTCCATTTTGGAAACGGCGAGTCACGTGATGTCTTGCACATGGTACGGGGTACCTACTCGGTGCCGACGCCCGTTCGCGTTCCCTTTCGTTTGTAGCCACTAGGCCTAGGCGGGGTCGCCAACCGTGGATTAACTCTATTCTTATTTCGAATCTTTTTAATTCTAAATTGTTCGATTGTTTTTTGATCTGTAAAAATGGCCCTATAGACAGATCACATTTTATTTATTATTACTTGAAAAGCAATTATACATTAATATATTTTAGATTTCGCACTATAGAAGAAGTTTATCTGAATCATTTTAATTTGTTAAATTATGATTTTGGAGGTAAAGACTTACACCTGAGGATGACGGACGTCACCTCCTAAACAAACTGTGGATAATATTTTTAAAAAATTAACCAACCATCACACCGTCTCCTCGAAGGGGTAGGCAGAAAGAATGGACTGCCTCACTTTTCTTTCCTGACATATTTCGATCGCTTCCTCAACATTCATACATCGTGTCATGCACGCGCATCGATTTCTATGACTCCTCACGTGGCCGATATTCAATATTTGATTTATTTGATCGTGTCACGTTTTCCTCGATCTTCCTCTATTTCTGGTTTCATTTACATCGTTAACATATATTTTTTTTACTATTCTTTCTTTCTATATGTCCAAACTATCTTAATGATCCTTTCATTATTTTGTTCATAACACCATCGTTCGCACCGCATTCACTTATTATATTTTCATTCGACACTCTATCACACACAGAGTATCCACACATTCGTCAAAGAGATCTCATTTCTACTACATCTATTCTACTTTCATCCTTCTTTTGCCAGTTCCATACTTCGCTTAATATTATTCGGATAATAATATTAATATTATTCGGATAATATTTATATTTTCTAAAAATATTTAATAAATAAAGTGGATTCAACGCTAGTTTAAATATATGGAATTGGTTTGCTGCAAAGTGTAATATGTTTGCTTGTTTTTGAGATGCCATTTGCGTCTTTAATGTGGTTGTTTCCCGTTTGTCTTTCCACATTTGTATAAAACGGGTTATTTGCACCGAATGACTGCTTACAATTTTTTTTTTATAGTCCATTGTTTTGGCCAAAACGCTATGATACTTCAACATTATTACTATTAAAATTTAAAACACTGTTATAATATCACAATTTATTTTTATTCCCCGAGAGTGTCGCGACAGCTGTTTCGCCAACCGATGTTGGCATCATCAGGTGTTACAATAAACTGTTTACAATAAACCTGATGAAACCAGCATCGGTTGGCGAAACAGAAATAAAAAGAAATTGTGATATTATAACAGTGTTTTAAATTTTAACAGTAATAATTTTTTGGATACTGATTCTCATGACATGTGATAGGTACCTAATCTATTGCCGTTTTAATGTCACGTGAATTCTACACCAGACCAACGACAGCTTGACAATCACACTGCCATCAGTGTGAATCGAACCCGGGATCTTCGGTGTGGCAGTCGTAGTTCTAGCCACTCTGTTACGAAAGTCGTCTATGGTTTAAAATGAACTAAAACAATGAAAGTTCCCCAGTTTTCAATAATGTAATAAAATAATGTTATTCTATTATAATTAACTGACAAACTTATTATCACGCCGTATTACACTGTCATTACTGGAAATTAATACCCGGGACCTTCGGTTTGGGAGTCATGGCTGATGCCACACTGACATGAAGGTCGTCAAAATGAATGTAACGTGTCCAGAAAATGACCAAAAAGGTTGTTTTTGAAAATTATTTATATTTTATAACTGTTAATTCAAAAACTTTCTTTTATATCACAAATTGTATTAATTTTACTTTACGACAGCTGTTTCATCAACCAATGTTGACATCATCAGGTGTTACAAAAATATACATCAAATGTCAAATTTTTCGTAATTTTTCGAATCTTTGTGTATTTGTTCCTAAGTCAATTTGAATAATTTATTTGATACAATTTTGAAGTTCTTACTGATATTGAGTTAGGTACCTAAATATTTTAATTTAAAGAACGGTTAGTTACTGTTTATAGGAGAAAATATTAAAGGTAGAAAATATAATAATAAAATGTCAAAATATCATAGTGTTTCGGCCAAAACACTGGACTATTTAATTATTTTAAAGTGATTAATTGAGTGAGTGCGTGATCTCTGGCTAACTAGGGATCACTGACCCGTAATGTTTTATGTATGAGTATAAGAGAACACATACATACGCGAACCGCTATACGTACAAGGCTGTGGCTTCTCGGACGTGGTGTGGGTGAGAGAGCTCAGCAAATAATAATTAAAACACATGTCGTGTGAATTTCGGAACTAACCTATTAACCTATTCAGCGGCGCAGTGTCCTTTTGACCTAATTGGTGTATTCGAAACCAATTAACCAACTCGTGAGGAACCCGCTCACTCTATGATCCTGACATACTTCTCTAGGTTATGTTTATAAATCGTGTCATACGTCGTTTTTCTTATTTTAGGAATATCACATGCAATTATTTCATTAAATCGCTTATTTTGGACCTGAATCCTGACATGAAGATAAGCAGTAAAGTAAGAATTTATAAGACTTGTGTGCCACCTATCGTGACATATGGAATCGAGTGCAGGGCGGACACCACAATCACAAAAAAACGCGCTCAGAGTGTCATAAATGAAGACGCTCAGATATATATCTGGCAAGACACTGCAAGAGAGGATAAGGAATACACGGATAAGGGAGATATGCGAGGTCGAGGATGTCGTTAGGTGGGGAAGGCAAAGGAGAAGATATTGGTATGCACTCGTGAGGAGAATGGATGCATCCTGTCTCTCTTTCACTGTGTTACACGGCCAGCACCATGGTAGATGACCCCCGGGCAGATCACCAAAAAGATGAATTGACAGCTGGGAGTCGACTTCGAAGGAGGCCAATTCCTCTTAAGAAACAGGCCACTAGGCCTACACTAAGATTAATAATAAGAAGAAGATTATTTTTAAGGGACCCCATCGAGAGGATGGATTCAGCAAGGATTCTTTAAAACGTAATGCACGAGACTCCAGTGGCCGTCGACCACCAGGATGACCAACAAAGAGAGAGAGAGGAGGCTGATCGTCATCATCACAGGAAGATATTTGGTATCCTGCATAAACAGATCGCAAGATCTACAATTAAGAGAAGAAGAAGAAGCTTATAAATAAAAAAATCTTATTCTTCTTATTCTCTTTGTCCTGTCACACCTCCTTGGTGCATAGGGCCTTAAGGGCCTCTTCTTCACCCGACTCAATCGCATGCCTGATGCCATACATCATCCCAAGTGAGGCCTGTTGCTTTAACCTCGTCCTGCAGGGCTCTTCTCCAGGTGGCTCTAGGGGACCAGTCTAGTGCACCCTGAGCGATGCAGGCTGGGCCAATGACAGCGAAATCCGCAGAGCGACTGGATACTTTTGAGAGAAGGGTGCTGCGCAGAATTCTAGGACCTGTGAATCACTGTGAAGGCTGGAGAGTGCGGCATAATGACGAGCTGTACCATATTTACAAAGCTCCCAGTCTCTCCACACAGGTCAGACTGAATAGACTGAGATGGGTCGGTCACGTGCAGAGGATGCAGTCATCGCGAATCCCACAAAGATTGCTGGAGTGGCACCCAGGTGGTAGAAGACCAATTGGACGATTAAGGCTGCGATGGGAGGATGAAGTTATTGACAGGAGGAGTTGGAGGCGAAGAATACTGGAGGCTAAAGCTCGAGATGGGCTGTAGGGCCATCGAAGAAGAATAATAGGTATAAGGAATAATATAAAAACGTTTTTATTTTCATTTTGTCTCATTATCGTATTTAGCGACTTGATCTTGAATCAACTTCTAAATCAGCAACTCTCGAATGGAAATTACAATTAGATTAAGCAGTTTATAATACTAGATTAGTACCATTGCCACAAAGTTGCTTACAACTTTCTCTTCCTTGAAATTCCAATCAAACATCGTACATTTGCCTCTGAATCGAGTCACCGTCGCCGCATGCCTACCGCACATGCTGACGGGTCGTGTCTCGCGATCAGCCAAGTAGCCAGGGTATCGACCTCGGCAAATTGCAGGCAGAAAACCAAGATATTTTCACAATCATAACAATCCATCGCATTGGAACCTGTGTGGGAATCGACTGACAATGACGACACACGGTTTCACAATTACATCTCCATTCGACTAATGAATTGTTTAATCCAATCGCACATGTGTTTATACATGAAGTACGAAGCTATCTGAAGGACAGCAGTAGGATAAATAATACTGCAATAGATGGGATCGCTTAAACAAATGTCAACAATTTTTTTAAATACTAACTAAATCTTACATTCACGTATCTTTGACATTCGATAACCAATTATTCTTCAGCCTGATTCCCTCCACTGTTGCATATAGGCCTCTTCCATTTACTTCCAGAGCAATTAATCTGCTGAACGCGGTCTCTTTGGAGATCGACGTCTTTCATATTAGTGAAAGTACGTTCAGAAGGCAAATACTCTTAATTCTGGAGAGTATTCTGTCTTTCTAATGTTGAACCATCTCTCATGCGTTTCTGGTAGTATACTATACACAATATATTATTTTACCTGTTCTCAATAGATGCCTTAAAAATAATTTTGTAATGTCTGTTGATAAAATAAACTGATTTGATTTGATTTGATTTGATTCCACTCGTCCCTGACATGTCCCTTCCGCATCTATGTCATTCCAGCTATTCGGGCAATATCATCAGTTCATCTTTTAGGATATCCTGTACTCTAACCATTTAATAAAATTAATCTGCAATTAATCTGTTGAACGCGGTCTCCTCGGAGATCGACGTCTTTCATATTAGTAAAAGTACGTTCAGAAGGCAAATACTCTTCATTCTGGAGAGTATCCTGTCTTCCTAATGTCGAATCATCTCTCATGCATTTCTGGTAGTATACTATACACAATTTATTATTTTTAAATGATTTCACTGAAATCTCTTGATGGAAGTTCATTTTAAATAATAATAAATAAAAAAAACGATGTTTTTTAACTACTTCCACTTTTGCAAGACAAAAGTTGAAGTAGTTAAAAAACATAGTTTTATTTAATTATTATATATTATTTTACCTTGGACTTGGACTTGGATCTTCTGGCTTACAGAGGTTCAGCTCATGTGGCTATTCCTCTTACGTCTGATGGGAACATTGTTGGAAGGTGATTTGGTGGTTGGTAGTTTATTCGGGGGCATGATTTGTGTGGCCCGGAGTGTTCCTCTGAAGGAGAATCGATTTTGGGCGCTTGTGGCGGCTGGAAGTGTTTGTGTCGTAATTTGAGAGGTCTTTTATTGTGGGGTTAGGTTCTGTTCTCAATAGATGCCTTAAAAATTTATTTTGTAATGTCTATTGATGAAATAAACTGATTTGATTTAATAATGTCTTAGAAAGGCGAAGCATGTCATTCTCATAAACTATAATAAAACTTCAGTCGTATTAATCTACTAACTTTTACATTAACTATGTGGTAAGACATGCTGAGAAGCGTATCAAAACGTGTCTTTGAATGTGATACAAGTAATCAAAGATGTTGATTTAATTTAAGGTATCTTAATAATTACTTAAATCTAAATCTTTTTTAGTTACAACTTCATTCAGTAGTTTTATTGTCTTTGTAGATGCACCGCCCACCGCCTACCGCACCGCCCACCGCACCGCACCGCACCGCGACCGCGCCGCCTGGTGACCGATCGGTCGGAAGGACGGCACGGCCTACTCGGTCAAACCGAACGATACCGGGTCACCAGAAAAAACCGCTATTTTGACCAGGGCACGTTACATTTTCGGCGAGATCACGCGGTACTTTGGGAAGGAAGTAATTCCATTCAATCGGGCACTTCAAAAGTACTCAAGTATCAAAAACCAACGAAAAGAAAAATAAAATGTACCTACAATATATTTAGTTAAATTCCACTTATATTTTGATGCTAGAAGATGGTATCGAGCTGCCGAAACCGGTTGAAGACACAATCATAAGAAGACCTTCGCGGCTGAGTGGTAAGTGCGTTGACTGCCACCCCGAAGGTTCCGGATTCGATTCCCGGCGTGGGCAGCGTGGCATGGCATGACCAAATTAATCAAATACTAAAGGTTGGTCATGTCAGAAGCCGGAAGAATCGACGTGCATGTATGACTCGATGTATGAATGTGGAGGAAGCTAGAGAGGTATGTCAGGATAGAGAAGTGTGGCGGTCCATTCTCTCTGCCTACCCCTGCGGGGAAACGGCGTGATGGTTTGTTGTTGTTGTTGGCAGCGTGCTTGTCACACTGTCTTTGGTCTGGTGTAGAAATCACGTGACAATAAAATGGCGATAGATTAGCTACCAATCACATGTCACGAGAATCACAATGATAGCTATAATAGCCTTTACATCGATTTGGCTCATGCTGTCATGATGTAAAGATCGATTTAACAAAATAACAATGAGTAAAATTCCAATAATACCTTCTCTCAATCGTACCGTTTTAAATAATAATGAAATACGAGGATGCTTTTTACAACCTCCACTTTTGTCTTTATTTAGACAGCGACCGGTTTTGCCAGGCTCATTAGCATCGACAGACTGGTCAATCTGTCGTCTTCCCACTAGTCTTCCGATGCCAGCGCGTGGAAGTAAATAGTTAAAAATCATCGTTTTATTTAATTATTTTTTAAAATACACTTCCAAAAAGAGATTTCTGTAAAATCATACCGTTCAGTCAGGTTGCTGCCATATCGTCCACTAGCATTAATATACAGTGAATTGTATGTAACCGGGTGGTGGTCTAGGGGATAGAACGCTTGGCTCCTGATCCAGGGGACATGGGTTCAAGCCTGGACCCGACCAGATTCCTTCTTCATAATAATGAGCTACGTACTCACATTGAAGATTGTAAAAAATAAATACTAATTTCATTGATATAAATCCTTGATGTTAGTATTTAAAAAAAAAACAATTAAAATAATACAATTTTTTTTTTGAACTATCGGTTTTGTGCATGCAGCGCTTCAAAATGAGTTGGCAGTACGTGGTTGGTACGCCTCTATTACCAACGGGACCCGAGGGCAGCCGGCGTTGGTACACATTAATGCGCTCAGTGGTCAGCTGTCTTTAACCCACTGATGGAACGATGGAACGCACAACTAAGGATTTAACCCCATGACACCTTACGCTAACACGTAATTACACAATTTGTTTGTAATTTCGAGTTAGCGTAAGGTGTCATAAAACGAGTTAATCAGTGGCGTTTAAAGGTTGCCAATGTTAAATTTGAAAACGATTTTCTCATGGCATTTTTACAGATCACTACATCACTGACTAACTAACTAACTAACCATCACGCCGTCTCCCCGAAGGGGTAGGCAGAAAGAATGGACTGCCACACTTTTCTTTCCTGACATATTTCTCTCGCTTCCTCAACATTCATACATCGTGACATGCACGCGCGTCGATTTCTCTGAACCTCACATGTCCGACATTCAATATTTGATTTATTTGATCGTGCCACGTTTTCCTCGGTCTTCCCCTATTTCTGGTTCCATTTACATCGTAAACATATAATTTTTTACCATTTTTTCTTCATTCATTCTTTCCATATGTCCAAACCACCTTAATGATCCTTTCATTATTTTCTTCATAACACCATCATTCGCACCGCATCCACTTCTTATATTTTCATTCATTCACTACATCACGCCTGTAAGAAATACAACACGACGAACTCTATCGAAAAAATGTATGACCTTTATCAAAACACCCAAAACATGTAACCTGGTTATAGAAAATCAACCCATAGAACAGGTCAGGACCTTCAAGTATCTAGGCATAGACCTGGTGGGAGGAGCTGATCTGAGGGAAGAAATACAAGCCCAAGTAATCAAGGCAGCTGCAATCTCTGGGGCTCCAAAATCCGCAATATGGAAAAACAAAGACATATCCATTAAGAGTAAGATGAGAATCTATAAAGCATGCGTAATACCAATACTAACACATGGCGTCGAAGCAAGGACAGACATAGTAAGGACCAAACAAGTTTTGAGGACTTCTTAAATGAAGACACTGAGGACGCTAGCAGGCAAGACACTGAGAGATCGCGTGAGGAACACCAGAATAAGATAGATTTGTGAGGTTGAGGATATTCTAAGATGGAGCAGACAGCAAAAAAGGGACTGATAGGGTCATTTTCAAAGAATGGATACCACCAGACTCCCCTATATTGCATTGCATAATCAGCCTCATGGGACTCACACTCGTGGAAGACTTTCCGAGATCGCGTCCGCCACGTAGACATCAGAAAAACTTGCGAAATAGAGGATATCGTTCAGTGGAGTAGATCCAGAAGAAGATACTGGAGGGACCATGTAGCCCGAATGGATGGTGACAGACTTGCATATACAGACGCTTATGAAATCCCCTCCGGACCCCACCCATCTGGAAGACCGCCTAAGAGATGGAAGGACAGCTGGACCTCATCATCCGACGAGACATGATTTCTGATCGTCAGATCTATTAAAAGAAGAAGAAGAAGAAGCCCTTTACATCATTACAGCGTGAGCCAAATAGATGTAAAGGGTATAGTTATTATCTAAAAGATTCTCGTCACATGTGATAGATGGCTAATCTGTCGCCATTTTATTGTCACGTGAATTCTGCTACAGACTAAAGACAGTGTGACAACCACACTGCCATCGCCGAGAATAGAACCCGGGACTTTTGGGGAAGCAGTTAAAGCACTTACCACTGTGCCACGAAGGTCTAAGTTAGTTAGTTGATAAGCATTTTCTCGCTTATACTCGTATATTCTCAAGCTAAAACATATAAGCAAATAAATAAAATTAAATATATATGAAGATTATCGAATGATTTTGCTGAAATCTCTTGATGGAAGTTCACTTAAAATAATCTTCTTCTCTTCTTTTTGTCCTGTCACACCTCCGTGGTGCATAGGGCCTCAAGGAACCTTCTCCACCCGACTCTATCGAATGCCTGATGCCTAACATCATCCCTAGTGAGGCCTGCCGCCTTAACCTCGTCCTGCAGGGTTCTTCTCCAGGTGGCTCTAGGTCTGCCTCGCTTTCTCTTTCCCCTCATAGGGGACCAGTCTAGTGCACCCTGAGCGATGCAGGCTGGGTTCCGTCTCAGAGTGTGACCGATCCACTGCCATTTATAATAATAATAATAATAAATTGGATAATTTATAAAGCGCCATTTTTATGAATTGCTCATTTGCGTCTAGCGACCTGTTCTCTAATTGGCTTTTCGCCTGCCATAGTCCAGAGAGCGGCATTTGACACTGTTTGGGGCCAATAGATTTGGAATATTGAGCGAAGGCACCTATTTATTAACACCTGGAGTTTACCAATAACGTCCGCGGTAGACTTCAAAGTCTCACATCAGTACAGCAGTACGCTTTTAACGCTACTGCTGATACTTAAAATAATAATGAAATAAAATGATGTTTTTTTAATACTGCGACAAAATGGTCTGTCGATACCAGCGAGCATGACGAAACCGGTCGCTGACCAAATAAAGACAAAAGTGAAAGTAGTTAAAAAATATCGTTTTATTTAAATATTATTTGATTACGATTTCAGTCGTTTGTATCTTCGCGACATATTTATTTTCGCCATCACAAACAAATTAACAATCTCACCAAACTTAATTCGGTTTCAATGCTCATAGAGATGATGATTCGACCTGTCGCTTTAAATTAGGATGCCGACTTCTTGATCTTGCTGCCTTTCTCAGTCAATTGGAGGTAATTAGGTCCTTAACCTTCTGTCTGTATCCTTAGAGCGTGTAATGCATCCATAGTGATAATATTCTATAATACAGGGGGCGTCAGAGTCGAGAAAGACTGAGGAAAACATGGCAAGACCAAATTTTAAAGGTCGGCCATATTCGGAAGAATAGACGTGCGTGTATGACTCGCTGAATGAATATGGAGAAATCTAAAACAAACAAATCAAATCAAATCAGTTTATTTACTCAAAAGACATTACAAACAGCAAAATGTTTGAGTCATCTAGGTAAAGTATTATAAAAATACAACATAATACCAGGAACGCATTAGAGATGGTTCGACATTAGGAAGACAAGATACTTTCTAAAGTCAAAAGTATTTGTCCCCTGAACGTATCTTTACTAATATAAAAGGCGTCAATCTCCAAAGAGACCGCGTTCAGCAGACTAATTGCTCTTCTCACCGGTGTCACCAGAGGCAGATTGGTTCCGGTGGCCGGTAGGTAAAACAATCTGTGCTGTCGCTGTCGGAGAAATCTATCAGGGACAAAGACCAACACCCTCGCACGGCCAAGTTCTCGAAATATCCCCTTTTGAATTTAAAGAAATGGGTAATGAGATGCCCATCTCTTCGAAGCTGTAAAGAATCAAATCAGTTTACTATCTCAATAGACATTGTCAACAATATTAATGTTTAAGGCATCTATTGAGTACAGGTAAACTATAATACATACAATATATTATAATACCAGGAATGACTGAATACTACACAGATAATAAATGGAGAGAGAAATTAATAAATATATAAATTCTCGGTTTGAAACAGAAAAGCAGGGAGAGTTTTGAAAATATCACGTAATAATTCATACACAAAAAAATAGAATATGAATTAGAAATTTAATATCATTTTGAATAAATTGCGGTATTATAATAGTGTTACCGAGTAAACAGATTAGAATGTTATCATATTAAGTTAAAAATCGTTCTTTTCTGAAATCTTCTTCATCTTTTTCCTTATTGTAGACCTAAATGGTATGTTCTCCAGAGTGTTGCACCTCCTGTGAGATAGATTCCCAGCTGCCCTTCCATCTTTTAGGAGGTCTTGCACGAGGACGAGTCCCATGAGGCTGATTATGCAATGCAATATAGGGGAGTCTGGTGGGGTCCATTATTTGAGCATGACCATCTTATAATATCCTCAACCTCCCATATCTCTCTTATTCTGGTATTCCTCACGCGATATCTCAGTGTCTTGCCTGCTATTGTCCTCAGTGTCTTCATTTCGGAAGTCCTCAAAACTTGTTTGGTCTTGACTGTGTCTGCCCTTGCTTCGAAGCCATATGTTATTATTGGTCTTACGCATTCTTTATAGATTCTCATCTTACTCTTAATGGCCAATTCTGAAATCTGATTTAAGTGTTGTTAATAGCATTTAAGTGTTTTTTTGTTTGTTTCATCTTTAAGGTGTTCCGGAAGTCTATTTAGTGCAGAAAAAGTTATGAATTTAAGAGATTTTATTCCGTATTTAGTGGTGAATACTTTGGGGATATACAGGTTGTTTGCTTGTCTAGTGTTATGGTCATGTGTTTGTTAAGATTAAAGATTGTATTAAAATGTAAAGATTTTTAAATTTATTTATTGATTGTACTTTATATTGTACACTGTGTGTGTGCAACAATAAACAACTGTCTACCTGTCTGTGACTTTTCATTTGCAAAACCGAACCATATCACAACTACACTTAGTTTTACTGGGTTAACGTTTCAAATTATTTATAAGTTCTAAAACTGTTAAAAACCTCTGTTATCCGGATACCGAGCGGGCAAAGAGCGCGTATTTACATAATTTAGCATGCAAACTTTTTGTTCCGCAGAGTAATTTTTTTTTGCAATAAATCGGAGATGACCAAGTCGGTAGAGTAAACTAGGTCCGCCACTAAATTTGACTAACCAAAACGGTAACTTTCCTTAGTAACAACGGACTTCTCAAACGGTTATATTATACTCAACCGGCTGCGTTTTTCAACTATTGTTTCATCTTTTTTAAATGAATGAAGTAAAAATGGTAATGACAGTATAAGTCTTATTCTTTTTTTCCTTCTTTTTGCCCTGTCACACCTCCGTGGTTCATAGGGCCTCAAACCTTCTCCACCCGACTCTATCGCATGCCTGATGCCTAACATCATACCAAGTGAGGCCTGCTGCTTTAACCTCGTCCTGCAGGTCTCTTCTCCAGGTGGCTCTAGGTCTGCCTCGCTTCCTCTTTCCCCCCATAGGGGACCAGTCTAGTGCGCCCTGAGCAATGCAGGCTGGGTTCCGTCTCAGAGTGTGACCGATCCACTGCCATTTGTGTCTAGCGACTTGTTTTCTAATTGACTTTTCGTCTGTCATGGTCCCGAGAACGACATTTGACACTGTTTGGGGACAATAGATCTTGAATATTGAGCGAAGCGTCCGCGGTAGATTTCCAAGTCTCACATCTGTACAGCAGTATGCTTTTAACGCTACTGCTGAATATTTGGAGCTTGAGCTTTCTCGAAATGATACTGGAACGCCATACAGGGCGTGACATGGTAAGCAGTTTACAGGATGGAGACGAACCTCAATCATGAGGAATACGACTGAGAAGATTAACCCTTAATTGGACCAAAAGAAAATAAACATATAAATATAAAATAATAACCACGGTATATAATGCCCTGATAAAGCTTAGTTTCAAGCGAAACTAGTTGGCATCAATTATAATAACCACACCATGGTAAAAACCAGGTGTTACATGTAATAATTTTGTAACTAAAACACTGCCCAAAAAAGTGTCGAGAAACTACGAGTGACCCAAAGAGCCATGGAAAGACTCATGTAAGGAATAAGCCTAAGATACAGAGTCAGAAACAATACGATGAGAGAAAAAACAAAGGTCACTGACAATGGGCAGGTCACGTAGCCAGAAGCTCAGACGAAAAATGGACAAGAAGACTGCTAACTTGGAGACCGTGGACGGCAAAGAGAAGTGCAGGGCGACCGCAACTACGGTGGAATGATGATCTGAAAAGACATGTCAGAATAACCTGGATGCAGTCTGCACAAGACAGAGTGACATGGAAGCGAATGGAGGAGGCCTTTGTCCAGGAGTGGACGGGAATAGGCTGAAGAAGAAGAAGAATAACACCTGATGATGACAACATCGATTGACGAAACAGCTGTTGTGAAAAATAAAATAAAAATATGATATTGATAATGTTCTTGTTAAATTAAAAAAAAATCATGAAACGTGTTAAAAACTGGCCAAAACTGAACGTATTTCAGCGATATCGTTACGTGGCCCGTTGTCATACTTTTATTTTCATATTGAGACGTGTTTTTACATTAACAAAGAAAAATACGATTTTGTAGAATCTACAACAGTTAATAGAATAGTATTTGTTTTATTTTTTAATCAAACGTCTATATTTTTCATTACAATTAATGCTCAAATAAACCTAACCATCACGTCCTCTCTCCTGAGGAGCAGAGCAGAGAGCACAGACCCCCACACCGTTCTGTCCTAACATACCTCTTTAGCTTCCACCATATTCATACAACGTAACATGCATGATCGTCGATTCTTCCGACATTGACTCCGAATGTGGCTTTCAGTAGTTGGCCTTTCAGTATTTGATAATTTTTTTTCTTATTGCTCTTTGCGTCATGACAGCATGAGCCAAATCGATGTAAAGGGTATTGCTATCAGAGTGATTCTCGTGACATGTGATAGGTAGCTAATCTATCGCCATTTTATTGTCGCGTAAATTCTACACCACACCAAAGACAGTGCGACAATCACACTGCCCTCCCCGGGAATCGAACCCAGAACCTTCGGGGTGGCAGTCAATGCGCTTACCACTCGGCCACGAAGATCGTCAATTTTGGTCATGCCATGCTTTTCTTGGTCTTCCGCGACTTCTCTTCCCACTCACATTGCTTGTATACAACATTTTATCCATTCTTCTCTCGTCCATTCCATGTGTCCAAACCATCTCAGTGATCCTTTTTTAATTTAACTTATGGTGCAATCATCTGCCTTACATTTCTTCATTATTTCACCTTTCGCTTATTTGAAACGGGCACCCAAATTAAACAACTAATGACTTAAATCCAAAAAACTAAAGTTGCAGCACACAATGGTGTTCTTGTATCAACCCTTATGTATGAGCGAAGCATGGATTTGGCAAAATAAAGATGATAGTAGAATAAATGCAGTAGAAATGAGATCTCATAGACGAATGTGTGAAATATCTCTGATAGACTGTTGAACGATAATATAAGAAGTGAATGGGGTGCGAATGAAAGTGTTATGATCACAATAATGAAAATATCACACACATGGAAAGAATGAATGAAGAAAAAATGGTAAAAAAGTGTATGTTAACGAGTATGTGGATAATCTGTGTATGATAGAGTGTCGAATGAAAATATAAGAAGTGAATGCGGTGCGAATGAAAGTGTAATGGACAAAATAATATAAGGATCACTAAGATGGCTTGGACACATGGATAAAATGAATGAAGAAAGAATGATAAAAAATGTTAGTTAACGAATGTGTGGAAAATCTGTGTATTATAGAGTGTCGAATGAAAATATAATAAGTGAATGCGATGAGAATGAAAGTGTTATGAACAAAACAATGAAAATATCACTAAGATGGATTGGACACACGGAAAGAATGAATGAAGAATGAATGGTAAAAAAATAATGTGTTTACATTTTCAATTGAATTCGAAAAAGGGGAAGACCGAGGAAAGCGTGGGACGATCAAATGAATCAAATATTTAATGTCGGCCACGTGAGGAGTCAGAGAAATCGACGTGCGTGCATGACACGATATATAAATCAAATAATCAAATCAAATCAGTTTATTTTCTCAAAAGATATTACAAACATTTTTTAATGTTTAATACATCTATTGAGAAAAGGTAAAATATAATAAATATATATTATACCAGGAACGCATGAGAGATGGTTCGACATTAGGAATACAAGATACTCTCCAAAGTCAAGAGTATTTGTCTTCTGAACGTACTTTCACGAATATGAAAGACATCGATCTCCGAAGCGATCATGTTCAGCAGTTTAATTTCTCTCCCCACCGGCATCACCAGAGGCAGGTTGGTTCTGCATGCTGGGAGATAAAACAGTCTGAAAGAAAGAAAAGTGGCGCAGTCCATTTTTTCTGCCTACCCCTTCGGGGAAACGACGTGATGCTTAGTTAGTTAGTTATTTTAAATTAAAAAAAACTAATTATCTAACCATCACGCCGTCTCCCCGAAGGGGTAGGCAGAAAGAATGGACTGCCACACTTTTTTTACCTGACATATTTCTCTTGCTTCCTCAACATTAATACATCGTGTCATGCACGCGCGTCTATTTCTCTGACTCCTCACATGTCCGACATTCAATATTTGATTTATTTGATCGTGCCACGTTTTCCTCGGTCTTCTTCTATTTCTGGTTCCATTTACATCGTTAACATATAATTTTTTTACCATTCTTTCTTCACTCATACACAAGGGTCGGTAGAAGAACACTATTGTGCACTGCCATTTTAGCTAAATTATTTTTAATTGAGATATATATACTCGTATATATTTATATATATATATATATATATATATATATATATTATATATTCATATATACATACATATTACATACATATATACTATTACTAATAGTGTAATAAAATTATGTGTTATTAATATGTAATAAGATAATATATATACTGGCATACATCATATATATATGCCATATATATATATATATATATATATATATATATATATATATATATATATATATATATATATATATATATATATATATATATATATATATATATATATATATATATATATATATATATATATATATATATATATATATATATATATATATATATAAATATATATATATACATATATATATTTTAATATGTGATATGTGATGTTATTGCTAATTAATATTTAAAGTTGAAGCAGTATGCAGCTCACCGCAGTTCTAGAAGCCGATGTGGGCCACGTGCTCACACTCTACCCGGTTCAAATTAACGGTCTGCGTGCACTTTTAACCCGAGGTGTTCCACATGCGAGGGCAGGCCTGGCTGGCCCGCGATCCGAAGGGCCCAAGCTTGACGAAGCCTGATTCAACTATTTACTGTTGCCTGAGCGAATATGCTCAACTCTTAACCAAATCACATACAATATTCATAAATTTAATATAACTTATTTATTGTTTAATTATAGAGAAGAAATGGGTTTTCAGCTTAGATCTGAAATCTGTCGGATTCGTAACTAACAAACTAAGTAACAATCACGCCATATCCCCGGAGGGGTAGGCAGAGAGGATGGACCGCCACACCGTTCGGTCCTGACATACCCCTCTAGATTCCTCCACATTCATACATCGTAACACACACGCTCCTCGATTCTGCTGATTTCGTATGTGGCCGCCTTTCAGTATTTGATAAATTTGGTCAGGCCATGTTTTCCTTGGTCTTCCACGGCTTCTCCTATGGACTCACACTGCTTGTTTACAACATTTATACCGTTCTTCTCTCGTCTATTCTTTCCATATGTCCAAACCAACATAGGGGTTCTTTTATCATTTATCATAATTTTATATTTAGATTATAGAGTCCAAAGTAATGATTTTTGAAAAAAAAAGAAATCATGACTCTTTGCAACATTAGCGTGAATGATGAAAACTTAGAGCAAGTAGATGAGTTCGTGTATTTAGGTAGTATGTTTACAAAAGAAAGGCGAGTGGAGAGGAGTATTGAAAGAAGGGTTGGAGCAGGCAACAGAGTGAATGGTGGTCATCGCAACAAAAACCTATCCAAAAAAGAATTGCAGTGCACATAGGTGTTCTTCTGCAGACCCTTATATATGGAAGCAAAGCATGGAACAGGTAAAAGAAGGATAAAAGTAGAATAAATGCAGTAGAAATGAGATTTCTTAGACGAATGTGTGGATACTCTGTGTATGATAGTGTCGAATAAAAATATAAGAAGTGAATGCGGTGCGAATGATGGTGTTATGAACAAAATATTGAAAGGATCATTAAGATGGTTTGGACATTTGGAAAGAATGAATGAAGAAAGAATGGTAAAAAAATTATATGTTTACGGTTTAAATGGAACCAGAAATAGAGGGAGACCTAGGAAATTGTAGCAAGATCAAATAAATCAAAAATTGAATGTCGGCCACGTGAGTCAGAGAAATCGACGCGCGTGCATGACACGATGTATGAATTTTGAGGAAGCGAGAGAAATATGTCAGGAAAGAAAAGTGTGGCAGTCCATTCTTTCTGCCTGCCCCTTCGGGGAGACGGCGTGATGGTTAGTTAGTTAGTTAGTTATGTAATATCGATTATTCTTGAAAATATGTTGCATCTTATTATTTCAACATAGTGGCAAGAAATGTAACTATACATTTAAAATATTAGATTATTTAACTTTTGCCAGCTCCATGCTTCACCTCATACATGGAAGTGAAGCTTGGAGCTTGCAAAAGAAGGATGAAAGCAGGATGAATGCCATAGAAATGATATCACTAAGAATAATGTGCTGGAAAACGTTTTATGATAGAATACCGAACGATGAAATAAGAAAGAAATGTGAGGCAGATGACTGCATCATGGATAAAATTAAAAAAGAATCCCTGAGATGGTTTGGATATATGGAACTAATGGATCAGATTAAAATGGTTAAAAAGTTGTACACAAGCAGCTAGAGTGGAAAAAGAAGCCGAGGACGACCGAGGAAAACATGGCATGATCAAATTAATCAATTACTCGAAGCCGGTATAATCGACGTGCGTGCATGGTACGATGTATGAATGTAGAGGAAGCCCGAGAGGTATGCCAGGACAGAGCATTGTGGCGATCCATCCTCTCTGCCTACCCCTCCGGAGAAATGGCGTGATAGTTAGTTAGTTTTAGTTATTTAAAACATTCAAAGTTAACTCAATGAACAGACTGGAAGCATTTGAAATTTTGCTCCATCGCCGAATGCTCAGAGTTCCCTAGACAGACATGGTTACCAATACCGAAGTCCTGAGGCGAGCTAGAGTTGACAGGGAATTGTTATCAACTATCAAGGTTCGAAAGATCTCACATCTGGGTCATATACTGTGTGGGGAAAAGTACCACCTTCTCCAACTGATGACAAATGTCCTGGCTGCGAAACGTGAGGGAGTGGACCGGCATCCGAAGTGTGGAGGAGCTGTTCCGAGCGGCGCAGGACAGGGACAGGTTCGCCGAGGTGATCGCCAACGATGGGGGGACCCGACAGGGCACTTGAAGAAGAAGAAGAAAACATTCAAACTTGGCTAGATTTGAAGTGTTAAAATACCGCGTCTATTGACGTCAATTTCGCATGGCCAGCCTCCCATGCACGGGATTATAGAACGTCTATAGACGGTTGCGGCATAGAACCAGTTAAAAAATAAGCAATGCCTTTTTATTTGTATGAAATGTTATTAAAACGAAAGGTCATGGTTGCGGGACATCGAATTAATCGAGTTAATAATATTCATAAATCTCCCGCTATGGGTGATCATGAATGAACATTTTCTAATGCGTTCGCCGTGACTGTGTCCCGATTAAATTGAACATTGTCTGTAGCCGATATGACGGTAATGGTGGCGGTCGTGACCGTGGCTTCTCGCAAGTATTTTGCATCGAATTTTGTACCTTCACTACACTGGGAGAGAAAATTATTAGGACTAATAAACAACATTTTTATCTGTCTTTTTCTTTTTTTATATACTTTCTACATACAACACTAACTTTAAAAAAAAAATTGCACATCAGAGATATTTCGGACAACCGGTCCTTCCTTAGTGATATTATAAAGATACATATTTAAGATTTATTTTGGGACGTTTATGCTTTTGTTTTAACAAATATTATGATTCAATTAAAAATTTTAAATAATAATTTAAAGTATAATACTTATTGGGGTTCAGGTAATTACTTACAAAAATAAGCAATGCTTTTTTAGTTTTGTGAAATGTTATTAAAACGAAAGTAGGGAAAACGTTGTATGATAGAATACCGAACGATGAAATAAGAAAGAAATGTAAGGCAGATGACTGCATCATGAATAAAATTAAAAAAGGATCCCTGAGGTGGTTCGGACATATGGAACGAATGGATGAAAGTAGAATGGTTAAAAAGTTGTACACAAGCAGCGTGCGTGGAAAAAGAAGCCGAGGACGACCGAGGAAAACATGGCATGACCAAATTAATCAATTACTAAAAGGCGGCCACATTCGAAGTCGGAACAATCGACGTGCGTGCATGGAAAGATGTATGGATGTAGAGGAAGCCCGAGAGGTATGCCAGGACAGGCCAGTGTGGCGATCCATCCTCTCTGCCTACCCCTCCCGGGAAATGGCGTGATGGTTAGTTAGTTAGTTAGTTAGTAATTACTTACAACAAAGGAAATAAATCAAAGGTTGAATTTGACGTTAAATTTATTTGATTATTTATAATATTTTCTTTATTTTTGTCATGATAACATGTCTGATGTCGTATGTTCAAAGTAAATAAAAAAAGAAAAAAGACATATAAAACATCTACAACACAAAGTATGGCGAACATAGAAGAAACATTTTTTTATATTTGAAATATTATTAAAACAATATATAAATACCCATTAAAGAAGTAAGAAAGGAATGTAAGGCGGATTAATAGCTATTATAGGATTAGTCCCTAAGATTTGGACTTATGGAACGAATGGATGAGGGAAAAATGCTTAAAAAGATATAAACAAGTGTGAGAAAGGCCAACGAAGACACGGCATGACCAAATTAATCCATTTCTATGAAAGCGGTCATGTTCGAAATTGGAACAATCAGCGGACGTGTGTTATGGTGTGTAAATGCAGAGGAGCCGTGAGAGTTGTCAGGATAGAACAGTGTGGCGGTCCATCCTCTCTACCTACCCCCACGAAACCCGGGACTCTCCTCATTTGACTCCTCTGTTCCTCCTCATAGACTCCACATCACAGAACCACGTTATGTAGTAGTTTTCACATATGCTGGGTGTATCACAGTATTGAGACCTGCATAAACAGCGCGTGTTTTAATTATTTGGCTTAGTTACCTGCTACAGTCGTTTGACCGCAGTTCTTTGTCCATAGTTCATACTATACACCATCATGTTACCACCGGGTATACAGCTCTGTCTCTCGAGGTAAGAATACTAAGGACTTTATTTACGATGTGGTCACAATCTCGTCTCGGTATATAGCTAAACCACTGAAGTATTACTTTTTACAGTTCCATAAGCATAGGGGCCCACTTTAAAACATCCCTCACATTCTAATTACACAGGTACCCATAAAAACCAAAGAACATTCCTTTATAGATCAATTATAGACGTTTATATATCCATTTGGAGATAGACCGCTTTACTGTCCTGACATACCTCTCTAGATTCATCTACATTCATAGATCGTAACATGTATGCTGTGATCATCTATAGTCTGGAAACCATTACGCTAACGCCAATACGGTCTTTCTTCTTCTTCTTTTTGTCCTGTCAAACCTCCGTGGTGCATAGGGCCTCAAGGAACCTTCTCCACCCGACTCTATCGCATGCCTGATGCCTAACATCATCCCAAGTGAGGCTTGCCGCCTTAACCTCGTCCTGCAGGGTTCTTCTCCAGGTGGCTCTAGGTCTGCCTCGCTTTCTCTTTCCCCCCATAGGGGACCAGTCTAGTGCACCCTGAGCGATGCAGGCTGGGTTCCGTCTCAGAGTGTGACCGATCCACTGCCATTTGCGTCTAGCGACCTGTTCTCTAATTGGCTTTTCGCCTGCCATAGTCCAGAGAGCGGCATTTGACACTGTTTGGGGCCAATAGATTTTGAATATTGAGCGAAGGCACCTATTTATAAACACCTGGAGTTTACTAATAACGTCCGAGGTAGACTTCCAAGTCTCACATCCGTACAGCAGCACGCTTTTAACGCTACTGCTGAATATTTGGAGCATGAGCTTTCTCGAAATGATACTGGAGCGCCATACTGGGCGAAGCCAATACGGTACATAAACTAAAATGTGCGAAAAGGTCCATGGAAAGACAAATGTTAGGCGTATGTCTAAAAGACAAAATAAGAAATGAAGAAATAAGACGGCGAACAAAAATCATAGACATAATGGACCTTGTCGCTAAGCAGAAATGGTAGTGGACAGGTCATGTCGCCAGACAGGGAACAGAGCGATGGACACCCAGAGTCCTCAAATGGAGACCATGGCATAGAAAAAGAAGAGTAGGCTGACCCCAAAAAAGATGGGCCGACGACATTATCCCTGTCGCGGGTAGAATGTGGCAAAGAAAAGCCCAAGATAGAGTGGAGTGGAAGAAAATGGAGGATGCCTATATCCAGCAGTGGAGAGATGGCTGAGGAAGAAGAAGAAGAAGAAACATGTATGCTCGTCGATTTTTCCGACTTCTTATGTGGCCGCCTTTCAGTATTTTAATAATTTAGCCATGCCAAGCTCTTCTTTATCTACCACGTCTTCTTATCTCTCTTTTCACTCACAGTGCTTGTATACAAAATTTTAACAATTCTTCTGAAATTGTATACAATATTTTAACCTTAAAAACTAATAATTTGAATTAATAATATTATGTCCATGGAGTGTATAGTGTCATGGCGATAAACTGATAAAGGTTATAATGTTCTCATGCGGACGGACACACACACATCCACAGATTTGCAATTAACACATTGAGCCATCAATTCCTAACCTAAAATGCATAGCTATTAATAATAATTTCATCTCTGATGACGTTTAATATTATTAATCCTTTAATTATGCGCGTACATTATTATATTATTATATATAATATATGCAGATATTATTTCGATGACACTGAGAGATCGCGTGAGGAACACCAGAATAAGAGAGATATGTGAGGTTGAGGATAGTATAAGATGGAACAGACAACGAAGAAGGGACTGGTACGGTAATGTTCCAAAAATGGACATTTCTTACAGATCACGCCTGTAAGAAATACAACTTGACGATCTCTATCGAAAAAACCAAATTTATGACCTTTCTAAAACACTCAAAACATGTAACCTGGTTATAGAAAATCAACCCATTGAACAGTAACCTTCGAACCTTCAAGTATCTAGGCATAGACCTGGTGGGAGGAGCTTATCTGCGGAAAGAAATACAAGCCCAAGAAAACAAGGCTGCTGCAATCTCTGGCGCTATAAAATCCACAATTTGGAAAAACAAAGACATGGCCATTAAGAGTAAGATGAGAATCTATAAAGCATGCGTTAGACCAATAATACCATATGGCGTCGAAGCAAGGGCAGACACAGTAAGGACTAAACTAGTTTTGAGAACTTCCGAGATGAAGAAACTGAGGACGATAGCAGGCAAAACACCAGAATAGGAGAAATATGTGAGGTGGAGGATATTATAAGATGGAGTAGACAGCGAAAAAGGGACTGGTACGGTCATGTTTAAAAAATTGACACCACCGAACTCCCCATTATTGCATTGCATAATCAGTCTAATAGAACTCGTCCTCGTGGAAGACCTCCTAAAATATGGAAGGATAGCTGGGAGTCTACCTCACAGGAGGAGCAACACTCTTGAGAACAGACCACATAGGTCTACAACAAGGAAGAAGAAGAGATATTATTAATTAATGATCAATTACAGATTGATCATTAACTCTTCCATCATGGAGAATATCATTTTGTAGGTTTCTTATGGGTTTTATAGACAAAATCATAATTGTTTCGACGATGATGATGCTACTAGCTAGAAAAATGGTTCCCAAAGTGGTCTAATCCCAGGACCCCCAGGGGTCCCTGGGATCATTCAGGGGGTTCGTAGAAAAATAAAATTGATTTGGGGGTCTCTGAACGATGTCAGGGTTTTGCACAAGGTTTAATATAAAATAAAATATTGTGACACATTTTTATTACTGCGGAAGTTACAAAAAATAATAACGGATATTTTTTGTTCGACCTCTTTTTTGCTCAAACGTGAAAATCGGGCCAGCCGCGACATTCCATTTTTCCAAATGAACAAAAAAAAATGGTCGAAAATGAAAAATATCCGTGAAAAACCCGTGAATTCGTTGTGGACCTTTTTTTAAACTTTTATATATAATAATTTTTTTTTATAGAATCATGTTAACCACCACTTATCTGTATGTATATAAAGGACTCAGTTTGCAACCGTGTCACCAGTCTGTCGATGCCAGCGAGCCTCGCGAAACCGGTCGGTTTCGAAATAAAGACAAAAGTGGAAGTAGTTAAAAAATATACTTTTATTTATTAATTATTCAATTAAATATAATTTGATCTACGTTCATGGCAATTAAGAACATTTGTATCCAAAAATACAGAAAAAACTAAAAACACGTTAACATCAAAATGTTAATATATATACTAAGCCAATTATTGAAAAGCTGTGATCTGAAACCGTTTTGGAATCAAATTTAAAAAAGGGTTCGAAATATTGTGGTTTTAAGTATCGTAGATTTTAAAAGAATATCTTTCTATAGACTCAAAATCTACTAGACAACTCAAAATCAACAAGAAACTAACATTATTGTGTAAAACCAAGCATTGAAAAAACATTATAATATCAAGATGGCTGAAATAATTACCAAAAATAAAAATAAGTTTGAGTAGACCCCAGATGAAACGGTGTTATACAGCTAGTATAAATAAATAAATAAAAGCACGAAAAAGATAAATTAAATTGCAAGATTATACTATTTGATAACCAAAGTAAGTTTAAAAGTAAGGTATTTATAATAAGAACAATTAAATTAAACTAAATAAAATAAAAAACACAAACGACACAAAGTAACATCATCGCAAATGAACCATTGACGCTTCGTAAATCGTGCAGTAAGCGGTTGAATAGCCGGTGCGGTGGGCTAGTAGGGAGCAGGGAGCAGGGAGCAGTGGGGCGAGGGAGCGGGGAGCAGGGAGCAGCGAATAGAGAGGGGACGCGGGGCAGTGAGCGGTTCATACTACTGACCCACAGAGCAGTGGGTCGAGTGTTACGGCAAGACGAGCTTGAAGCAGGGCTGCGCTATGAACAATACGTTCGATTTATATTTGTTTGTGTAACGAATGTTTTATTTTACTTTATTTATTTTAATAAATTGAGAATAAAGCTAATCAAAGTCTACGAGTATATATTTCTTAGCAATTAGTAATCGATTATCTGGCTATAGTCGATGAAACAGATGATTTTTGAATATGAAAATTTTACTGTGGATAGATGCCGCTAGATGGCATTATTACATTTATTTTGAATTTTAACTGACATTCCTTGTTTTTCCTTCATATGGTATATTCGTAAAGTGAAGATACGTTACATACGGATTAAATTTACATAGGAATTACAATAAACTCGAGGATATCAATTTACCTATGCATTATAATTTTTATAAGTATCTACTCGTACAGTGAAGTTTAGAAAATTGATTTGCATCTGTCAGCCCTGAAACGTGTCGTGATTCCACGCTTGCACAGTTTGCGCGGGCAGTCCGCTGCTCCAGTAATGTCGTATGACATTCCGCCATCTTGGCTTTTCATGACGGAACTGAAACTAAACGGGTTTCGTTATTATTTACCGCCAAACTCACGAGCCGGGTTTTGTCTATGGACATTCGAAATTAATGACAGTCACATGCGGCATTTCCGACAGCCAATCGCCGGCGGATCGATACTAATGGTGAAAATAGATATCTCCTAGAGTTGGGATTAATTGAACAAACGACTTCAATAAAATAAGAATGGCAGTGCAGAATGGTGTTCTTCTACCGACCCTTATGTATGGAAGCGAAGCATGGAACTGGCAAAAGAAGGATGAAAGTAGAATAAATACAGTAGATATGAGATCTCTTAAACGAATGTGTGGATACTCTGTGTATGATAGAGTGTCGAATGAAAATATAATAAGTGAATGCGGTGCGAATGATGGTGATATGAACAAAATAATTAAAGGATCATTAAGATGGTTTGGACATATGGAAAGAATGAATGAAGAAATAATGATAAAAAAATTATAAGTTAACGATGTAAATGGAACCAGAAATAGAGGAAGACCGAGGAAAACGTGGCACGATCAAATAAATCAAATATTGAATGTCGGCCATGTGAGGAGTCAGAGAAATCGACGCGCGTGCATGACACGATGTATGAATGTTGGGGAAGCGAGAGAAATATGTCAGGAAAAAAAGTGTGGCAGTCCATTATTTCTGCCTACCCTTTCAGGGAGACGGCGTAATGGTTAGTTAGTTAGTTAGTTAGATTTCAATAAACAGCACAATTTTAGCTGTCTTTCAACTTTTTATTCTCTTTTGTGTGATTGGGACATAAAATGAAATTATATCAAATATGGGATGGAGTCACCCTTGCTTTTATTGGAATATTGCATTCCCCAGTTAACGTATGTTAATCTATGGCAGAATTTTAATAGAAAGAGTAAGAAAGACGACGAGTGATAGAGTTTGGGATGTGCAAGGCGCTTTTATGAATGGCAGAGGATGCATGGATCAAATTTTTGCACTTCGTACAGTGACAGAGAAGTTTATGGCCAAAAACCGTAAACTCTTCTGTGCGTTTGTCGATTTGCAAAAAGCATATGATCGCGTAGATAGAGGTAAACTGTGGGAAATATTGTCGGAATATGGAATAAACACAAAACTGATCACGGCAATTACATCGCTGTACACAGAAAGCACTGCTAGTGTCAGAGTAAATGGGGATCTTACAGCCTGGTTTGATATCAATAAAGGTGTCAAACAGGGGTGTGTAATGTCTCCATGGTTGTTTAATCTATATATGGACAAGTGTATGAAAGAGCTGAAAGGGTTGGAAGCAGGTGCAAAAATGGAAGATGTTTCAGTAAGCTGTTTGTTGTATGCGGACGACGCTGTGCTACTTGCAGACAACGAGCACGAACTGCAAGCCCTGGTGTCTAGGATGTATGAGGTATGCAAGCGATACGATTTGATGATGAATGTGAATAAGTCTAAGGTAATGATTTTCGAAAAAGAAGGAAGCATGACAGTGTGCAACATTAGTGTAAACGGTGAAAATCTGGAACAAGTGGATGAATTTGTTTATTTAGGAAGTATGTTTACAAAGGATGGGAGGGTGGAGAAGGATATTGAAAGAAGGGTTGGGGCAGGCAACAGAATAAATGGTGCACTTAAAGTTGTCATCGCAAACAAAAGCCTATCCAAAAAAGCTAAGATGGCAGTGCACAATGGTGTTCTTGTGCCGACCCTTATGTATGGAAGTGAAGCATGGAACTGGCAAAAGAAGGATGAAAGTAGAATAAATGCAGTAGAAATGAGATCTCTAAGACGAATGTGTGGCAAATCTGTATATGATAGAGTGACAAATGCAAGTATAAGAAGTGAATGTGGTGCGAATGAAAGTGTTATGAACAAAATAAGGAAAGGGTCATTAAGATGGTTTGGACACATGGAAAGAATGAGTGAAGACAGAATGGTAAAGAAGGTATATGTAAACGGCGTGAACGGAGCTAGAAATAGAGGAAGGCCGAGGAAAACGTGGCACGATCAAATCAATCAAATATTGAATGTCGGTCACGTGAGGAGTCGGAAAAATCGACGTGCGTGCATGACAAGATGTATGAATGTAGAGGAAGCGAGAGGCGTATGTCAGGACAGAACAGTGTGGCGTTCCATTCTTTCTGCCTACCCCTCCGGGGAGACGGCGTGATGGTAAGTTAGTTAGTTAGTAAGTTAGTTAACGTAAGTACCAAATGAACGGGGACGGGAACAGGGATTGCAGGAGCGAAGCTGACGAAAGGGCGTCTCTGCGTCCTATAACTGCTTCCTGTTGCATCAAAACACTTGGTATCTAACAGAGTACCTACCGAACAACCCGAATCTAAGAAGGAATCCCCCTTTTTCAGGTTCAACTGAAGGCATGACATAAAATAATGAAAGGAATACTAAGACGGTTTAGACACATGGAAAGAATGAATGAAGAAAGAATGGTAAAAAAGTATATGTTAACGATAAAAATGGAACATGGACACATGGAATGAATGAATGAAGAAAGAATGGTAAAAAGAGATAACTTTAACGATATAAATGGAACATGGACACACGGAAAAAATGAATGAAGAAAGAATGGTAAAAAAGCATACGTTAACGATCTAAATGGAACATGGTCACATGAAAAGAATGAATGAAGAAAGAATGGTGAAAAAGTGTGAATATGTAAATGGAACTATTAGAATAGAAATAGTGGAAGACTAAAGAAAACGTAGCACGATTAAATCAATCAAATGTTGAATATCGGCCAAGCGAGGAGTCAGAGACACGATGTATGAATATCGAGGAAGCAAAAGAAAAATTATATTTCAGGAGAGAAAAGTGCGCAGTCCATTATTTCTGCCTATCCCTTCTGGGAGACGGCTTGATGGTTAGTTAGTTAGTTTTAATGACGATATGACAGTACTTTTATAAAGTATCGATCCGTATTGTAGAATAATATGAGTGTGTCCCATCACTACACAGTACCTACTCAATATCTGGCTATGTACGACAGAAATAAATTGCAAGTGCGAGTAGGTTACCCGTTCCTAGGAGCTTGAATATCGAATGGGCGGTATATTCTAAATTGGAATTTATGCACGTTATTTCAAATAAATACATTTTGCAGTCGGTACCGTGTTGCGAGTTCTAGATTTAAATTTATTCGACGTCTTCATTAAGCGTAATAGGCATCGCATCTTAAAATTTTACTAGATGTAAAACGTTGCATAAATATGACGCCATTGCTGATACTCTAAAGAAATTTTATTTACATTACATCAACTTGAATTGAAACTTTAAAGTACTAGAAAAGGCAAGCTCTCTTACAGGGGGATGGCACGACATGAGAAATAGTTACGAGTCTCGAATTAAACTCTGACTGATTCTCAATGCAATTGAGGTCTGCTGGAAAATTGTTCCAGGCTGAAGGGCCGGTTACCGCGAAGAATCGGTCGTCAAAGTTTGTGCTAGAACAGCGTTTTGGCAGTCAATCTTCCGATCGCAGAAGACTTAGCTGATCGCAATGACTGACCGGCATTCAGGTTCTCGTTGATGCAGAGTTCATATAATATTAACCGTCGCGTTGCCATGTGGTCAATTGAGTTTCCACTGGCAATTTAAAGTTGATTTTCTTAAAACCTATGGACCCTAATATTATAAAAAAAATTGTAATCCTCCATTGAAGTGTTCTCAATATTTCGTAATAAAAAAAAAGCAAAAAATTACTTCCTTCATCCCAAAAAAAAATATTTTCTAAGACTGCCCTCACCTTCATTCGTGTTAAGGTAGAATTTGTTTTGCTAATATTTACAACTTTATCAAAAGTGACAAATACTTACTCGCTGTTTTGAA
This sequence comes from Lepidostoma basale, assembly GCA_022606425.2. Classification (NCBI taxonomy): domain Eukaryota; kingdom Metazoa; phylum Arthropoda; class Insecta; order Trichoptera; family Lepidostomatidae; genus Lepidostoma; species Lepidostoma basale. The sequence continues at coordinate 17,144 of JAHDVF020000792.1, read as the reverse complement.
CGTATTATAAATTATATCTTTGGCCTTTTCAATAGGTACGTAATAATACCGACTGTGGATGGAAACGCAGCACGCAACTTAATAATATCAGAACTGTGAAAATATTAACACTTTACCAAAAGGGACAAATATTAATACGTACTCGTTGTCTTGAACGTACTATACATTTTGCCTAGGTGCCTTTATCATACGTAAAATCTCGTAAAGTCTCGCCCCGCCGGCCGCGGCGCGGCGCGGCGGGGCAAGACAAGTTTATACTTGGTGTCAGTCGCTCGTATGCTGTGACGCATTCCATATCAGAAATCGCATGGTTCCAGAAAAAAATTAATAATGATATGTTTTTCAAATAATCCATGTACGAGTATGTTATAGATATCGATCTATTCCTAATGAAATTCCCTACAAGATGACATAAATTAAATTTTGATTCATCGAGTCATATGCTTGATATTTAGATAAAGTTAGCGGTAAACTGAATTGACTACATGGGAGCGAGCGTTTTGTTTTGAACACGGTACGTTAAGGGTTAAGCTGGTGCCTTTCCATGCAACGCTTTGTCACTCTTTCACACACAGATTTTTACACATTTGTCTAAGAGATATCATTTCTACTGCATTTATTCGTATAGATTTGACGACCTCCGTGACGGTATCAAGACTTATAACTGCCACACCAAAGGTGCCGGGTTCGATTCTCGCTGATGGCAGTGTGATTCGTACACTGTTTTTGGTCTGGTATAGAATTCAGGTTATAATTAAATGGCGACAGATCAGCTACATATTAAATGCCATGAGAATCAATATAATAGCTAATACAAATTGTAGACAATAATTTGGTTTAAACGACCTGTTGGATACCCTGAATCTGACGCCTTAGACCGCTCGGCCATCCTGACACACTCATGTATAAAAAAAAGTTTGTCTTCACTGTTATACCTAGGTTAAGTTCACTAAATGTTAGCTTTAAGGAATTTAGTGTAAGTTTATATGTGTAAGTGAGCGGTACATAGAAGGGGGGAAAATATTAGATTAAATGCGGTCTGGCATCCCCTTATGATCGATATATATTAAATGTAAATCCCGGTGGATAGGGAATAGGCCTAGGCAGTGCATGATCGAGGGTGACGAAAGTTTCCATGACCAGCGTTTTCTCTATTTTCTCAGTAAAATAAAAAAAATTCTCTCCCATTCTACACTCTGCCCCACCCTCAGGTCTGTAGTAAAAATACGGTAGCCCATAAAATCATGTAACATGTTTTGCTCTGTTTTGTAAGATTGGGACATAGAAGTGAAAGAAATTAAATAAGATTAAGTGGAACCTGGAGACCCTTATTGATTTTGTTGGAATATTGCATTCAACAGCTAACGCAAGTCCCGCATGTGCGGGGGGCGGAACTAGGGATTGCATGAGTGAAGTTGACGAAAGGGCGCTGCTGCGTCCTATAACAACTTCGGATAAGCCGTGGTTAACATTTTTTTCTTAATAACTGTATGTTTGTTCTTATTTTATTACATTATTTGTTACATTGTACAAACAAAGTGCCAAGATACTACGAGTGACGAAAAGAACCATGTTAGGAATAAGCCTAAGATACAGAGTCATAAACGATACGGTGAGAGAAAAAACAAAGGTCACTGACATCATCCACCGGGTGGCGACTCTAAAATGGCAATGGACAGGTCACGTAGCCAGAAGCTCAGACGAAAAATGGACAAGAAGACTGCTGACTTGGAGACCGTGGATGGCAAAGAGAAGTGCAGGGCGACCGCAACTACGGTGGAAGGATGATCTGAACAGACACTTCGAAAAAACCTGGATGCAGTCTGCACAGGACAGAGTGACATGGAAGCGAATTTATGGGGCCTTTGTCCAGGAGTGGACGGGAATAGGCTGAGGAAGAAGAAGAAGAAGAAGTTTATTCTTATATATGTTTTAACAATCACTGAATGTTACCCCACAAAAATTATGTTGTATATAATATATATTCTAATGACCACGTTGAAAAAAAAAATTTGTCCTAAATTGCCGCATTATAGCTCTTTAAATCTCTACTACATAGACGTAGTCATTTCTTTTTAAAGAGTGTACGTAAAACGTTCATCTCTTTGTATAGCTTTAATGAATTCACACTAGTATGACGAGGGGAACGTAAATATTTTGAATATGTATTAATATGTATTAACATAATATTTTCTTTTAAAGTCTCCATCGATTTGGCCTTGACCGTAAGATGTAAAGAGAATCGTTAGTTCAGTAATTGCAAGTATAGGGTTTTCATTAAGAACGCTCGAGCTTTGAAATAAAATAATGTATCATGTCTAAGTGATATTGCCACAAAGTGTAATGTAATTTTAAAGGATATTCAATGACATTATATATATAAAATATTATTTTGGTCAAATAGCCGTCTTGGCTTTTCTGCAGGCGGTGTATCCTGGTGATCAAAGGGTTTTTCAATAAGGACGCTCAAAATTTGACAGCGTATAGCGGCCATTTTGGTAAAACGAAAGCTGTTAAATTTGACAAAAATAATTATTTAGTCTTGATATTTTACCATGGAACACTACACGTGTCAACAACGTGTTAAATAAAACGTTAGTTTTCTAGAAGTTTTATTATATTTTATGGGAATGACATGTTTCACCCTTCTAATTTTTTCGTTTTCATTTCGTTTTCATTCCGTGATAATTATTACGATAATTGTATCTTTCACATTCGACGGAAATTGCAAATACCATTTCAATTCCTAAGCCTAATTAGAGTTTATCAAACCAGTTGACTAACTACCTACATATAGGTTTACACAGATATTAGAAGTAATGAATACTTTATGCTATTTGATATGCGGTTCGAAAGTATCTGAGTACGTTGATTTATCAATAAGTGCCTTCGAGCATTGATACGAATTTCTTAACTAGAATAGAGTCATGGTCTGTTTATGACAAATGAAAGTTAAATTTAATTTATCATATTTCCTTTATCATAGAATGAGTTTCGAATTTCTGAGTATATACATAAATACAAAATCACATTTGCATGAAACATAATTCGATAATCAAAATAATCACTGCAAATAAGCGGTTCACTCAAAGTCACCAGTACAAATAAGTGGTGCACACAAAGTCATCATTGCAAATAAATGGTGCACTCTAAGTCATCACTGCAAATAAATGGTGCAATCAAAGTCATCACTGCAAATAAATGGTGCACTTTGAGTCATTTCTACAAATAAATGGTGCACATTAAGTCATCACTGCAAATAAGCGGTTCACTCAAAGTCACCAGTACAAATAAGTGGTGCACACAAAGTCATCATTGCAAATAAATGGTGCATACAAAGTCATCACTGCAAATAAATGGTGCACTCTAAGTCATCACTGCAAATAAATGGTGCAATAAAAGTCATCATTGGAAATAAATGGTAGATTTATTGTTTTTTGAACAATGATTATGCCTTAGAAGGGCGAAACATGTCATTCCCTAAAAAATACAATAAAACTTCTAGAAAAACATAAGTTTTTCATTCGTATTAATTATAAATGGTAGAGTTATAATCATCGCTACAAATAAATGGTGCACTTTAAATCCTCTCTGTAAATAAATGGGGCACTCAAAGTCACCACTGGAAATAGAAATACGTACGTCAAAATTAAACGCAAATACTGGAAAATACTATACGCGAATAGAAAAATGGTTTCTCGTGAAGATATAACAAGAAATCATCGATTAGTCACTTCATTTATGTGTTCAAGTAATTTGTGCGGTAATTTATGTTCGGACAAGCGCAAACCTTGAAATGTGGAGGTGACTGCGGGTATTGTAATAAAAAAACTTATTATCATTTAAATGATTTAGCAAACACAGGAAGTGCACGGTATAGCTGGATGTGTAGCCAGTCTCTGTAGCTGAGACTACCTCTCGCGCCAACCATGAAAATTCAACAGTAAACAACACGACAGCTGCAGCTTCAAGGAGTATGCGAAATATACATAACCTCACACAAACAAGGATTAATAGACGAACAAAACATAACTAACTAACAAACTAACCAACACGCCGCCTCCTTCAAGGGGTAGGCGAAATATACGTAACCTCACACAAACAAGGATTAATAGACGAACAAAACATAACTAAAATGCGCCAAAATGACGGTAACCTTTCTGCGCTTTCTTTACCTCAGGGAGCGCGGTTATTACCCGTGGCTCTTTCCGACTGAATTCTTGCTAGGTATGCTAAGCTACCAATCGTTGGAGAGAAGGAGGAACATTCACTTGGGAGTTCACTTTTTTCAGCTGATTGGCGGCCGTATACAGAACTCGGATGTCCTGAGTGATGTAGGTCTATTTGTCCCTGATAATTACCTTCGTCAAAGACAGCACAGATTGTTTTATTTGCCACGCTGCAGAACCAACCTGCCAATGGTAATGCCTGTGGGTAGGGCAATCTTATTGCTTAATCGGATCGCCTCGGAGGTCGACATATTTCGTGATAGTGTGAGTTGCCTCAGGGATGCAATATCAATGTTATGATTTTTTCTTACTCTTAAGCTTAATTTTTTTTTTTAATGCTTCTCTGTTTATAATGTAATTGCAAACGATTTGGAATTGTATGTCTGTAATGTTTGTGATTATTATCAAAATAAATGAAAATGAAAATGAAATGAAATGAAATTGCGTTAGAAAGATCTTCTGCTTAATGCTTAAAAATATAATCTTCATAAATGGCGTTAGTGTGTAGATTGAAATAAACTACCATGTAAAGAGTGGTCTTACAGATTAACTACAAAACTTCCAAAAAATTGTCAGACATGGTGGTCATAAGAAAAAAGGTGGAATGGGGAATGTTGTATTACATAAAGCGTGCGCTTAACCCAACCAATGACAGGTCATAAGTCCTGTAAACACCCCGATCAACCATATTCTGTTTCCAATTTGCATCTTCGTCTCTATTGAGATACAATTGATTTTTGAAAACATAACTAACTAACAAACTAACCAACATGCCGCCTCCTTCAAGGGGTAGGCGAAAACTCAATGGACCGCCAAACTGTTATTTCCCGACATACTTCTCTCGATCCTCAACATTCATACATCCTACTATGCACACACGTCAATTTTCTTCGATTGACCTTCGTGGCCCAATGGTAAGAGCTCTGACAGACATACGTTTTGTGAAGTTTGGTGTTACATAGTGCATACTCGTATATACAACTTCCAAAAATTTGTCAGACATGGTGGTCGTAAGAAGGGTGGAATGGGGCTGTTGTATTACATAAAGCGTGCGCTTAACCCAACCAATGACAGGTCATTAGTCCCGTAAACACCTCGACTACCATATTCTGTTCCCAATTTGCATCTTCGTCTCTATTGAGATACAATTAATCCTTAAAATGTATGTGAATGACATAATTCGCTTGTCTAACGCATTATCAAATGTTCGACATTTGATTATCCTTAAGAAAGACGAAACATATCGTTCACATAAATTATAATATAACGTCTAAAAAACAGGCGTTTTAATTCGTATTACTTAAGAAAAACGTAATTCATAAAAACTAATACAAATAAAAACATATATTTTGTAGAAGTTTTGTCTTATTTTATTGGAATTGAACATTTTGCCATGCTGATGCATTATCAAAATTCCTATGCTGATGCATTATCAAAATTCCAAAACATGTCATTCTCGTAAAATAAAATCAAACTTCTTGGAAACATAAGTTTTAAAGCTAAGATGGCAATGCACAATGGTGTTCTTGTGTCGACGCTTATGCATAGGTTAATATATTTGATGCCGACTAGTTTCGCTTGGACACAAGCTTCATCAGGGCAATATAATATTATATATTGCCTTGATGAAGCTTGGATCCAAGTGAAACTAGTTAACATAAATTTTAATGACCGTACCGTGGTTAAAAACAAAGTGTTTTATAATTTTATTATATTTCTATAAGTTTAAAATGTCTAACCACAAAGTGAGTGCTTCATAAGAAAATTTACTGATTTAATTAGCTAAAAATAGAATGCTTGAATGCGAACATATAATACTCGTATGTAGTTTTATAGCATTACAAGAGTAAATAAATATTTATACTAGCGGATCCGACAGACGTTGTCCTGTGCAAACACTCAATACACATGCAATTGTGATACATGGCATACATGGGAATATCGAAACACAGCGAACAGAATTTTAAATCTACGCCACGCTACAACGCAAGTTATTTGCGCATGCTTTAACACAGAATATTCAATTTGTTTATTTGAATGTATACAAATATTTGTGGACAAAATACTGTATTTTATACCCATTGCGGGCTAATCATTTTTTGATGATAAATTGTATTAATTGTTGTTAACATAAAGTGATCGCTTAACCCAACCAATGACAGGTTATAAGTCCTGTAAACGCATCAACTACCATATTCTGTTTCCCAAAAAAAATACATCTTCGTCTCTATTGAGATACAATTTATCCTTAACAGAATTTTCACAACTGTTGTCGAGTGTGAAAATTAGAAAGGTTTCATATTTGAGTCATGTGATAAGGGGAGAAAAATACCACATTTTTGGACTGATATTAATGGGTTAAGTTGAGGGACGTCGGTGAATTGGTAGAAGACAGCTGTCCTGGCTGCGTAACATAAAATAGTGGACAGGAATTACAAGAGTTCAGAACCTGTTCCAAGTGGCGCAGGACAGAGATGCCTTTGCTAAAGTGATTGCTGAACTATGTGATACGTTCACTGTGACTGTACCATCCCATATCACGTAATCGCTTGAGGAAAAGTAATGTTCCTAAAATGTACAAACTGTTAGGGATAAGCGCGTGTACCAACAACACTCGAGTACAAGTCTTCATAAATATAATAGTTTTACAAGGGGCAGGCGCAGTGTGCGGCCGAGTATTTGACGTTTCACAATTTAAAAAAATAAAATTAATATATAATTAAATTTCATTAATAAATAAACTGCTTTTTTTGCACGTTTCTCCGAAAATTACCCAAAGGTAGGGTGGTTAAGCATGCGAAACATCAGCGCCATCTATGGTAAACAAACATAACTATGAATTATTCTCAGAAAGTCAATTATTCATGAACTTTCCAGAAGGTTTTAACGGTGACCTGTCAGGTCCAATTGTGAATCTAAACAATACAAGGACCCAATTAAATACACACAAAAAATTTCATCAAAATCGGTCCAGCCGTTTAGGAAGAGTTTAACTACGTACGCTCGTACAGAATGATTGTATATTTAAATATAAGTGTTTTATACGATGCACTTTTTGATTGCTTTACGCTTTGCTGCATCCAAGAACAACTCAATTTGGGTGAATGTCTTCTTTGAGCGACGGAATAAAGCCAAGCACATTGTCGGCACAAAGAGAGTACCGAAGTGTTTTCTGGTCTAGTTGCTTATTCATGACTCGTGTACCTAGATATCCGCTGAAAAAGTAAGTTAAAGTGGGTAAATACAGTCAGCACATTGAACACATCAGAGGCGTTACGTGATTATTTATATTTTTTTTATCAAAAATAAATTTTGTTTGGCGGTCCGTTTTCTCTGCCTACACGATCACGCCATCTCGCTGACTCTCCGAAGGGGTAGACAAAAATAATGGACTGTCACACTTTTGTTATTTTGTTATTACGTATTTTTGTTTATAATGTGTCTTTTATAAATACTGTTTTTTTTTTATTCATTTCTGCTCTTTCCAAAACCTGTCCTCCATCCATCCCATCCCAATTTATTCATTCTTACTTAACATCTTCCCGCCTCTCTCATACACCATCTTCTTCTTGTTTTAAAATTTAGTTTGTTATATATTTGTCCTATTGTGTATTGTGAATTAATGTGTGTTTTATATCATTTTAATGTGTTTTTTTTTATTTTTACTAATTTAAGGTGTGCTTTATATAATATTTACTTCTGATTTTATTTCATAATAAAGAGATGTGAGGCCACGCGGGAGATATATAAGGTTAAAAGAATAGATTAAATGTGGTCTGTCACCCTTTTGATTGATGACAAGAAAAGGCTTAATTAAATGAACGTAAGTCCCGGATGGACAAGGAACAGGCCTAGATAGTGCAGCGAGACTGACGAAAGGGCGTCGCTGCGTCCTATAACAGTCTCGGGTGGTGGTGGGAACCTTATATATATTTGAACGGGGATATTTTTGTGGCGTGTGTTTTATGCTCTTGTCGACAATGGAGATTGACAAACAGATATGAAACAACATGTCAATATCAAATTTTTAGTGAAACTTGGAAATAATTATCGGGAAATTCTTGAAATTGAAGGGTATTTATGGAGTTAAGACACTGAAGAAAAATATCCTTTTTAAGTGGATCAAGAGTTTTAGTGAGGGCCGTGATGACTGCAAGGACGATGCAAGTTCAGGACGACGATTGCTGATGAACTAAATTTTGGAAAATCAAGATTTTTTCTTTTTCAAAAATCATTTCCTTGGACTTATTAACATTCATCATCAGATCATTTCTCATGCATACCTCATACACACTATTGACCAGGACTTGTAGTTCAGAATTAATGTTACTATGTTATATTTGAATGTTATATGTGAATGTTATATGTTATATACTTACAGTTGTCATCGCAAACAAAAACCTATCCAAAAATGGCAGTGCACAATGGTGTTCTTCTACGCATGTATGGAAGCGAAGCATGGAACTGGCAAAAGAAGGATAAACGTAAAATAAATGCGGTAGAAATGAGATCTCTTAGACGAATGTGTGCATACTCTGTGTATGATAGAGTGTCGAATGAAAATATAAGAAATGAATGCGGTGCGAATGATGGTGCTATGAACAAAATAATGAAAGGATCATTAAGATGGTTTGGACATATTGAAAGAATGAATGAAGAAAAAATGGTAAAATTTTTATATGTTAATGATATAAATTGAACCATCAATAGAGGAAGACCGAGGAAAACGTGGCACGATCAAATAAATCAAATATCGAATGTCGGCCATGTGAGGAGTCAGAGAAATCGACGCGCGTGCATGACACGATGTATGAATGTTGAGAAAGCGAGAGAAATATGTCAGGAAAGAAAAGTGTGGCAGTCCATTCTTTCTGTCTACCCCTTTCGGCGTGATGGTTAGTTAGTTAGTTAGTTATGTTATATTTGACGAGCTGCCACTGCGTTTCGTATATAATGTATGTAAATGCTCACGCTGCATTATAAGCGCATGTTTAGCAATTATATTGATGTCGTTTAATACGTACATTAATAAAATATTGTACGGTAATCTATTAAATGAATTACCATTAAAAGACTTGTTATTGATCACGGAACAGTGATGTGCTATATTATTAACCAGCGTATACATACTACCACGTATAACATAAACGTGAACGAGTATGTTTTAACTATACTTTGTAAAAAAATTGTGCAAAGTGAAGTGAAGCATGGAACTGGCAAAAGACTGATGAAAGTAGAATCAGTAGAAATCAAATCAAATCAAATCAGTTTATTTCATCAACAGATCTAAGGCATCTATCGAGAACAGGTAAAATAATATATTGTGTATAGTATACTACCAGAAACGCATGAGAGATGGTTCAACATTAGGAAGACAGGATACTCTCCAGAATTAAGAGTATTTGCCCTCTGAACGTACTTTCACTGATATGAAAGACGTCGATCTCCGAGGAGACCGCGTTCAGCAGATTGCTTGCTCTTCCCACCGGTGTCACCAGAGCCAGGTTGGTTCTGGCGGCGGGTAGGTAAAACAATCTATGCTGGCGCTGTCGGAGATATCTGTCGGGACCAAAAAGACCTACACCCTCCAGCACGGCTGAGTTTTCAAAATATTCCCTAATTAGTCTAAAGAAATGGGTTATGAGAAACCTGTCTCTTCGAAGCTGCAGATAATTAGACCCCAACATTCCCAAAAGAAACGCTGTGAGCAAAGGAAACCGAAATGAGATTTCTAAGACGAATGGGTGTTTAATCTGTATATGATTGAGTGTCAAATATAAGAGGTGAATGCGGTGCGAATGAAAGTGTTATGAACAAAACGGGAAAACGATATATGATAGAACACCGAACGACGAATAAAGAAGAAATGTAAGGCAGATGATTGGAGCAAAAGTAAAATTAAAAAAGAATCCCTAAAATGGTTTGGACATATGGAGCGAATGGACAAGAGAATAATGTTGTATACAAGCAGTGTGAGTGGAAAGAGAAACCGGGGAAACCCAAGGAAAGCATGGCATGACCAAATTGCTGTTTGTTACCTAAATAAACCAAATAAAACTGACAAATTTTTAATGAATAAAAATACTGTTTTTAAAATTTTATAATATGGTTAATATGGTTTTGACACACGGAAAGAAGTAGTGAAGACATAATGGTGAAGAAGGTATATTGTATATTAAACGATGTGAACCGAGCTAGAAACAGAGGAAGGGCGAATAAAACGTGGCACGATCAAATGAATCGAATACTGAAAGACGGCCACATTCGAAGTCGTAAAAATCGACGAGCGTGCATGTACCGAAGTATGAATGTGAAGGAAGCTAGAGAGGTATATCAGGACATAACATTAGGCGGTCCTCTCTGCCCACCCCTCCGGGAAACAATGAGTTAGTTAGTTATTAATATTTATTGTAAACAATACAGGGATTATGTTTGTATTCATAATTTTAATCAAAATGCTTACAGCGACTATTTAATTATAGAATTAAAAATATTGTTTTAAATATTTAAAATTAAATGAAAATAGGGGTAATTTAGTTTCGTTTTGCCTATTACTTTCACTCGGCTTTTACAAAAACTAAGGAAAAATTACTAATAAAATATCGTTTTCGCGAAGGCGAAACCTTCGAAACATGGCGGGAAAATTAAATTAAAAATTGGAAAAACAGTATTTTAATTCATAAACAATTCGTCTATTTTATTTTGTTTATTTGAGGTAACAAACAGCTATTTGGTCATGCCATGCTTTCCTTGGTTTTCCACGGTTTCTCTTTCCACTCACACTGCTTGTACTCGTATACAACATTTTAAACATTCTTCTCTTGTCCATTCGCTTCATATGTCCAAACCATTTTATTTTACTTATGCTGGATATGGATTCTTTTTAAATTTTACTCATGCTACAATCACTGCCTTACATTTCTTCCTTATTCCTCGTTCGCTATACGAGATTTAAAAACATACTTGTATATTATATTGAGAGTAAAATTCTAAATGAAATGCAAAACTTCTGTCATTTGAATAGTTAAAAGTCATAGATAAGTATTAATTTATGCCACAGTTGTCATCTGGTTCATTTTGTACAATTGTCTTTGAATTAGAAATGTTTTTAAAACTTTTCGAATAAAATTAATGGGTGAAACCGATTACAAATGTTTGAAGTTGGTAAATAAAACATTAACTTTTGCTAATACATTTAAATGTATGTTTTATTGAAGATAATACAAATATAAAACTAACTAAGCATCACGCCGTCTCCCCGAAGGGGTAGGCAGAAAGAATGGACCGCCACACTTTTCTTTCCTGACATATTTCTCTCGCTTCCTTAACATTAATACATCGTGTCATGCACGCGCGTCGATTTCTCTGACTCCCCACATGGCCGACATTCAATATTTGATTTATTTGATCGTTCCAAGTTTTCCTCGGTCTTCTCTATTTCTGGTTCCATTTACATCATTAACATATAATTTTTTTACCATTCTTTCTTTCCAAATGTGCAAACCATCTTAATGGTCCTTTCATTATTTTGTTCATAACACCATCATTCGCACCGCATTAACTTCTTATATTTTCATTCGACACTATCATACACAGAGTATCCACACATTCATCTAAGAGATCTCATTTCAAATGCATTTATTCTACTTTAATCTTTCTTTTGCCAGTTCAATGCTTCGCTTCCATACATAAAACTATGTATTATATATATATTTAGATGATGTTATAAACACAAGTTATGTTTTGAATTAATTATTTCGTGCAGCATTGCAAAAACAAAATATTATTATTAGCGAAACAAAACCAGAATATATGCTAAATAAATATAAATTTTTTATAAGACCTTGATTCATGTCACTCTGGAAAATAGTCACCACTTTCACAACGACTTATCAAAACGAAAAAGCAACGAATTCAACAGAAAAAAAAAAACTTATTAAATTGTGTATAAATTAAAAGCGATAAAAATGTCTAAGAATTTTCGCGTTTGCGAAATCACTGCGTAATCGAAATGTCCACGTGTTTTCGGCTAAAATAAACAAGAAAATTTGAACAAGGCGTCCTCCAAAACACAGGAAGCGCCTGTGTAATATTTGCACTGATTGTATTTAATTAGTTTAGTTAGTTGGGAGTCAATATTGGGTATTCCGTGCGCGGCGAATTTGCGATTTTGGTTCGAAATTGTCAATATTACCGCGTCGCTGACGTGCTTCTCTGTCCTCTGCTGGAGGTATACTAGATAGTAATATCGTATAAGCCATCACCTGACCGATTGACTGACTGTAATATGCGTTTACCCGCCACGCTCCGATTTTATTGCTGTTTAAAAATAGTTTTACAATCCGCGCGTCAACCGAATTAATTCATGGAACGTAAATACATAATGAACACTTGTGCAGAATGCAAGGTTATTATGAAATATTTACTAAAGTCTAAATGAGTGATTCTTAACGGGAGCGCCAGCGCCACCTTGTGGGCGTTATAGAGATCTGGGGGGCGTTTATAAATTTTTAGAATTTAGGGGGCGCTGCAGGAGTTCCAGTGATCGTTATGTCAAAATACAAAAATAAATATTAATTTTGTGATGAAAGAATCTTCTATATGTTTTAAACTTTGTGGTGACATATTCAAAAAGTATAAATAATCACAAATAACTTAGTTAACACCACTTTATTATGAGTATATTTATTTGTCTACATGTTTCGAAAACAATGCTTTCATCTTCAGGAACAACAGTATACTCAGTATAGGTACGAAACATGTAGACAAATAAATGTATTTAGATTAGATTAGATATTTTTACTTCTTTTGGGATACGAAGGGTTAATGTATAATCGGTACAAGATATCAGTCCCTTCCCGCTGCTAGTACAAGCATTGCGGAAAACTCTTTGAAACTCGTTTTGGATTCGGACGATGCGATAAGATTTGCATTTAGCATGAATGGATTACGTCACGCTTACTTGTACACCTGATTCACCGTTTTTTTTTCTGGACGAAATATAGAACACATTCCCGACAATACATCTAGCCCCCGTATAAAACAATCACCAAATTATACTTTCAGAGAATTAAGTTATCCCTATGTTTTAAGAATACTGTACAACAAATTTGGTCCGAAGCCGGCTCGAGTGTGATTCGGTGATATGGAGTCCCCACGAGGCGAGATATACTCGCTCATGTTAGAGAGGGTTCAGAAAAGATTTCTGAGATATCTCTACGTGAGGGAGTTTGGTAGCTATTTCAATTTCAATTTAAATTTATTTAAAAAAAACATAAACATCACAGTACATTACCAAATCGCTTATGACTATAGAATAAAAAAAAAACTATTTTAAACACAAAGAAGATACAATTGCGCAATTTAAATAATACAAAAATACAATATAAATAATAAACATCAAGACAAAAAAAAGAAACAATAAGAAACAAATATACTTAGGAAATTGAAAATAACACTATATGTTTCGGAGGATAATCTTCAGGACGGTGTCAAAATATAATAAAAACTAAACAAAGAAAGACTAATATAAAAACGCATTTAAAATTCGATACAAAAATTCAAATTAAAAAAAAAGTAACCTGGGCTATTTGTTATAAGTACTTATTAGTACTTATAACAAAAAGCCCAAGTTAATTTTTAAATTAACAAAGTTATTTTAAATTTCCTAAGTATATTACTATGGAATTCTACAGTGTTAATGCCTTAGCGTTCAATTAAAGAAGCAAATATTACTTTTATATTTTATATAAGCGATAGATGCTTTCAAAGGGTAGTCTCACTATCGTGGAAGATGTCCACATCCGAAGAGATGCGGTTTAGAAGGATTATTGCCCTGCCCACTGGCATTACCTTAGGTAGATTGATTCTACACAGTGGCAGGTGAAATAATCAACGTTGCCTTTGTCGCAGATAATTGTCAGGGACAACAAAGTCAAGTCATTCAAAATATCAGAGTTATGTATTCGACCACGAATCAGTTGAAAAAAATGAACACTCAAGTGGATAGTTCGTCTAATTTCCAATGATTGGTAGTCCAGCATACCCAGCAAGAAATCAGTTGGGTACCCAGTAACCGTTTTCTTTGAGGTACAAAAAACGTAAGAACTTTTTCTGTACCTTTTCAATATTCTGTATCTGTTACTATATTTCTTTGCATTCCTTTTGGGCTTGCTGGGGACCAATAGTCTGCAAAAAAGTAGGAATAGCTTCAAACTTATCCATTTCTTCAGACTTATTTGTGGATTATTTGAGAACTCCGCCGTCTTGGAGGATATCCATCTCTGGGTTCACAGGGTTTAAGCACAGAATGTTTATTCCCATACATGCAGAACCAATCAGCTTCTGACTATTGCCGGCGGGAAGAGCGATGAAACTGCTGAGCATGATCGCTTCGGAGAGCGGCATTTTTCATATTGCTGAAACAATATTCAAAATGAAAATACACCAATTGTTAGAAAGTATTCACCCTCATTAGCGTCATACTTGTTCATGTTTTATAATGTCGGTGTATTCTTCAAAAATCGGCGACTTAAATGTATTTATATTTGTAATGACTATTTGGATAATAAACCAATTTGAATTTAAATTTTTGTATAGAGTAAAAGCCATTAGAGCTGAACCTCTGTATGGCAAAAGATTCAAACCCATATGTTCATACTTTATCCCAGTTACCTTAAACAATTAAAACCTTCCTATTTCGAAGATTCTGGTTCTACAAACTCAAATGTACGAGTAATATAATATATTTTATTATATTATAATTACCATGAAACAAGTTAATATTATGGAACTGAAAAATAGCGCTGTTTATTTTCCACTTAAATATTAAATATCACGATATGTTTGAACAATGACAAAGACACTGAGGACGATAGCAGGCAAGACACTGAGAGATCGCGTGAGGAACACCAGATAAATAGATATATGTGAGGTTGAGGATATTATAAGATGGAGCAGACAGGGAAAAAGTATCTGGTACGGTCATATTCAAAGAATGGACACCACCAGAATCCCCTATATTGCATTAGATAATCAGCCCCATGGGACTCGTCCTCGTGGAAAACCTCCTAAAATAGGAAGAACAGCTGGGAGTCTACCTCACAGGAGGAGCAACACTCTGAGAACAGACCACATAGGTCTACAACAAGGAAGAAAAAAAAGAAGATATGTTTAGGAGGAGACCTATATCTTCAGGTGTAAAAATATATTACAAAAAACTAAACAAAGAAAGAATTATTAAAACGCATTTAAAAATCGATTCAATACAAAGAAACAATACTTCTTTTTCTCTTCTTCTCTCTGGCTCTTTAGTCCTAGGTGGACCTCGGCCGCCTCCAAAAAGTTTCTCCAGCCGACCCTATCCTGAGCTCTCGTCTTCCACTCCTCAGGACTAACTCCCAACAATTGCAGGTATTTCAGAACTCTGTCAAGCCAACGCGCAACTGTTGCCATTCCCAATAATATTTTCAGCGCAAATTAATCAATTATTAATATCTAGGCAAAACATGTATTTTCAAATGTATGTTTTTTTCAAATGATATTTTTTAATTTTATATCATCACTTATAATTATTATGTATTATTACTGTAAAAAATAATTAATAGTTCTTAAAGCAATCAGAGAGCCAGAGTCAATAGAGAGCTGTTGTCGAGTGTGAAAATTAGAAAGGTCTCATATTTGGGTCATGTATTAAGGGAAGAAAAATACCACTTCCTTCGACTGATATCAATGGGTAAAGTGGAGGGACGTCGGGGAGTTGGTAGAAGGCAGCTGTCCTGGCTGCGGAACATCAAAGAGTGGACAGGGATAACGAGAGTTCAGAACCTGTTCCAAGCGGCTCAGGATAGAGATGCCTTGCCCTTCTAAGGCATTGTCAAATGTTGATGCCTTAGAAGGGCGAAAAATGTCATTCCCATAAAATATACTAAAACTTCTAGAAAACTGACGTTTTCATTCGTATTAATTATTTAATATGGAGTTTTACATCATTGTTTAAGAAACAATAAACAAATATTTATTGTCCAATGTGTGGACTTTAAGTTATAATTCAAATTAAAAATCCTGAAGACTGTCTTCGCCTCCAGTCGGATATCAATAATATTGTTAACTGGAGTCACAGTAATCAAATGCAATTCAATGTCTCCAAATGCGTTATGCTATCATTTACTAGAGCATTGAGAACTGTATATCATAGATACACAATGAACAACCAGCAACTGGCACATGTATCTACGATGAAGGATCTCGGAATCATCTATGAGAGTAGGCTGACTTTTCGTGCACATATCGAGAGGATTTGTGGCATTGCACTGAGGATGTTGGGGTTCATCGTCCGGACCGGAAGGGTTTTCAGGGATCCCAATGTGCTCAGAGTCCTATACAACGCATTGGTTCGGAGCAGGCTCGAAAGTGGTTGTGTGATATGGAGTCCTCACGAGGCGAGATATTCCGTTATGCTGGAGAGGGTTCAGAAAAAATTTCTGAGGTATCTCTACATGAGGGAGTATGGTAGCTATCCGTGGCTCTATCCCACGGCATTTCTTCTGGAAATGCTCGGAACCAATTCTTTACAGCTTCGAAGAGATGGACATCTAATAACCCATTTCTTCAGATTAATTAGGGGATACTTCGAGAACTCGGCCGTACTGGAGGATGTTGGTATTTTTGTCCCCGATAGATTTGATTTGATTTGATTTGATTTGATAATTAGTAACCTTACCTATCATAACTCAACCTTACTTAACCTCATCTAATCTAGCCTGACCTTCCTTGTCCAATGAAACGACTATTTTAAGATATACTATGTTACAACAAGTGCTTTAGTAACTACCTACTGAACGCAGTAAACTTCAGAATAATTATTGAAGCATCCTTTCACTGTAAATAACTTATTTTATGAATCATCACATTAAC